>OZ038477.1:1425000-1517500 GCA_964036315.1 Acanthosepion esculentum
ACAAAGATGGCGAACTATGTTTGGAAGTTAAAAGAAAAAAGCGGTAACAATCGAAGAATACAGTGGAGTATATTGAGAAGTGTCAAATCTGGTTGTATTAACAGCAGTAGATGTAAATTGTGCCAGGTGGAAAAGTTGGCGATTGTAACGCATTGAGATTGTACAACGTTGTAAAATGAATGATCTCAGATGAGCCCGGTTGAATTTGAATAAATAATTTTCCTCCACACTTTGTCCACTTGTTGACTTCCGGTATTTTAATGTAATTAAAAAAAAATAGGGTGGGTTGAAGAACATAATTTGCCTTGCTACCTGATGAGACCTCATGGTTGAAACTCGGGTAGTACATAAGGTAAAAAAATTTCATCTTTTTATTATACATATAAATATATATATATATATATATATATTTGTGTGTGTGTGTGTGTGTGTGTGTGTGTGTGTGTGTGTGTGTGTGTGTGTGTGTGTGTGTGTGCGTGTGAAACGTTCGTGAATGACCGCATCACACTTGTATCAAAAGGGCTTATGGAAAATATCCATAATAACTTTTAACCAACTGTACAAAAATGAAGAGTACTGTAGTAGTATGCATCCGTTTATCTCGGGAGATTATGTTTCCTGCATTATCCACATGTTTGTTTCAATTTTTGTCGTGCTACTTGATTTCTTTTGGAATAGGATGGCGTTAGGATGCTCTTCTTGCTACTATTAAATCCCATGCACACGTCCTTGAAACGTAGTTCAGGGCATCCGGCTGGACCCCGTTAACAGATGAGAGACTGCAGGATCCGGAAGTCTACGACACAGCATTTTTGACAAATTGCTCGTGCTTTATAATGCTGAGGAGACATCGTAAGCAGCAGAAAAATAACTAAGAGCTTCATTATGGCCATCAGCAAACTATTTGAGTCCATTATCCAAAAGAAAATTGTTGCTCACCTCAAGAGTATCAACTCCCCTATTGACACTCATTATCGAGTTCACTGTTCTTCGTCCACCACTGACGTTTTCAAATCATTACAATACTGAATTAAAGAGAGAAAAGTCTTAGGATAGGGATTTGCCCCACAAGCTTTTCAGCTCTAACGTCTATGAGAGATTCTTCCCTATTCCCAAAATCATTTCATATAGGTCCATAGGTTTATATTATCTGATAACAATTTGCTCTCTCCTCGGTGCTACCATCTTTCTCTATTTATCTTAACAATCTACAGAGAAGAATTTATAGGTGCACTTCCAATAATTAAAATGATCTGAGCTTGGCAGCAGATCTCATCTCTGACTTAGCTCAACCAGCTAGAACTGGCTTGTAACATTCAATGCCTTTGAAACCAAGCTCGTAACGTTTCACTATCACCAAAGAAATGCTGAAACATTTCTAGTCATGATATAAATTGTTCCTAACCTAGAAAATCCATTGATATTCGCAATTAATAATAATGCTCTTGACAATACCCGATTCCTTCATGTTTCGTTTTTACAAGCGTCGCCATCCATCACTGTCCTGAAGATTATTAAGGTGGCATCAAGTATCTCTATATAGTTGGCTAATGTAGGTGGTTGCTGGGCGACGACCAAACCGTCTCGTTCTGGTTAGATACCCAAAGCAGTAGACCAAATGCAAGCTCTTGTTTCACTCGTCACCTGTGTCCTGTAAAGCGCATTCTGTGTTCACATAAGATTTTAGAAATATTACCATTGTCAGATCATACCAATGATGGTGTATTGCCGCCATATTTGGTCTGAAGCTTCCCAATCCTCACATTCCAAGCTTGATAGAGTTTGTTTAGCGGGCCTCGTTGGCATGACAAGGCATGACATATTTTCCACAATCCAGCCTCTTGCTACAGGCATAACATCTCAAGCTTATCACTATCGCCTTTTTTTAGGGCTAATATTCTGACTGGCAACATTCTTTAGTTCCACCAGTTCAGAATTTTACAGCTTCTAACCACCACGCTCTGTCTACAGTCAAATCATCTTCATGCTCTTCTTATTTAATTTGTAAAGAGGAAGTCCCACTTAGGCAGCTTCTTCCTAAGAACAGCTACCTATGGAAGTTTCCGCATCGTTGATGCCCCGACGACTGCAGCCCTAAGATATTCAAGTTCAGGGTCAATCAGTATATATCCTCCAGATCCTAATAATATTCGCTACATACTACTTCTCCTAATTTGCCATTATTCAATACAGTCTTTTAAATTTTCACCATGATTATATTTGCAAATTTTATTAAACTGTATTTGAAACAGGCATATGTTTCCGTAGCAGATATTTGAAAACAATAAATGACAGGAAAGAACCAGGCCTGGGATATTCGAACCAAAAACGAAAATATGAACCTTTATCCTTGAAGCAAATAATTTTATCAGAGACGGTAAGTAGGAAATCTGTAAGTAGATAATAAATATATAGATAAATGACATTTGACGGAGTAAAAACGAATACAATTTGAAGACGGGAGGTTGATGTTTTTAAATAAAAATAATAATAATCTATGATTTTGAAAACGATACTTATCTTAGATAATACTAAAAATGAATAGAATTTTATTTCATATCTTCCGTTAACACAAAAGTATTGGCATTTTTGCTTTTGTTTCTCTATTAACGAAAATATAATGCTACTGATATGCAAAACAGAGGACGTTTACACATTAATGCATTGATTTTTCTATGTTATTTTCTCAACGAAACGTGGTAGGATTTAATTTTGAATACTTGCCTCCGAGCAAATTCTACCCGCCTTCACATTTACTGTCCAGAATAGGTATGTCTAAAAGGAAAGATAACATGCATTGCTTTTTAAACCTTTTAGCTGTTAGATTGAAACATACGTAAAGATAAGTGTTTGAAATACTTTCTCTAAGGCTAATAACTTCAGAAATTGACAACTGATGTAGTGAAAACTTCCGCTAGAAAAAGCTCATTGCATAAATTTTCATTCGATGTTTTAAAATGTTTGCTATAAAAAGAAACCTTTCACATTACCTTATAACATTTCATGTTGGGATGAAAAGCTTGTTAATACCGTCGTTTGACATGCCCGAACGAATATTTCGATTTTCTTTAGGTTTTGACGAATGTCTGGTTACATAAAGTGATTAAACAAAAAAGATGATGAATGTGTAAAGAGGTCCTCCACTTGTCACTTATCTGTCCTTCCCAATGACAGGAATATTGCTGCTACAGACATTATAATAAAAAAAACTTTTATGCGCACAGCGATATTTTTCTAAAGCTCGTTTGTTGACTAATTCTAAAAACAATAATTTCATATTTTATAGCTTGAAGTCATCTATATTCAGTATAATAAGATTTGAAATGAATTACATATGAAAAAGATATATAGGTAAAATTTGCAAGTGAAAAAAACGTTTTATTATAATGCGTTAGAATTTTTTTAAAATCAGTTAGCATTGAATGGATGAATGTAAATATTCATTTATTCCCGCGTTTTACATGCGGGAAATATGTCTTATTTTGCTAGTACTTATATATATATATATATATATATATATATATATGTATATATGAAGAAATATAGTCTTAACGTGTGCTATATTTATGGGATAAAGTGCTCAATATCAGAGATAGAGCCTGTGTAAATATAAAAATGAACATAGAAGTCAACACTTAGAGGCGACAGTCTGTTTGATGCTAGATTCAATCGTCAGGCACGAGTTCTGTTATTTTTCTCGGCTATTTATATATACGGGTCAGTGGTGCAATGTGGGTATTCTATTTTGGCGGATATTTTAGCGAAATTCGTTTATTTGTTCATTTATTTATTTGTGTCAAGTTATTTTGCTTGTTTTTATTTAATATAATCTTTATTTTTTATCTTATATATTTTTTTATTTTATTTGGATCAGTGTTTTTATTAACGTAGTAAGAATTTGTTTATATAGCTTATTGTGGGTAGTCTATTATGGCGGTTATTTTACCGGAAGTCGTTTATTTGTTTATTTATTTGGGTCAAATTATTTTGCTTATTTTTATTTATATTTATTTTTATTTTTTATCTTATATATTTATTTATTTATTATTTTTATTTTGATCGGTGTTTTTATCAACGTAATAAAAATTTGTTTATATAGCTTATTTAATAGTTTTGTTTTTGTTTGAGACGATAAAGCTATTTGTTTAATTTTGGGGTTGATTGTTGTGGTTTGTTCTGACTATTATTTTGGAGGGAGCAGTTTTTAATTTATTTATTTGGATTGATTATCTTTATTTGTTTTTTTCTAAAATATTTAACCAGAATAAATTTCCTCTCCTGATATCATCATTTCAATGCAACATAAATATGCCATTTTCAGTGATTGTATTAACATTATTTTTCAAAATTTAGAGTAATTTTACAATGATTTTAAATTCTTTTCTCATCGTTTACTACTTGAAATTTTGAAACCTTTGACTTCATTACTATTTATTTTTTAATTAATCCTGAATTTTATTATTACTTCTTTTTAACGCAATCGTCATGTTGTTTTCAGCATCATGGATAGAAAATAAAGAATAGCCCACTGGCTAGATTTGAACTCACCTTATTATTTGAATAATATATAATTTCGGGAGCCCTGTTCTTTCAATTTTATCGAAACATGATAGCAGATAGTCAGATAGAAGAATATATCTTTTTCTATGCTCTTCTTGGTGCATTAAGCCGATATACTTTTAATAATTCACTGATGAATTGTTTTCTCCAAAATTAAAGCAGTAATTAACAAGTTCATCTATCAAGCTATCAAACATTGATCACAAATTTTATGGTGTAGCTTTGGTTTGTACAAAGTTTTTGGTAATTCCCCATCCATTTTTCGTAATCAAAACAATCAGGAAGTAGATCATTTCTTACGGTGACATTGATTTCAAAATTGTAAAACTTTATGCAGCTTCCAGTTATAGAGTCAAATAGCCAAAATTTGGTTGAAGATGTCAATAGTGACATTAATCCGAAATTCCTTTAATTAGAAAGATTGAAATTAACAAGAGTAAAGAACGTAAGCAAATCACATTGCCTAATTCAATACAGCAAAATTCCAGATTTAAAAATCATATACGATGATATAAATAAATACTGTATTTAAAAGAAATTACATCATTTTTTTTAAATGACAAAAACTACAATGGTTTTAAGATTCCTTCTCATAAGGATTACAGACGCCACACACAACACAGACACACAGAGACACAGCGACACACAGACATACACACACGCGCACAGACACACACACACACACACACACACACACATATATATATATATATATATATATATATATATATATATATATATATGTAAACAGTCATTTCTAAGAAGTAATCATTATTATTCCAATTGATTCTATGACTTTAATCGTTTTTCTAATTGGATACTCTTATTTGAGTAGACGCTCCGTTTATTTATTAAACAGTATATTTATTTATTTTCATCTACCAGACTGAATATTCGAACAATTTCTGTGTTCACAAATAAGTTTTTCAGACATCTTCCATGAATGAACTTACATCTCAAATCTTTGCACTTACGGAGTAAATAATTTGGTCCTTTAAGTAATTTGTCGTAAATGATAGCTGTAGCCAAAAGAGGTCTTCGTTCTTTGCAATTGGCAACTCACCTGCCAGTAAACAAATATTCATATTTGTACACCTATAAACAGGCATGCGTACACCATTACATATTATATCGGTAGGTACAAAATGTGCTTTTGCGGGTTAAACTTAGAACAGAAGGAAAGAGTTACCTACTTCTGCCAAACATTCTGTTTTTGTAAAACAATTAACAGGATATCATTTATATAATTTTTAACAATTTGGTCGGTGATTGTCAGTGCGGTTTTAGCTTTCCAGAAGACTAAACCATATACAACATAAACACTGTTTTCGCTTTCCATATCTCTGTCTTTTTATAATCTCAGCTTAAAATAAATTATTGGGAATGATTTTCGTCTACTGTGTGTATTTGACATTTTGTTATATATGATTATCTGATTTTTGCAAAAGAAATTTCACTCATCATGAAAAATGGACATTATTATTATTATTATTATTATTATTATTATTATTATTATTTTGTGTGTCTTGTCACTTCAGGGTGTGACCCATAGTGGTTCTCATCAACTTCCTAAATGTTAGGCAAGAATTTTTCCCATTAATAACACTCCCAATTATTGCACTGCCTTCCATTTACTCGGACTCCTCTTGATTTCAATATATCTTCTGAGTGTTACATTCTCCAAGCAAACTTTCCTCATTACCTGTCACAGAAATTTAAATTATTTCATTTTATATTCACGTGCATTTTTGTTAATATTTTCCTTAAAATATCCTCGTTGATTGTCCATTCCTTTGATATTCTTCTCAACATCCTCCTTTTGCAGAACCTCATAATTTTCGCCCCGTTATTTGCAATGTATTGGAAATTATATTGCCCAGCATTTGCTGTCACCTAGGAGGATTAATACTGCATAGTAATTCACCAATATGTTTTGGTTCTCATGGATTTATTTCTGTTTCTTAATACTTTTCTTGGTTTTTGGGTACATCATTCGCTGTTCTCATGTGTTTTTCAATTTCGGTATACCATTTTTCGTCGTCTGTTATAAAACTTCCGAGGACGTTCAATAATCTAATCACTTGAGTCTGCCTTTTGCAATTTGAAGCTTGTATCTTTAGCTGTTCTTCTTGAAGAAATACTACACATTATGCCTTTGTTCAATTTATGATTAGTCTTTTCTTCTTCTTCCTCCCTCTTTAATAGATTGTCTACGGTTTCCGGCAGTTTTATTTCTTTCTCTGTCATCAGAACGTTGTCATCTGCGAACCTGACATTGTTACGATTGTGTTCACAAATAATAATTCTTGTTCAGACTTATAGTTTTATTAGGAGAATGCTCCTCTGTTTAGATTGAATACATTCTGGTCGAAGACGCGTCCTTTTCTGAGCCATTTCTATATTTCGGGTTATTCTAATATATTTCCTAATTAATTGGGATTTTTAAATAAGATTTTCTTAGCAGTTGAAATAGATCTTTGTGTCATACCCTGTAAATTTATTTTCGCAGTATATGAAACAGGTATATGAACTTCTGCATTAGTACTGCTCACTCTGACAGCATTCTTAACATAAAGTTCACATTTATTTTCCCAGTATCTTCAATGTGAGCGCTCGATTCTTTCCTTTTTAACGTTAAACTTCTGTTAAGCGATCTCTTCAAAAAATCCATGTACTAAGCTGAGTTATGTGTCTAATTGGGCTGATTGTCCGAGGGAATCCAGATTCATTTGCGAGGCAGTTCTATGAAAAAGACCCTAATAAGCTCCGCTGTTTTGCCCCCACTGACGTATAGTTTAATTATTATTTTCCGAAACTCGTCAGTCCAGAAATAATTTCGCATTGACACTATCTCTATAACAATCCTATCTCGTTATCCTGATTTATACTTGTTAATCTTGAACAGTGTCAAAATTACCTCACACTTTAATATTTCAGGTAATTCCATATTTTAATTATTGTTCTTTTTCTATAACGAGCATTCCATCTTACGATTCTGTGCATCCATTCGAGAAAAACGTCTTTTGTGGTATTATTTTTAAAATACTTTTATAGTTTTTTTATTTATGTAGCGCAGTGCTTCTATCGCTGTGAACTTCTCGTTGAGTCATACACCATTTGCTTGCATACATGTATTCATAAAGTTTGATAGAAAGTGTATGATGTTTTCAGATTTATCAGGAAGACAGTTGCAATTTATTATGAAATCATTAAAACAACCAACAGAAATAAACTATACTGTTCGTAATGAGAATATATTCACTTTTATATAGACCTGGTGATATGATTAAAATCTTTTCAAGCTAAATGAATTCCTACGTATGGCAACAGGAGATGCTCATATGGAAGCAAAACTATTTTTCATGTATATTTTACTGCATAAATCATAAATAACATTAGGAAATAGTGAATATCTATAAACCATACCGTGATGAATACATCAAAGTAATCTGATCTTAGCCTCGGCTTGTTTGATGAACTATCTGTGTACGCTCCTTTTATGAGAGTTGTCAGTTTTCTGAATCTCTAAAAGTCAGAACAGGCTAAGCCATTCTTAATATTCCTACCTATATTTACATCTATTTGAATTTGTGATTTTTACCGACAAATCTAATTAAATACGTCAATTTTACAAGCTAAATGATATTTGTATGTATTTCTTCTCGGTTTCCATTCATTCTCATAATATATCAATTCGGGCACTTGTAAAATATGCACATTTATGTAAAACCAATGGCTGAAAACATTGTCTCTTCTTCAACAGATGCAATTATTAATATATGTGCTTTATTTCAAGAGAAAACTTCATGAATCTGTTCAGATTCCAGCTAGAAACGTTGATAATACGTGGATGCTAAAATCTCCGAATGATGCAGATAAAATAAACTGATCTCTGCTTATTTGGTCAGATTCTGACAAGTGGCTGAAGCCGAGAAAATTTCAGCTTCCTAACCTATGTAAAAATGTATATTACCTTTCTGATTTTGTGATAACACCATGTAACAATTGATAAGAGGACTCTAAGCTCAAATTTGATCAAATGTCAAGGATTTATTCCAAAGTAAATGAAAATCTTTTCTGCTAAAATGTTTTGAGAGAGTTTTATTTTTTAACTCAGATGGGTTGACCCTTAATCAATTTCATTCCAATCGCCGAAGCTCCAGCAAATAAATTTTCACATTCAGAAAACTTTCGCAAATAACAATCTTGCGCATCCTAACAATGAATTCTTTCTAGAAAGAATACCTAAAGTGGGACCAAAATAAAAATAGAATAAACACAAATCTCCTTCAATTTTGCAGAATGTTGTTTAATGATTTCAAAGCACGTTCATCTTAATTTTCAAATAATAGTTTCTATTTTGGAAAGGATTATTTGGA
This sequence comes from Acanthosepion esculentum, assembly GCA_964036315.1. NCBI lineage: Eukaryota > Metazoa > Mollusca > Cephalopoda > Sepiida > Sepiidae > Acanthosepion > Acanthosepion esculentum. The sequence continues at coordinate 1,433,940 of OZ038477.1, forward strand.
GTCCTATTTCTTGGAACAATAATTTTCCAAAAAATAGGACTCAAAATAATTATTTCCAAAACCGAAATTATGATTTGAAAATGGAATGAAAGCAGACTTGACACCAACCCTGAATCCCTCATAAATATTCATAATGTGGAATTAGTATATACTAATACTTGAAATACCTCGATGTTTGGATCAGATATAAGACATCTAAGGACATTGAAGATAGATTAAGCTGTGCTAGAAATAGTTTTGCCTAAAACCTAAATTTGTTATTGTTATGGTCTAAGGTTAGGACCAAGGAAGAACAACGCGAACACAAGAGTAGAAATAACAAAGATATATTACACAGAATAATAATACAAGATGTGGAAGGTGTTAGTATGACTGTCAGTCTGGTTTGGAGTGAACTACTATTGGCTCGACTCGATTCCGTCTCCTCCCTCTCGCTCTTGAGAGGCGCAGTATTCATAGTATCAGGAAGAGTTCCCTAACACCCCCTCCCAAAGTTCTTACCTCGCAGGGGTCTTTAATATTGTTTCCTCTTCGGATTAATCATCAAAGGCTTTGTAAATGTTCTTTTTCTGCTTGATTTCCGCGGTTCTGAAATTGCTTGAGGCCTTTGCATATTGAATGTGTCAAATATTGTGTCCATTACTTCCTCCTCTTCCTGAGGTAGACCGTTAGAATCCTCTAACAGCCTCTTTCTGGCTTTTATGTGAGAACTTCGGACCCTGAATTATGTAAATCACGTTACCGATTCGTTTCTCTATTGTAGCTGGCTCCCAATAGGATGTGTTGTTTTTGAACATTTAAAAAAACACTTTCTCCCCTGGGTTAAATTTTCTTTTTGGTACAAACGAAGTTTCTGATTGCTTTGTCTATTTTGGCAGTAATTTGTCGAATAGCGATCTAATTTTTCGGGCGAACATTACTTCCGCGGGTGATAATGCCGATGGCGTAGTACTGTTCGGTGTAATTCTAATCACTTGCAAGAATTGTTGTAAATCCTTTTCTGTTGGTACGTCATAAGCTTTCCTTAGTGACCTTTTTAGTGTATCTACAAAACTCTCCGCTTGCCCGTTTGATCTTGGGTGATATGGCGGGGATTTGATGTGTTTTACCTGTAAAGTTTCCCAAAATTCTTGAAAATCCGCAGATGTAAATTGTGTCCCATTATCGGTGACTCGACAATCAACCACTCCGAAACGAGCAAATAGCTTGTGAAGGCAATTTATTGTAGTCTCAGAAGTAGGTTTTCTACAACGAAATACTTCAGGCAATTTGCTGTAACTGTCTACTACAATCAAGTAGGAAAAAACATCTAATGGACCTGCAAAATCTACATGGATTCTCGACCACGGTCGATCTGTCTTAGGCCATGGCTTATGGATGATCGGAGGTGCTTTGGCTGTTAAGGAACAGCCCTTGCATTTGTCCACCATATGTATAATATCTTGATCCAGGTTTGGCCAGTATATGTAACTTCGCATTAAGGATTTCATCCTGTTCTTTCCGGGATGGCCAATGTGAAAATCCTTGAGGATTCGCCCTTTAGCGTTTTCGCGGTTACCACTCTTTCATTATATAGCAGAACATTATGACATAACGAAAAACTGTTTGATACATGCTTATCTTTTCCTACAATTTTTGTTTTCGTTTCCTTTAGAAATCTGTCATTCACTGCTTTGTTTCTTATTTCCTGTAATGTGACGGGGAGGTTTCGAATTGTACTACATAATGATGTTCTAATATCTCCCTCATATCGTAGAGCTGCAATTACGGAATTTTCTAATGGCTCCGTTTCTTCGGTATTAGTCTCGAAAGACCATCTGCATGCCCGATTCAATTTGATGGAAATACTCCAATTTAAAGTTATAGTTTAATAAAATAATTCCACATCCTAGCAATCTATTAGCAGTATAGACAGGTAGACCATTCTTTGATCCAAATATTGTCAATAACCGCTTGTGGTCTATCTGTAAGGTGACAAATCTACAGTAAATATATCTGTGGAATCTCATAACTGTGAAAATAATCCCTAGCGCTTATTTTTCGATTTGCGAGTGGATTTGTTCGGCTGTTAGGAACGTTGTTGACGCATGCGCGATGGGTTTTAGTGTCCCATCCGGCATTTTATGAAGTATACATGCCCCAACACCATAGGCACTCGCGTCACTCGCGAGTATTATTTCCAATTTTGGGTCATAATTCGCTAAAAATAAATCTGCTGTTAGAGTATTAATGATTTTGTCGAAAGTTTTCTGACATTCATATGATCATTCCCAATTGTTTTCCTTCTTCAACAGTTCGTTTAGGGGTGCGTGTAATTTGTGCATGTTAGGAATAAATTCTTGATAATAATTTACTAAGCCCAAGAAGCTTTGTAATTCGGCTAAATTTTTTGGAGCCGGCATTTTTTTAATGCCGTCGCTCTTTCCGAGTCTGGTCTTCTTCCTTCTTCGTCAATAATATGGCCCAGATATTTTATCTCCTCCATAAAGAAGTCACATTTATTTTCCTTTACCTTAAGACCGTAGTTTTGTATCTGCCTGAAAATCTCTCGAACGTGTTCCCAGTGTTGTTCAATATTTTTGCTATTTATCAGGATGTCATCCAGCTATGCGATCGTGAAATCCAGTCAGCCTAGCATAGTGTCCATTATATGCTGAAATATCGCCGGCGCGATCTTGATCCCGAATGGTAATCTCTGGAACTTATATAACCCTTTATGTGTGTTTATGCATAACAACCACGAGCTTTCCTCATCTACTGGTATTTGTAGGTATGCTTCGCTCAAGTCTATCTTTGAGAAAAATTTTCCTCCCGTCAACTTTGTGAAAACTTCCTCTGGACTAGGGAGAGAATAGTGATAATCCTTAATCGCTACATTCAATCCTGTCGAGAAATGAGCGCATACTCGTATCTCACCCGATTTCTTTTTCACGGAAACCGTAGTTGCGGCCCTTTGACTATATTCCACCTTTGTCAATATACCGGTTTTCACGAGTCTATCCAACTCTTCGTCTATTTTTTCTAATGATGCGAAAGGTACATTTCTTTTCTTCTTGAAAAATGGGTTGTACATTTTCTTGTAGTTCAATTTTGGCCGCCATTTTTTTAAACCTCCATAGGTCGGCTGAAAATACGTCGGGGAAATTCTCCTTTAATTTCTCCTTCAATTTCTCTGCCTCGGTCGATAACCTTTACACTTTTTGGCAGAACGTATGTATCGGTAAATCCCAGAGGTCAAATTTTTGCATCCAGTCAGTTCCAAATAAATTTTCCGTATTTTTTAGAACATACATCTTTAATTTCTTTGTCATTCCGTTGAACGTCACATTTGTGATAATTTCCCCGTCGAATTTGATTGTTTTTTCCTGTTACTGACATGGCTATTTTATCTGTTCTCAACATGCTCGGTTTGTTTAATTTCTTCCACGTCTGTAAGCTAATAATGGTTAAATCTGATCCAGAATCTAATTGTAATCTGTTTATTTTTTTGTTTAACATTTCAACTTGTACGTAATTTCGTATATTTTTCCCGTCCGCTTGGTCAGTTCTAGTGACTCTTACTCGGTTTTTGCTTTGTTCTTTTTTCTACAATGAGAACTTTTATGTCCCACTTTATTGCTCAACAGACAAGTATTATAGCGGTATGGACAATCTTTGTACCAATGCAAAGTCCCCACAGCCATAGAATAGTCTGTGTGGTAGTTTCTTCTGAGATTGTATTTGACTTTTTGTACTAAAATAATTTGTTTGGCTTGTTTTTGAGGAGGGAGAAAAACGTGTTTGTAGTTGTACTTTTCGTATCTGTTCTACGCCAGGCTCTTCTATACCTTTCGAGTCCTTTTTACGCTTATACATCTCTGACAGTCCTCAGTCAATTTTCGTAGCGTCACTTCTGGTTCACTCTCAAGTTTTGTTAGAATTCTCCGTCTGATCTCTGCATCTTTAGTCGAAACCAGGCCTTGGACGAATATCAAACATTTAAAATTGTCAGCGCTGAGTTCAGATAACTTAAAGTCAGCTTAGTGTTTTTTTTTACTATGGAATTGAATGTTATATAGTCTTTGCTATCCTTTTTTGTTAAATTTAAACATTTCCACCTTCTTGTTGAATAGTGAAGTGTTTGGGCTAAATAATTCCGTTAAAAGTTTCACGGCTTCCTTGAAAGTCAACTCATTCGTTTTCCTCGGTAGGATGTAATCTACGAATTTAGTGTATTCGCTTGACCCTAGTTTCCTCAGTAGTAGACGTACTTTTTTCGCGTCTGACCAATCCCCGCAATCAAACTCATATGAATCTTCATATCTTCTGAAGTAAGCCGCGGTTTTTTCTTCGTCCTGTGCATAAATGAAGTCTTTGATAGAGCTTCATATAGCAATTTGCGAGAATGCCGTTTCATTTCCAGAATTTTTTCCTTTATTTGTTACTGCCCGTAGTAATAATTATTGTAGTTCGAGTTGCATCTCTTCGTTTTTCTGTGGAATTTCCAATAGTTTTTCTTCGTTTTTCTTTTGAAATTCTAATTGTTTTTATTCGAGCCTAGTCTGTCTTTTCTCATTTTTTTGTTGCTGCTCGAATTGCATTTTCATTAGTTCCAATATGGTTGCCTTAAAGTCTTCCATGTTTACACCGTAATTTTGTGTAACGATTTTTCCTTTTTCCTCAGTATAGACTTCAGGTCTTTATCGCCTGTTGTTCTGGAACGTTAGTACGAAAAAAATTTCCTGCGTAGAATTCAATTCTGTTCTGGCAGACAGGTAAAATTCGTGTCTTCGTTACCACTGTTAAGGTTGGTGTAAAAAAATGTTCTACTTTTTATCTTTTTATCTCGCGTAGAACTTGTTTTCTTTTCTCAATACCTCCGTCGCCTCTGTTATGGACGACCGATAGCAAAACGTTTTTTTTTATATTCTCCGCGTAGAAGTTCGTTTCTTTAATATCCTCATCGCCACTGTTATGGTGCAAGGTCAGGACCAAGGAAGAACAACACGAACACAAGAGTAGAAATAACAATTACTATTGGCTCGACTCGATTCAGGTCTCCTCCCTCTCTTTTGAGAGGCGCAGTATTCATAGTGTCAGGAAGAGTTCACTTTGTCGTTATAGGTAAGGTCCCATAACAGTTATAAAACAGAAGCATTAGCCTAAATGTCTGTTTATGTCCTTATATAACCACTTCCGATCGAGACTTTCATATGAAGGTCAGGCATGGAGCCAAAACCTTTCAGGACTATATAAACTGTTAGCAGTATACAACTACTTCCTCAAGTAAAAGGTGTAAAAATGACTTCGAACGGATGGAATTGTTAATCTAGAAATACACTTAAATTCATGAGGTTGAGATACGAAGGAGGAGAGCTCATTAGAATAATGAAAAATAAAGAAAAGACACAGAGAAACAAAACAATGGCGGTGAGAAAATGAATCGTGATGTTAGGTCAGGCCTTTCTTTCAAGAATCTAGATATATAGCAACTACACTATATCTAGATATATGGCTGTGGGACATATATCAGATATGACAATAATATTCAATGCATATACGGATGTTAGAGTTAAAAACACACAAGATGGATTCTGTCGAGAAATTTGTCTTGCACGATACTGGGAACCAACTTTCGTAGTAAAAATCCTAGCAATTGATTCAATATAATAACCCCACTTTTCGCCATGTTAGTGGAAAACGTGAAACCAAAAAGGCACAATGATTTGCTCTTCAGGATATTAGCATCACCTATAAGGATTAAATCTCTATCAGCTTCGCTTTAGAGGAATTAAAATTAACAATACATATATTGCTTCAGTTAACTACTGATTGGAGATCATTTTCGATAGCATCTGCCATTTACTTTGTCGGAACTATTGGTCTTGCTCTTAAGACAGAGCTAATTTGATGTGTCATCGGTAGAAATACCGATTTGGGAACTGATGACACCAGGAAGATTATTGATGAATGTAAGAAGGTCTGTTCGAGGATAGAACTCTGGGAGTTCCCCACCATTAATGTGAAAGATTTACAATAAACACGATTTTTATTACACTATATTGTAAAAACGATTGGATTAAGTTAGATATCTGGCCATAGCTACCGTCGCCATTAAGCTTGTAACGATAGAAAGCATGCCAATCCCTTCGAGATATCTAAAGCCAAAGCCCTCGCCTCGCCGTTTTTATCTAAAGCTTGATAGACAAAATCAGTTATTACAGTTAACATATTAGTGATTGACCTAGAGAAATGACAGCTATATTGTTTATTTGAGAGAAGGCCGTACGAATAAAGATGCTTAACCAATTCGAAGTTTTTTAGATCCTGTCATACTTTGCCAAAAAGTCGTAAAAACGAATATGCCTTTAATTCGTGGTATCAGGTTTATCAGAGTTCTTAAAGACAGAAACTATAGAAGAGTATTTTCAACAAAATGGAAAGCAAGATTCATCAAGCTATTTGTTATAGAGTTGTGAGGGTACGTTTCCTTCGGGCATTTGAAGGGACACCTTCATGTCCTTGTCCGGATCTAGTTTTTGAGATGATAGAAAACAGTTATATCAATAACATTCAGTAGATATTTCATTATTCGTGAAATATCAGACGAAGATAATCCTGATGAGTCTGGTGAACAGTTGGAAGATAATTTCTCAACAAAGAAGTAAATGAAAATACTTCAGACTGATTGAAGAAAGGATGGATTGCAGATTTACACTTGTTCAACACTTACAGAGTGGCAAGCAATCTTGAGAACCTTGTAAATCTTGTAAGAGTTTATACGCTGCCTCAATCTATAAACGACCACAGACTTAGCCTAGTTAAGAAGAAGCTTACACTCATTCCGAACGGATACAAAGAGGTGTCGGTTATGAACTGAACTGTCACGTTGGTATAGCCGGAAGAAGTAAGTAATATGGCCTATAATGGTTGAATGTAATCACATAAAGATGGTAGACACATTGCCAACATTTACAAAGTGATACTGATATAATTGTAATTATTTCCCGCTCTATTTCTGCCAGTTCACAGAAGAAAATGAAACATATCTTTGTAATTTGTAAATTATATGAATCATCTTCATCACTGCATCTCAGTATTTTTTTTATTCATGAAAATATATATGGACTTTTGTGTTGATTTAAAATCCGTTTTCAGTTCACTCCTGTTTATCTTTCGAAAACATTTTACTTTCATTCATAAACAATCGGAATAATTTACAGATCCACTTTACAAATTTTACCCAAATTAACGCACGTCCGATTTTATTTTGAAAACAACCCTAAAATTACAGTTCTCTTCTATAAGTCTTAGCCAATCTTTTATTGTGATATTTATTTTGCTCATTTCGCAATGATATTGATTGCCAGTAATATTGTTAAATTCCGTTTTTAATACCAATTTATTCATTCCAAAGAAAGTTTGGGATTCGATTATGATTATTGTTATATTGATTCCTTACCACTTTTCAAAAGTTAGGGATGAAAACATAACAAGACCTTCAATTATCTGCAGTCAATGGAAAGTTCTCTAAAATAAGAGAGCTATATAGCTTATCGTGTGCATAAAAAGTGAACCGTGTGTATGCGTCCCATGCAACCGCAATAAATATTACAGGGAAGGTACATGAAAATCTAAACGCTCTATCACCTGGTGAAACGTTGAGATCAGGTATATTTAATCGTATATAGAAGTAAAATGAGAAGAATTAGGATTACATGTGAACACCTGTGTGCATTTAAATGTATGTGCGTACAGAATACTGTACGTTTAGTGAAATCATTTAATGATATCTGTAAATGTTTTATACGAAGAGAAGTGATCGCCGGAATTAAGGAAACATATTATTAAAATCAAACTCCCTATTTACGAAGCCGAAAATCGAATATATTTGGTAATATATATACCGGTAGATTGTACATGAAATTGGGTCCGGCCGATTCCATTTTATAAATCTCATGACAATATTGTAGTGAATTGGTTACATAATTAAAAAAATACATAGTTTAAAAAATGAGAATCTATCAAACTTAAGAAAAAGTAGGACTATTTGACAAAAATAACTACGACAAAAATATGTTTAAAGTTTTCAAAGCAAATGATCTTTAATTGATAGCTTAACATCTATGGGATGTTCATATAGATACGCTAAACAGTATGGGATTTTCATATAGGTACATATTTATTCGCAAGTGTATATTTTCGAATGTAAAATAATAATCCGCGAATGATCACACGTAATAGATTCTTTTAACTTAATTAATTTTAATGGACAACATTTGAAAGCATAGATTATCTTTTAATGCACGCTATTTTCAGATGCCAGAAAGCGAAGGGTAGAGACAATCACTATCAAATTACATTTCTTACAAGCAATCGTATGTACGTGCTTAATTATCATGGGAAATATTCCAAGAAAAATTAAGGTTTATCTACAAATTATAAACCGAATAAAAACAGCATTAAAGCTGAAGAATTCCCAAATGCCAAATCTATAAATACATTATTTAATTGTATGTCTGAAAAGGATATTCATTTTGTAGTAGAAATAATATAAATGCATATAATATATTGCTTTTCTAAAAAGACAAGCTGTACGCATAATGAGGCATGCATATATATATATATATATATATATATATATATATATATATATATATATATATATATATATATATATATATATATATCGATAATAATATTGATAAACCCTTTATCTTTTGGGGGCTATATTTTTCTGATATAAATCAATCTGTATATATCTGAAATTGGAAAAAAAATATCTATTACTCTAATTTTACATATAATTACTTATATTATGATGAAAAATCATTCACTTGAATATTAAATGTAGCACCGCCAAACACTTTGCTCAACATCAATAGATTAATATGTATTTTATTGTGAAAAAATGACTGACATAATATTATTTAAATATGTCGTAGTATATTTAACTTGTCAACTGTCATTAAATTTACTCCTTCGTAAAAAGGAAATTTTTCATTATATAAAATTTTATTTTATTATTTCAACAGCAACATCCAATTTTTGAATCTCATAATTTTAATTACCTTTATGTGTTTCCTTCTTTCCAAAAAATACGAATCTGCAAATTACACGTTTTCAGTCTATTTAATATTTTCGAATTATTCAGGATATCAATTTCCTCGAACAGTAACGCCTCACCTAGTTGTATTTGTAGTCGTTTACTTGTCTAGATTCTTTTATAAAGTGACTTACAATCTGGTTGTGATCTTTTTACGCAATCTATATTTGCATTTATCATGTGTTTTATAAATCTTGCATTCTAGAGAGATTCTTTTTACGCAATTGTTTTATGCACGTCTGAAAAGTGACTCGGTTTCTTTGTTGAGGTTTCTGGCTATGTATCATTCCCTGTCAATTCTTTCTGTTATCACCCGCGGTTGTTTCCTGCATTTTGTATTGATTTGTTTTCCACAAATTTTTGTGTTCTAAGTCTTGTATCTCCTGGGATTCTCATCACCGTTTTCTTTTGTTTATTTCAAGGTTTGATTGTTGTCCATCGTCTGTCCTGTAATTGATTACTCACCGAATTCTTTGATGGAAAAGTCAGCGCAAACCCGATGCGAATTAGCCCAAGCGCTTGGTTTTACATCTTATATGTATGCGTCGCGCTATAGTATATATCTAAGTATGATTTGTTATACAAAGTATATATATATATATATATATATATATATATATATATATATATATATATATATATATATATTCTAGGTGTTTTGACTTGTAAAGGCACAAACCAATACCCAAGAAAAATAATGGATAAAAAAAGAAAGAACTAAGAACATGTAATTAAGCCGAAAACAATCGTCCAGAATCGAAAGTCAGAGTTCAAAGAAAAAAAACTCCAACACGAGTAAAGCAAAAGTAACTAAGCAAAGTGCTCAATACACCAAGTAGAACAAATATAACTATGAACCTAAAGAGCCAGGCAAACCTACCTAGGTTTCACCTACGCTGATCGTCAGGGTACGCTGGCTAAAGAGGTAACATTAGAACAGAATATAAATAGCCTACAACATAAAAACAACCATGACCATGTGACTAAAAAACAAAATAAAAGAATAAACAATATTGTTTGTTTATTTATTTATTTTTAGTCACATGGCCATTTTTTTATGTTGTAGGCTATTTATATTCTGTTCTAATGTTACCTCTTTGCCCAGCGTACCCTGACGATCAGCGTAGGTGAAACCTAGGTAGGTTTGCCTGGCTCTTTAGCTTCATAGTTATATATATATATATATATATATATATATATATATATATATATATGTGTGTGTGTGTGTGTGTGTGTGTGTGTGTTATCCAAACTAATCTATCAATATTTGGAAGTATATTTTAGAATGTTGGCATATAGTCTCAAAGGCTTAGCGTTTTAAAATTTCTGTTAATAAATTACAAAAAATTGTTAATGAAGTTGTTTTATTTATTTTTGATTCATACTTGTCTATTAGTTTTTGATGCTGTTGAATTCAAGGTAAGGGAATCTTTATAATACCCCGTCTAATCTCCTTTTCTGCATATGTAAAGAAACAAGGAAAAAGATGTTGTGATTAGGTTAAAACCCTTATAAACATTGGTGCAACTGACAGCTGCATTGTGTGATAAAATCAGATTTATAATGAGAAAATACAGCAGATGTATGTGCTTTCGATTTTGCATCTTCCCCGCGATATCTTAAAGCATATCATCAATATTTGCTGCTTTTTCGATAAGATTTTGATCTCGTTAACTCTACACGGTTATCTATTATGTTAATGCTGATGATGTCATAATGACACCACATGAGAGCAATTATACTTGTGCACTTATTCACTCTTCAAACCGACTTTAATTTACATGGCTGCTTCTTTTCTCTACGAAGGGATTTAATTTCGGCCTAATTTACACATTACTCTTCTGATGGTTGCAAAATTAGAGAGTAAATATATATTTGCTTGATGACATTGTTGATCTCAGCTTTTTCTCGAATATATTCATCAACAAAATATTTCGAAACTTTTGTAGTAAGTTCAAATTAATAATAATTTCCTTTACCCGCACCTTTCAAATTCGGAGGACTGAGAACGAAGATAGTCGCGAGTCTGTGTGAAATTCTCTATAGAACAATGAAAATCTTGCCTTGATAGAAATTAACCGGTGAGCTGAAGTGAGAAGAAAAGTAGAAGGAAAGACATGTCTATGTAAAATTGTTTTTGAAACAATGAATGCCTTGCATTCGCAGAAATTAGCTGGGAATCCAAGAAGTAAAAGGAAATAAATTCACATGCCTATATAAAATTCTTTGCGGACCAATGAAATCTATGCCTTATTAGAAATTAGCAGATCACCTGAGAAGAAGAATAAAAGAAAGTATCGAGACAACGCGAATTACGTTTTGATACTGTTGTGGTAGGATCCACCTAATTTGCATAGTGGAGTATCGACGATATAAATATGGTTGGTACCGGAAGACAGGGAGGCGAATCAAGAGATCCAACTAGAGACTCTGCCCGACTGCGACTTAGTCAACACATTCTCCAGTAACGGTCTTCCCAGAAATCTACAAAAGACTATATGTAAATATTGTGTACACATTCTTGTTTCAATACATTTTATTCTAAGTACATTTTGTGTTTGCATTATTATTCCATGCATTAGTCAAGTTTCAACAGATACAAAATAAAGAAAAAAAAATAACCACAGAATTATATCTGAAGTCATGTGAAATGTTCCGTTACAGTTCCTCGTGACTAGCATTAAAGTTCACGCCAGTGTAAATTTACTCGCCAGTTGTATTATCGGCCTCTAATCGACGCGGGACACTTCAAAGAATTTTCTCTCAACAATCCAAGAAAACTAAGTATTTCAAATTATCTCTCTTCGTCTTTTTTTGAAAGCAAAGAACAATCTTACCTTTGATTTAAACATTTTTTAATGTTATTTTTTGTCAGATAATTTAATCTGTTGTAAGAACATTTCAACTACACGATGATATAGTAAAACTATGGACTTTAAGAATTGCGATTTATTTTCCTGAAATGTGCTACTGACACTACACTGGCATATAAATTCTTGAATAAATTCCTTATCTTGTTTTGTTAAAATTACCCGTTTGTTTCCTCGTCATTATCATCCTTCATTAAACTTCTTGGCGTAGGTAAATCAACTGTTCATTTTACCCCTAAGCTATACGTCATCATACTTTCAAATGAAAATCGTTATTACTTAATGAATTATAAAGAGAGATTGGCTTCTTTCATTTTCTTTTAAAATATTTTATAAATTAAAAATGTTTACAAGTTGTCCATCATTCACACTTGTTCTATGCAGGTAAATGCAATCAGTTGATGAGACATACGATTTAATCTGTAATTTTTAAGTTTTTATCATTTTCTCTAAGCATGGCATAGAATTATCTATAAAGAAGCTTTGTTTAGTTCTTACTTTGTGAGATTTATCTAAAAACCCATTTATCAGATAACCAGTGACCTCCAGGAATGCATATATATCTGTGCGATTTCGTTGGAGAATATGAACGCGGATAGGATCAGAAATGAACAAAGAATTAGGTAAGTTCTTTTATCGAGGAAAATACAGTTGCACAAAAGCATATCATATTGCTAAATGTATTATTTAAAATTACGGTGTAATTACGGCATTACAACAGTATTAGAATGACCACACTGTACAAAGTAACGGCTTAATTTTTAAGTCTGTACGTCATTAAACTTTTACATGTATATCTTTAAACATGTTTGTTGACAATCAATAATTGAAATGCTAAATTATTATAGACAAAACTGAAATGTCGAATAAACTAGACATATTTTTGGTTTCAGTAACCCAACTGGAAAAATGAAGAAAAAATAGCCGGATGTTGTATGCATCACGGAATAGGTAAAGTGGTAGTGTAGCCTTGATAATGTATCTGCTGTGAAAATATTGATATTGGATTTGGTGGTTATTATAGATGGCCACTCTCTTCTGAAATCTTTTTCAAGTTATTGTAGGGTAGCAGGAGAAAAGGTACATCAGGAACATGCGAATTTCTAACAAATATAAAAAGCACAGGGAAACTGGGGATAGCTGAATTAAAAAGGGCGAGTGAAACGCATGCTAAACATAAAACGATAAGAAATATATCATTAAATCACATCTGCATTCAACGATTGTCCCTTTCAGCATATCAACGAATATACTCTGTGATGTCCATCGATTTCCATTGGTTTTGTTATCAAACTAAAAGTCTGCATTATTGATAAAACAACATCAATTATTGACTTACATCTAGACCTGATAAATTCTTATTGAAAAATAGGTTTATGTGAATGTGTGGATGTGCCAAATAATCTGTAACATAATTATTATCTATTGAAGGCGTTACTGAAGGGAAAATCATGGTGAAGGCGTCGGTCATACAGTATACAGGCCCACTTGGTGATGTTAGACTACCAAATAAATAGCACCATGTGCATGAGTTCACGAATTTGGTGTAAGAATCCGACTGATTGGTCGATAAATTATTTGATTGTGTTGCAAATAAATATGGATATAAGTATAAATGATCAATATCCATATATATATATATATATATATATATATATATATATATATATATATATAGGGTGACCCCAAAAAACGGGAATTTTTGAAGTGCGTATTGCCAGACATGAGCAAGTGGCAACACTGCGAGACAGTGACCTTGAGCAAGTAAACATTTCGCCATTTTAGTAAGGAGAATGAAATTCACAGTATCCCAGCTGAGATGTTGCAGTAGTCAATGAGGAATATCAACAGTAGATTTCAGGAATGCATTTCTACAGGCGGACGCCATCTACAGGACGTAATTTTAAAAAAATGAAAATTATATCATTGTTTCTTAAATGGCATGTTTTAAGGTTTCAATTAATATGAATTAAATATTTTTCTTCCATCACTCTTGGTTTTATTGGATTGTTTAAAAGTTACCATATTTTGGGGTTACGCTATATATATATATATATATATATATATATATATATATATATATATATATATATGTATTATAATAATATTTTTAGTTTTTATATATATATATTATAATAATATTTTTAGTTTTTAAAAATATGAAACCTCCGCGGAGGAATCATATTTTTAAAAACTAAAAATATTATTATAATATAAGCTCTACTTCTGTATGGAGCACTGTCCTTTTGAAAATAAAGCTAAATATTAAGGAACACCGGATTATCTACCTAACGTGTTCTATCCTATTTCACTGCACACCTGCATACATATATATATATATATATATATATATATATATAGATAGATACATAGATAGGGTTTACATATATATATATATATATATATATATATATATATATATATATATATATATATATATATATATATATATATATATATATATATATATATATATATATATATATATAAGAAGCACGGTGGAGTAGTGGATAGCGGCTCGGATTGAGGAATCGGAGAGTTGAGTCCGTCCGAATTCCAGTCGAATCCATTACATGCACTTACGTGCTAATACCCTTGGTAATGTATACATGTGAGGATGTAATGGGCGTTGTTAATGTAATCTTGTCAGAGATTCTCTTTCTCCAGATGTCGATTAGATATCTACTGTCGAATCGCCAACTTTTTTTGTTAATCTAAGCAGTTTCCTCAAAATAAACGCTAAATTTTGATACATAAAATGTTGTTCCTGATTAAGAGATTTTTTTAAATCAATTTAATGGATGGAATGCAGTAAAGTCACTAAGACGGTTTGCAAGAGAATATCAGGAACGAAAACAATAAAAGAACAGGTATTACGAAGACAGATGATTTAAAATTGACTGGCAAGAATGTAGCAGGCAAATATGGCCTGGAGATTGCGTTTAAGTATGAGGCAGTCAGTTGCCGCTATGTGTTGACCTTAATGTCCCCCTTTATAATTACATACGCTCTATCTCTGCTTTTGAGAATTTTAACCCATAAATATAACAGAACTTAAAAAGTATATTTTTAGCATATATATATATATATATATATACATATATATATATATATATATATATATATATATATATATATATATATATATATATATATATATATATGTTTA
Organism: Acanthosepion esculentum; assembly: GCA_964036315.1. Classification (NCBI taxonomy): domain Eukaryota; kingdom Metazoa; phylum Mollusca; class Cephalopoda; order Sepiida; family Sepiidae; genus Acanthosepion; species Acanthosepion esculentum. Next base: position 1,449,064 of record OZ038477.1, read on the forward strand.
TATATAACTTTAGACATCACATTAATTTATGCTTATTTGTATATGTGTGTATGTGTTGCGTGCCTACATCGTTTATTTTTCTGTTAAATATGACAGTAATTTCTCATAGTTGTTTTTTGTTTGTTAAAATAATTAAATTGTACTTTACCTCGGTTTTTGAAAAACGTGTATTTTACTTTTTTAAAAAACATATAAATAGTCTACCTTGATTTAGAAGATTAGCGAGACACCGTTCGATTTCCTCTTCATTTTTCGCCTCATCTTTGATTAAATAAGATCAGTGACTACATTTATCTGAATTTTGTTCGAATAACTAACGCCATATTTAACTGAAAAAATTGGCATAACTTTTGATTTTCTGTTCATTCGTTTATCACTGTTCGCGTTATATATATATATGTTGCAAATATAATCAGCAAATAATAACTCCGGCTAGTTTCCTATCTAACATATATGCCCAGAATGTAGCAAAATATATTTGTCAAAGCTAAGGATAATATTGACAGTGACAAAAAAGAGGCATCAATCAATCCGGAAGTAGAAGGCTGTTATTATTTGAAATTTAACAGAAATTTTTACTTTACGAGAGGGTGTTGAAATTTTAATCCCACCTCAATTTGAGATTAAAAAAAAAGACTGGCCGAGAGTCTTTCCTTTCTTTCTTTTCCTCATTAGACTGTTGAAGTAACTATGCATGTTTTACTATATATGACAGGATGAATAAATGTTAGAATGAAATGTTCTTCAATATTTGAAATATTTGTCTTTATAAAAATTAAAGATATCATCTAATTACATTGACAACTTATCTTGGTGTTTTCATGGCTCATAAGGCGAGCTGATGCGTTCGATCGGATAAAATTTGATAAATGGGATTGGATGTCATCGGATGCTCTAGCCCTAAGCCAGAGAGAAACTGTTAATTCTAGCGTATTGTTTTACGAATGTAAGCAAACTCCAATCTGTCGGAGTGGGCGTATTCATTTTACCGAAGAGCTTTGCGTTTTAGCGTAGGCAACTTCTATTTGTAGAATTAGGCTGTTTCTCAAGAGAGCACAATTGAAATATATTATTAAGAGCTTAATCACACACACACACACACACACACACACACACACACACACACACACACACACACATATATATATATATATATATATATATATATATATATATAATTTTGGATGCAGAGTACTTACTGAAAAGCGCACAATATCAGTGATAGGGTTAACATATTCAGCTGTATGAATATGCCTTTGTGACACTGGCTTTAACACTTTTGCAATCATAGGCCATACTGTTTTATTTTTTTTTAAATTGGCTATCATTATGCTTGTTTGACTATGTTTAGTGGTGGAGAGGGGAATTTACTTCTGTGTTAGTTTGGGATGACACTCTCATACTCATAGACACATATACATACAGGTGTACACATGTTTCTTCACGCAAACACATCCATATAAACAGTCCGATGCTAGGCGCAGATATACATCTATGCGTTCGTGCCTACATACATACGCAGTTGTAATTCTATTTCGGTGTCGAGACCTTAGCTTTTATTATATGTAGCGGTGTTCCATGCAACAAAAACCGGTTAGGGTTAGGGTTAAGGTGTTCTTGACGCTTTTCAGGTCTATCGCCAGCGCCGTCAGACAAACTTCCACTTCCTCACACACGTACATACGTGTAGACGTACACATACACTCCTATTTGTTTAAGTCTTTCACCACCACTTCGTTTAAGCTGGGTTCTCTTTGTGGGCATGGTGATGATGGTGCCTGTATTTTCAACGCTAACTGCTTTTGTGTGTGTATATATATATATATATATATATATATATATATATACGTGTGTATGTATGTGCGTGTAAGTGTGAGTGTGCATCATTGGCAGGAATGTAAATTGTAATTATTTGTAAACTTTCTGGATACTCAAACACAAATTAAAAAATTTCATCTGCCCCTGCATGATGACAATGGAGAATTTGTAAAACTTCAGAAATTGAGATTTAATAAGATACTAACAATGAAATATTATTTTCTCAGATCACGTAAGACAACTTTTAAAATAGATTCTAATGTGGTGTGAACATACGAAGAACAATTACAATGGAGGAATATTTATAATCTTGTATATAAAAATATATTCAACGTTCATTCTGCCATGACTTATTTTGAATTATTTTTTTAGTTCATTAGTTCCATTGTCTTATTTGAATAACATAATTTCGAAAATAATTAATTTACTTCATTATATTTACAGAAATTAGTTTCTTTTAATTTTTCTACTGATTGCTTTTTTAAACCTCTACAATATAATCTCACCAAATTATACGAAACTCTAGATCATGTATTTTTTTAGTGTACATCCCAATTTTTGAACCGGGTCGATGGACGTTGAATGAAAGTTAATTTTCGTCATTTTGATTCGATGTTTCATTGCTACTCTTTTTTATATTCCTTTTAAGGATTTTCAAATTCGGAAAACATAATTTCTTAAACATCACCAAAAAGATGCACTGAAGTGAATCCTAAAGATAAATTTGTGTTACTTCCTTAGCCACAAATATTTACGAAATAATCAATCACGAACATTTTCGAATGAAATTCGAGCGTTTGAGTTAATTTTTCGTAGAATATGTTCGTCTCCTTTATTTAGGCCTGTAGTAATATCACTGCTTCCAATATCTTTAACAAATATGAGGTCAGTGATTGTTAAGTAGAAATTGAAATCATTAAGCATATATATATCTGAGATAAATTGTTGATGATTTTGTTTAATGCTAATTTATCTATCATTAAAATACTTAGGTAAGTAACAGCTGATTTTATATTTGATAAGATCTCCAATTGACTGTAAATATTTTCATGTCGGTTTAGAATTTACGTAACAAAATATATTTGTTCAGCTTTTTTATAGTTATTCGTAAACGTACCGTTATGACCAAAATATGTATGATATTTGACAAATATTTTTCAAAAAATATATCATTAAGTATTACAACCATTTGGTTGATTCAATGACTCCTTGAGAAATTAAAATGGCGTTATTGACGGAATCTCAACCTAAGAATAAACATGAGTTAATAATGTCTAGAAAAGTATAGGGATGGCTAGTAAATATATGCTGTGCGCAAGAAAACTCATTTAGATATTTTTTGATGTTTTCATTTCGAATTTTTGAAGAAAATGTGATCTACATGAAGATTTTCATATTGTAAAACTTAAACATATATCTGTCATGACATGGAAAAACGATTCCATTGTAATCTCAGCATCATGAATGAGGAAGCAAATCATTCTTCTTAATAACCAAATTATCTTTATTTCTTCATTGACTAACTTTCTTTTGTAATATTAGTTTACCAATTTCTAGCAATTTTTTCTTGCGTAAGCAAAGGAATATTTAAAATGAAATTCTTTCTTGCGGGATTAACTAATTGTCGCTTAAAGTAGCTTAAAGACGCATAAAATTCAGATAAGTCTGATTTGAGGAAATACAAAGAAAAATATATGGGCATAACTTAGTATTCGTAGCAGAAGTAACAAAGCTTGTCATGCCAGAAAAGCTTTGCAGGTAAAATGGATTACGTAATCGCTGCACCAAAGAAATTATTATTCCAAACTGTGCTATTTATTAGCGGCAATAGGATGATTTCAGTAATTGTGATAAAAATGAAGATGATTCCAGATTATATATATACTACTATAAAATTAATAATAACCTCTAATACAGGATAGAAAGAAATGGAAACAATAAAACAAATGCGACTAATATATTAATCACATAGATGGTGTTCCATGCGATCGGGGAGAATACGCAAAAACGTTGCTAGATCTGGCAGTAACCTGTTGACCGGCAAAAAATCTCTTGTGAATAAATGAGTGAGTTCAAGTCTTGCCGCATGATAATACATTACGCTTTATGTCTGATACAGGCTACATAAAATCGATCTTTGAATGAGCATTTAATAAAAATTAAGGTGAACTCCATACGAGTCAAAAATTAATAAGTGTACATATTTATGCATATAAGATTATCTTCTAAAGGTCTGTGATAAAACCTTTGTATATATAAAATACAGTGTAACCCGGATATAAGAGACCCGGATATAAGAGAAATCCGGATATAAGATAGATTTTGTAGTTGTATATTTCCAACACGACATTTCGACCATTATTTGCAAAGTAAAAGTAATGTCTCGACATGGAGAAGTGATTGCTGAATTGTATTACTATTAGTATAGTATTATAGTATTAATTAATAGTATTACTATTAGAATAGTATTACTATTCAAGTGATTACTTGAATAGTGATTTCTATCTTCAATTGAGAATAGTATTGGTGAATTGTAACAGAATAAATTAATGTCTGGTCGATTCCCCGTGAAGAAATGATGAGCAATTTATAATCGTAGACCATTAACAGATTATATACCAGCATTAATAATTTCTTATCATCTTCGGTATTAACATGCCATTAAAGAAAAATAGTAAAATAAAAAACTCAGTATGATCAATCAACAAAATTTGAAGACTTTTTAAATCAATGGATAAAACAATTTTGGTTTTGTAGTTTATTAAATAGAGAAGGAACAGGAATTTCACAATTTCTGCTTTTTATTTAAAAAAAGAACACATGTGATCTTCCTGTTACTTCTCTATTGAAACATTGCTGTTCGTGTCGAAGTGAAATTTTAATGCTAAACGTCGGAAACGTTCATTGCTACTGCGAATCTAAAAAGGAAAAAAGAAATGGGATTTTCAATAATGCATATAAATTCTGGACATATTTATACTGTCGAATAATTTTAGCATCAATCGAATGCTAATACACTCTTTGAAAAATCAAACAGTTTATTAATGAAGATCAGAGCAGGTGTAAGATTAGTGATATTAAGTTCACAATTCACCAAAGATGTCCAATGTAAACAAAAACACCCTCTGAAAACCCAGTGCGCCTTGACACAATAGTAAGTTATTTTATCAGATACTTATTAATAATTTACATGCACTCGTTGCCTATTGCTGAACTACGCCATGTCTTTACATATCTTTATAAGAGTTGCAGAAATATTTTTTATAACAAAGAAATAGTTTTAAAAATGTTTTGGTGGTGTTTATAAATAAGTATTCTGTGTTTTCCTCCACCCAGTAGTCGTTCAGAAAAATACTTGATATTTTTCGTTTTCTTTTTTAATACCTTCATTTTCTTTTTTTCCAAATTTCCGTTCTCATGTATGTATATATATATATATATATATATATATATATATATATATATATACAATTCTGTGACTAGTCTGGCTGTCCATCATACCCTCTAAAATAGACATAAATAGACCGATCAAAACCAGTGATGGAGAAGAGCGCAAACGACAAAGTAAGTGCAACGTACAGTTGTTTATAGTAGGGTGTTTAGCTTAGTACAATTCATTTTAATTAAGTCTTTGGAAGAATTATAAGTTTTATTATTTAACATAAAAAATATTCCCATTATTTTAAAAGCAATTTAATGACTAGAATAGCAAATAATTATTTAATAAATGTGAAGTATTTTTTGCATATATTTTCTTTAAATTTTTATATATATTTCAATCTGATAAAATATAACGCACAGTAGTAACACTGTAAATATAAACACAGTAGAGATTTTTCAAATGGGCCGATGAAACGACAAGTTCAATAATAATAATTACTCTGAGATTTTGAACAGTCCTCAGGGTGTTGCAAAAAATTCTAGTAATTTTTATCTCAGTTCGGTTTCTTATAACTGGGAAAGAAACCTGTTTGAGAAATTCAGAGAATATATATATGTATGTATGTACATATATATAAATGGCAGGATGTGTGTGTGCGTGCGTGCGTGCGTGCGTGCGTGTGTGTGTGTGTGTGGAACGAATGCACGGCCGCAATTTTCGACGGATTTGCACCAAAGTTTACGTGCACATGCTCCAAGTTAGTGTAGAGGCCAAAACCGACATTGCATTTCCCATCTCCCATCGATAGTGGAAATAATCGATTTTTTTCATGCTTCTACGGCAGTTTTCATGTAGTTTGCGGCCATTTTCTACTGGTCAGAGTGAGACCTATGGCTGGCTGCCACGAATAGGCAGGAAGATTCTATTGGCCAGCGTGAAGTACCTCTGTTTTTTACTGTTCTGGAAAATTGTTTTTCTATTAAGAACTTCGTAATAATGTATTTTACCACTTTTGAGAATAAATAGCACCTAACTATAAATATAATATATAAAATATATACGTAATTTAACATAGAATGAAACAGTGAATATAAATATAAATAAACATAGTTGAATATAACATATACAAGATTTATTTATTCATATATATGAATGTGTTTCATGAAAATATTAAATTACTTCAAAATAAATGAAACTTTAAAATATAAAAAAGGATTCACATCTTGTGATTCCTAAGAATAATTAGAAAGACAGATATACATAAATTTGAAACCAGCTGTTGACATATGAGCAAGTATTGAAAAGTTCTCTATTTATTGAAAAACAAACTTGACAAGTTACCCTTCTAAACAACATAATGTTTGCTAAGATTTTTGATAGAACATGGCGCCAAGTAGTTTTCAGCACCCATTCCTGTATGATTAATTTAGAAACATATCTAGAATGCTACACATTGAAATAAACATCCAAGATCTATATACCCCAAGAGAGAATATTGACACGTGATGAGCTTGTGTATCAAGTTTTCTTGTCAGCTTCTCGATCGACCTTCGACACAAAGAAAATCCACTTATAAAAATAAATCCCCCAAAAGCATTTTCAGCCGTACACAAAATTTTCCAATCTTATTTTTTCGAAACTTTTCTTTGAGTTATTCTCTTATTGATTTGTTTCTATTGTTAGGATTATCGTTTCGTTAAATATCAACCCACACAACCAGCTTTCAAGCTGTTGCCGCTAGCTCGAAATTCTAAGACCAAACACTCGACAACCTCCCTCATATGATCACAAACCTTTCTGCTTGTAACTTTAATCGATCGATTCTACATAAAGTTTGGCAAATATATTTTTATACAAGCAGACATGAAAATTACACGATTGAGAAAACTAAAAGTTCATATATATTTAGTAATTTAAATTAATTTTTCGATTTAAAATAAATTACTATTTTAATTCGTATTCTAGAAAAAGATTGAGATTTAGAATTGCCATTTATGAATTTCAATGTACTTTTGGGTGAGCATATGTATATATCTATATTATAGAGATGTTCCGACAACGAACTAATTAACACTATTACTGTGTATATAATAAACAGGAAGAAAAACAAATCCCATTTAGCTCATGTAAATCTGCTGTGTTACATTTTAATTTAATAAAATTATTATCGCAACTATTTCTTGAGAAAATAATGAAATCGCTGTTAATTTGAAACTAGAATGCGATATATGTGTAGCATAGTGACATAAAGAATTTCTCATTTGACGAATAAATCAATAAAATAGATTAAAATTAGATTTTTGGTGGAGAAAGTTTGTCCATTTGACATCGTTTTGTTTTCAGTACATTTATACAAAGGGTTTCATCGAAGGATAAGAAAGGCTACTGAAAGTTAAGTGACATGAACTAATGTCTAAGGAATTCTATTTATATTTAAACAGTGACACATTTTGAAATTTAATATTAATTAAGACATTTTTCTAAATATGAGGCCATCATTATTTATATTATTAACGTAAATTATTGTCATCATTTATGTTGCTACTATCACAACATTTCATTCGTTATGATCTCCGGCCTGTATCAGTTGTATATAGACCCAGAGAACGAGCAGGGAATTTCGAAATGAACCATTTAATTCATTTAAATAGATAAACTGTTGTCGTTCCACGGTCCATATAATTTAACATCCTCATTTTTCTTGCTTTTAATATTTCCACCCAAGAATATAATGTAGCAGAAGTGAGTGTTTCTAGAACAATATATATATATATATATATATATATATATATATATATATATATATATATATATATATATATATATATATATATATATATATATATATATATATCATTGAATAATAGAGATATTTTGTGTCTACTTATCTGTTAAAGTTTTCTAGAATTTCAGTCGTTTTAGTTATGATATAAATGAGCTGACCGGGAATTGCTCGCGCTTGTTTTCGAAAATCTCTGTGGCAACAGATTGAACTTTTTATCACAGTTACAATAACATATTTGTCATTGTAATTTGCCCCTTAAGGTAGGCATATAAAAGGGAAAATATACTTGTGTTAAAAAATACACCTTTCCATTTCTTGATGAATTTCATCTAACATCAAGAAACTAATTAGACAACAGAAAAGGATCACTATAAATATAAATAGACACGATATGTCTATACTATTCAATGAAACACGTCTGATAGAAGCTATACTGCCTAAATATACATATTATAAATACACACACATACAGACACACACATATATATCTTAAAGGCATATATATATATAATATATATATATATATATATATATATATTCAAGGCATATATATATATTCAAGGCATAATCACTACTACTATACAAACCAACAACGAAAATACATTAGCACACATACCCCTAAATACACTAAAGAACCTAGGAAGAAATAAGGAAAGCCACAATGAATGGGGTGTTGTGATCATGAACAAGAATACATATGTAGAAAAGATTCCTACTCCACTATGACGCTACATGCATAAAAAAATAAACGAACAGAATATAATTTCTGAAGCACAAAAGTTAAACAGGGAAATTGGGAAACTAATTAAAAATGAAAACAATTCTTAGTATAGACTCAAAGAATATCACGCTAGAATACACAAACTTTACAGCCTCCCTAAAACCAGGTCAAACTGTAGAGCGAATCTGGGTAAGGCCGAAATAATTCACAAAGCATAGTTTTTTAAACATGGGACTGAACAGGGAAAATTAAATCGACAAATAAAATTCTTGCAGTTGACAGTTTTGTTATATAAAAACATTGTCAGCCGGGAATTAAATATTGGTAAAGCCGAAATGTAGTCAATGGAAAGTTAGATCAATCATTTTGGAGGCGAATAACAAAATGAAATTCCTTTACGACAAAGGACATAGAAATAATCTTTAAACGCACAGACCCCTAAATACACTAAAGAACCTAGGAAGAGAAAATAATTAATTGATGGATATGTAATGAGCATTGAGGTGTGGTAAGAGTTGAATGAGATGCATAGAAATTGAATGCTTAGTTGAAGCCAGCAGTTGCCGTTGGGAAGAGCTGAGACGAATCAACAGCGGACGATGGTGCTGTTGACGATATTTCTCGACGACCCATAAGTCTAGCGATGGAGACGGGATATCAGCCATTGTCTTGAAGAAATTTGCTCCTGAACTGGCCCCTGCTCTCTACAAATTATATAACTACTACCACAATGAATCTTACTTTCCAACCTTTTGGAAGTCCCCATCTATTGTACTTGTATTTAAGAACTCTGGAGACCTTTCTCGGCCATCTATATACCGTACTGTCTGTCTCCTACCACTCTTCGGCAAAGTCTTTGAAGCTTTAATCAACGCCGAAGTGCTTAATCGCATTATATCCCATGATCTGCTCTCTGATAAGCAATATGGTTTCCGCTTTGCTCGTTCTACAGCTGATGTGCTCACGGCCATAACTGAAACTGTTTACCAAGCACTCCACAATAACGGAGATGCTAGTGCCGTGGCTCTAGATAACTCGAAAGCGTTTGATAGGGTCTGGAAATCCGGCCTCCTTCGTAAGCTTAAGGGATACGGAATTTCAGGTCTATTATTTGACTTAATACGATCATTCCTGTCACACCGAGTAATGAAAGCCATACTTAACGGAATCTGCTCCAGTTCCTTTCCCACGACCGCAGGTGTTCCCCAATGCTCTATCCTGGTCTCTACTCTGTTTCTTATCTTCATTAACGATCTCCCCGATGTCATCCGCTCACATGTAGGCAACTATGCTGACGACACTACTATTGACTCCTGCATCAATAGAATATCTGGTATCGCTGACAAAACCTGGCCGTTGTTCTCGAAAAGGACCTCCAATCTATTCTAGACTGTGACAGGAGTTGGCTGGTTAACTTTAATGCCTTTAAAACAAAACTGCTCTCTATTACTTACCACAGGGAACCATCCCTGCCACCCATTAGAATGTATGATGCTCACCTCCATTAAAACACCTCTTTGCAACTGTTTGATCTCACACTGTCCACTGACCTGATATGGAACAATTACATTGAATCAATTGCTTCATCCACCGCAAGGAAAGTTGGTTCCTGTATCCCGCCTGAAAGTTTTTCTCGTCTGAGTCCATCCTTCAAATCTATAAATTAACCATTCACCCTTGCATGGAATACTGCTACCATATATGGTCTGGTGCCCCCGCCCTTCGTCTTAAGGATCTCGAAAAAATATAGAGACGGATATGCAATGTGAATCATCCTGATCTGGCTTCTCGTCTACAGTCGCTCTAACACAAACGTGTCGTCACTCCCCTCTATCTTTTTTACATATACTTTCACCGTAACTGCTCTGACGAGCTAATTTCGCAAGTTCCCAGACTGCATGAATTTAAGCGTGCTACTAGGCTGGCATCGCGGTCCCACCCTTTCAACGGCGAAAGATAGCTATAATCTCCAACTATTCAAATTTAATATCAATCGACATCTCCAGATGCCCTGACCTATTTCCTGTCCTTCTCTTCATTCTTTCCTCCATCACGCCTCTTTACTTTCGCTCCCACTCTGTAACCCTTTGCGTGCTAGTGGCATCCCACCTTGCTTGGGGTGAAATGCTTAACAAAAATTATGAAATTATACGAAAAGTTTTAATTTATTTGAAATAAAAAAGTAAAGCATTGATTCTATACTGAGCATAAATCCTGACGAGATGTATAACATTGCAACAACACTTATGACTTGTATAGATATTTTCCAAAAAAGAAACGAGGAGGAAATATCGAATTTGTGTAATCTTATATTGCCTACAAAATATTTGGAAATGTTTTAGTTGTTTCATCCATGTTTCTAGCAGTTCGAAATTATGCAACGTTTGTTTAGTATCGTTTGTGTATGTTTGGAAGATTAACTACTCATTAACTCTCAACAATGCTGTCTACGGTGTTATGTAGAAAATCAAATAATTATTTATAAAGTAAAGATGAAGATTATATACTGTTTACTTATATATCAAGACAAAATATCATTTCATTTTAGAATCCGCATCAATCGCATTGTACTGTTCGGAATATCTGTGACTTATTTATAAGAAGACAAACAGAAATATAAGTCATGTTAAAATATTTCAATCGCACAACAATATTGAATTTAGGAAAGGTTTTATTTCGAATTTATTAAACTTCTGTATTTGCAATTTATACATTAAACAAAATTTTCCAAAAATATGGTATTAGGAAGTTCTATCAATCACTAAATACTCTCCATCATTGACAAGTAGACGACAGTATTTTCCTGCTGGACACAATAAAAGTATCCAATAAATAGGCGCTGTTCTATCTATTATTGCAAGGATACCTTACGCTTGGTGAAAGGACAGCTTTTGCTTTGCATTGTGAAATCAAACTGAGACTTTGAGATATTGACGCGAAGACATTCGATAAGACCTATTACCGAAGAACGACCTTAGTTCATGTCACAATAGTTCGGGTCACAATAGTTCAGGTCAGGTATGATACCGTAACAATAGCATAAACGTAAAGATGCTTAAAAAAGAACGTGAACGAAGCTGCCATGTCCGGGACACTGAACACTAACAAAAGATAGGACGGGTAGGAAAGAACGTCCTCGGTCTGGTGTCTCTTGGCACTTTTTGATTTGCCTGCATCTACTCACCAGTTTTGATCGCTTATTTCATAAGATTTCGTCTTTACTCTGCTCCGAAATTGCCAAATACTCTGTTAAACATGACTTACGTTGTCCACACTACTTTTACGGCTTTTACCTTTTAGAACTTTCCAGCTTACTTTGGGGACGTGGGCGTCTATTTTCGATCTTTCATTTATTTTTCTCGTGTGGTTATTTCAGTTGGTTAATTCTCATTTAATCTTTACAGCAAGGAGGTCACTTTAGCGTGAAACTCGGAGCCACGATTTTTGATGGAGACCCAAAGCATGAATACTGAACTCAAATCATAAAAAGATTTCGTGGCACACTGAGCACCAGTTTTCAGTTATCGGTTTTACACAAGCGTTCACGACAATAATCGAAACTTATATATATAGGTAGACCGGATTATCTTCTAACAACCGAACTGATGTTAGGCCCTAACATTTCGGAAAATCGACAAGAGAGTCCAAAACATACATACATACATACATATACATATATATATATATATATATATATATATATATATATATATATATATATATATATATATATAACAATAAGGCAGACGAACAGGTTAATATATTTATTCTTTATCTTTACGTTGAATAGACGCAAATAGCACTTAACAGCCGGTTCTCATAATATGACCATCTGTTACCAACGATCATACTTACAAACTAAGTTATTACACACACAAGCTAGTCGAATACGGCATGACTGTATATTATTGACTACACATTTAAAAAAAACAAATAGTTAATTAATATTCAATAATTTATAGCATCTAGAACAATATTTACAAATGGTTGTTTCTGGATAAAATCATCGCGTTAAATAATCATTGTACACAGAGGCCAAATAACACCGAAAAATGTCAACAAAGATCTCCATATAAAACATTCAGTCGAGTTGTTTTTTTCATTCCTTCGATCAGATTCACATGATAAACAAGCGACAGCTAGAAAGGTAGTTTCTACTTCATTTTTTTTCCTTTTATATTTAGGTATATTCTATTATGAAAGCTTTAGGAAAATTTAAAATATTGTTTCGTAAATATTTTTCAACCTACATAAATTTTAAGGCAATAAAAAATGACTCGTTAAAATCAATAGCTAAATATCATTTTCATTTATTAATAAACTTCAGCTGTTGCCATAATAAACATATATAATTAATACAAAAAGTAGCATTACGACATAAAGTTTCAGCGCTAATCGTATAGTAAAATACACTGCTTAAACATTTTATAAATCATCATGTCTAGAATTCCGATTAAGAAATTTTATTTGTCATATTTAGCTTGGAACAGTCTCGCATTTATTCGGCAGCAAGTCTAAATTAGCGTCAAAACCGACAGTCTTTTCTCCTGATTTCTACATTTACCCACATTATCATTTCAATGTCTTTTTAAAACCTTTTTGTAAAAGTTTTACAAATTCTTAAATTCATTTTCCTTTCTGTGAAAATGAAATCAATACATCCAAATAATAATAATAGTAATAAATTTCCGTGGCCAAGAAATAAAGTTTTTTTTTAATCCCGTGCGAATTAGCCGTGTCTCATAGGCAGAACGAGCTCTGCAGTTCTGTTCAACAGTCATCTTAGAGGTGGTATATTTAACAAAGAACGGGGATCTCATCATCTGCCATTGGAATAAACTGTTCGACCAAAAATGAGATACAAGGTCACATAAACCGGATTATCTCCGATGTTGGCACTGGTGACTTCATGCCAAATCACTTAATCAAAAGAAAACTAACGAAATGGAATCGCGAGATGATAAACATGTGATTATTTTGCTACTCTTGAAAGTTTTCAAAAGAACATAACAGAATAAAACATGCCAAATATGGAAATACAAGGCAGAAAGTAAAATTAGACTCCATCTCAACCTAAGTATGATTGATAATGTCCGCAAGGACATCATGTGAAATAAAAGACGCTCAAATGTTGAAATAGTTCAGGCAAAACTAATATGCCAGGGTAAAAATGATATAATTCAAGCTAAAATGAGGCAAGAGTGGAAATAGATGAGAGATGTTGATGTACAAAGGAAATAAATGATTTGCCAGGATCTAAAACGCATGAATGAAATGAGCAATTGCACTGATGCAGATAATTAAACTGATGAAGATTTGTCAAATGATATAAAATCAGATTTCCTTTAAAACAACAGAGTTGATATTCGTGAAGCGAAGAATCACATCATTCAAATAATCAGTAAAATGACTGGCAGACAAATGTTAGAAAGAGACCGGCTTCCAAATATTCATATGACAGAGTCCAATAAACATACCACGCAAACATACAACGCTGCCTTGCAAACATTGTTAACGGAATGACCACTAGAAAACATCACAGAAGTAAATAATTTTATATATGTGACAGTTTTAGCAACTACTTAAAAACATAATCTCAAGACAAGAACATTTAAAATCAAACAAAAAATTAAAGCGAGAAATTGAAGGAATCAGATATGAATTATCGATACTAGGTGAAATGTCAATAAATTTAAATGTTTCAACACGGAAAAGTAGAAAGATCGAGCGGAAATATAAAATTAAGTTAATCAATGAAATTACACCAGTCAAATAAATACTTAAAAAGGAACTGCAATTTAAGACACAGAGAACAAGACGATATGAAAAGCGTTGGTGGTTCTGTCGACAAAATATGATATTCCAAAAGGTTTAAAGGGAATCTGAAAACAACTATATAACTCTCAAAACCATCATCTATTGAAGAAGTGCAAACACTTTGGGAGAATATTTGGAGCAACCCACATGATTATAATCCCAATGTAAAGTGGATCAAACGAGAACAACAAAGAATGAAGGATAAACCTGTGCAATAGTAGAAATATATAACCAAGAATAATGTTAGACAAGGTCAAACAAAATTCCCAGTATGGAAATACCCAGAAATTATCAAGGTACCCAACTTTTAGTTCTACCATCTATCAACTATCCGTAAAACACTCGCTCAAATTTTATTGATGCTAATTAATAACCGCAATTGGATTCCAGAATGGATCACTGAAGCTACTACGTATCTCCTATCAAAAACTGTGAGATAGACGAATAACATGTATGTCCACAACATGTAAATTAATTCGGTCTGTCCTGCTGAAATGTTATTACTGTTTTCTCGATGTAAACAACATTCTTCCCCTATTAGAGAAGAGATGTCATAAAGAATAACTACTAAAAAATAAAATGATCCTGTTAAATTACAGGAAAAAAAGTAAGAATCTCAGAACAGCTTTGTATAGATTACAGTAAAACCTTTTATAGTGTATCGCACTGTTGATTCCTTAAGGTTTTAGAAATATATAAAGTGTCTTTGGTTTCAGTGAATTTCCTTAAATATTGCATGGAACTGTGGAAAATCATATTACATCTAAACATATCCGACGAGGAATCTTTCAAGGAAAGTCCTTATCGGCTCTTATTTTCTGTCTGTCCTTAATTCTCCTTTCGCATTAACTAAATAGTAATGCGTATGGATACAAAGTAAAAAAATAAAGAAGGTGTTTAATTACCCATTCTATATGGATGATATCAGACTCTTTGCCAAAGACAACAATGAGTTGAAGGGTATCTTCAATACTGTATAATGTTTCAGTGATCACAATGGTATGGATTTCGGATTAGATAAATTTGAAAAACTAACATTCAAGAACGGGTCAATTATGGAAACATTCAATTTTGACACAAAGATTGGGGACTGGAACATGAAGAAACCTATAAATGCCTTGGAATCAGCAAAGGAGATGGATTACAGAATAGCCAAATGAAGGAGAAAGTAAGACAGAAAATCTACAGGTGTGTATGTCTGGTATTAAATACTAATTTGAAATCACAAAACAGAATATCAGCCATAAACATTTTGGTTGACCTTGTGCTGTAATACAGTTTTAACATCTTTAATTGAACCATAACTGACATTAAGCCAATGGATGTCCAATTTCTCTGGTATTAATTCCTTTATCGAAACTGTTAAAAATTACATGATATGAAAAGATGATCATCCATTTCATATGGATAACTTGAAATTATATGCAAGAAATGAGGATGAATTCGAAGGGATTTTAAATTCTGTTAACATTTTTAGTGATGATATATGCATAGGATTTTGATTAGATAAATGTGCAAAGGCTACCTACCAGTGGATAGCGAGAATATAGTTCTTGATGTAGAAAATGTAATTAAGGAACTCGACCAGGACTGGACTTATAAATATGTGGGTGTGAATGAAGGCAATTTAATGCAACATTCGGAAATGAAAAGAAAATCAGAAATATGTGCATTTGGCGAGTATGAATAATAATGAAAACTGAATAGATTTCGAAAAATATAATAACGCTCATTAACATTCTTGCTATCCCAGTTATAAATTGTAGCTTCTTTTCTTCTCTCAACATGAAAAAAAAATGACAATTTGATTTCTATCAATTTTAATAAATAAACTATTAAAATAGTGTCAAGAGATATTTCGTTCGTATCAATCTCACAAGACAGAATGTTATTCTTTAATGAGAACATGTCAGAATATTCTTTGGGAGCGTCATTTTACACACTATATCCAAAATTAGGGTACCCACATATTCACTCGATAACTAATATTTTAACAACTGCTAAGCTCAAAATGATCAAATTATCACGGAAATACTGTTGATGAGAAAAACTGTTTTGCACCCTCACACGCAACGAAGAAAAACGTATCCTTCGAGGAATATTGTTCAATTAAGCTATAATATGATGTGTATTACAAAGTATTAGTCAAAATATAATAAAGTTCTAACAATATATCCGTTTGCATTGTTTTATCAGTGCTATAATCGTAAATGAAAGGTATTTATATTTATTTTAAAATAAATTCTCTATACAATTTTACACCCATTGCCAAAATAAATGTCTATTTAGAAAGATCAGAATTCAAGTAACTGAAATATTTGGAAATACGCCGAATGAACAGAAAAAGATATTGTAAAGATACACACGCGTGTAGACGTTTGTTCGATGCAATTATAGAACTCAAACTATTTTTGCTTCTCTTTAACTACGTACCTGTTTGCATAACCTTCTGATTTTGCTTATTTACTATAACTAAACGATGTGGCCAGCTTGTAAACATGGATTCCTATTTTTTCTCAACGCCCAGTGTGAAAACAGAAAAACAAGATGCATTCTGGGTGGTGATAAAATCGTCATTAATTTTATTTGCATCAATTCTAAATTTGGAACAAATAACATTTGAAATTTTAATTCGACATAGTTGCGTTTGTTTGCGTTTCTTTTTATAAATAAGAGAGGAAAAATCAGCAAATGGAAACCGTAAATTTCTCTCAGCTGTATAGAACTATTTTCGGATTTCTACATGTGGTCTTTTTCCAGATCTTTAACCGTATCTTCTTGTGCCGCACTTATCCATTCTCTAAACAAAAGGAAACAGAAAATAGTAATTGAATTTATTTACACTAAGAAACAGCTATTTGCAGATTACCTTTCCTGTATAATATGGTGATAAAACAATATAAATAAACAATATAATTTGCACGTTTTACAATCATTTTTATCTCTTCACTTGTTGGCATTGAAAGTGTTCTCTTTCCTTTCTGAAAACAAACTTAAGCGTATATTTTAATCAATGTATATTCAGAAGAAAGAAAATATAAATAAAGCTGTTTATGCTGTTGAGCGTTAAATGTACTTTGAAGCAACATTCAAATTAAACAAAATGATCTAATTGTGTCTAACAAAAAGAAATCAGCAACAATACTGACGTCCCTACGGAATAGAAGAAGTTACAATGCTGTGTTTTCGAGATCTTCTTTCCGAGTTGGCGCTGTGAAAATTGTCGGCCGGCCAACGTCTGGCCAAATGACTAACCATAAGTTATGTTTAATTCTTTTGTTATTCATTCATTGTAGGTATGATAACTGCTCAGCAAAGCTTTGTCAGTTTGAAGGTTTCAATTATTTTCGGTAAAAGAACGTATCCAAATTCTGCAAACATTTGATCAGTTTACACACATAACCACCATGTCCTAATAATATACTGTTGTAGCACATTTTTAAAGTTACTAGGAAAGTAAGACAAGACTTAAAAAAATAACTAAATAATTTTTCTATGTAAATAAAAAGCAAAAGTTAACAAAGCAGACAACAGTTAAAAAAAGTAATTAAATTTAGTAAAATCCTTGAATTATGTAATGATTTTTGAATGCAAAGATTCAAAGTCCCTATATTTGCCCATTTCTTTTCGGGAGTGTAAGAATGTGTGAGAATGTGTTTGTTTCTCATATTATTTCTGTATATTTCGACTGATTATTGCTTATTTTTAAAAGACACTAAAAAGCCTGCGGAGAAAACGTTTCAACATCTCTGTAATTGAAATGATTACGTGTACTTGAAATAGACGTTTCATTCTTTGTTAAATCATAAATGTCTATCGGCATGCGCAAACGAGAAATCTTAACAAAGAAAATATTCTCTCCGGAAGGTTTCGAACTTGCCTTCCCACTTTGAAGGGGAATCCTCCGTTTAATTTTACGTGCTTCATCACGTCGAAGCCCAGCAAATCATTTATTATCCATTTTCGGTAATGCTATTCTCCCTCGTTCAGAATTTGCGCAAAAACCTATATCTGCTGCGTCGTGCCTGAAACGTAATCTTGGGGTTGTTAGCAAGTAAATGTTTTGTACTGGTGAATGTAGATGGGTTACAGTAAATATTATGTTCAATACCACCGATTTGTTTGTCAGATGTTATGCTTTCAAAATGACTTGCTCTCCTGGATGTTATTATTAGCTATGCTAATGGAAAAAAGTTCTCTGCGGTGTCTAAATCATAGCAGTTTTGGGGAGGCTTTATAATTTACAGGCAATGATTGGAGTTCAGTTTCGATACCAGCTGCCAGTTTTATTTTGTGAGACATATCAGACTTGCTACTAAGACTCGGGCAAATAGTTGTGTCATCAGCATAAATACGTATCTGAGAAATGAGGACATCAGGAATATCGATGCATCTATCTCTAAACAATGTCATTCGCATCCCTAGGCCAAGTATTATGTGTCAATGTTTATTGCTGAAATATTTTTTCAAGCTGTTTGCTTAAGTATCTCGATGACGTTTCTTCTTCGCGAAGAAGCTTAGTTTGATTATTTAATTCAACATTTCTTATCAAATGGCGAATCTTCTAGAATTTCATTAAACTTGTACTTTGTTCTCAATTTTCGTGAAAAACATTTGCGATGTCATCAATTCTGGCCTCAGTATTTATGCCTAATGACACAAGTGCTTACTCTTTGTCTTAATTTAAATTCTGATTATTGGTTCAATAAATCAAATTAGCAGCTGATCTCAAAATTTAATTTTAATCCATTCTTAATTGGAGAAATAAATGTCTTGTTAATTCTTAATCAAACGCCTGAAAAATGTGCTGCTTTAATCGTGTGTGTGTGTGTGTGTGTGTGTGTGTGTGTGTGTGTGTGTGTGTTTGTGTGTGTTTTTAAAGAAAAACGGACCACTTTAAGGCTCCATGTAATAATTTATTTCACCATAGCCTTTTTAAAGCACGCTGGATCACCAGACTTCACTTCCAAAAGGTGAAACGAAAAATGAAATGAACATTTACACTTTTTACGTGTAGTATTAAGTTTATTTAATTTAACAGAGAGTGTAGTGAGGAGTGGTGTGAGAGACATGATCGAGTTTAGAGAGGGTTTATTTTAAAATTTCTATCTATCATACTTAGTATTAGGGGCGGAGGAACCAGATATTGACCTATTTAATCGGTTAACTTAACGGAAGTCATATATTGAAAGAGAAGGGTGAGACGAGAGAAAAATAAAAAGAAAGAAAGAAAGGGGAGTAAAGAGAAAGAAGCTGTAATTAGGTTTTACGAAGGAAGGGGAGGGGTGGTAATTTTTAGCAATTTATGTAAAAAAAAACGATTTTAATGTTTGATAGTAATTAAAATGTTTAAAAAATCACCGAAGAAATTAATTTGATGTTTGCTAGCATTTTAAATATTTAACACTTTTAGAAATAATTTAGAGATGAGTTAAATGAGTTAAATAGTATATTTAAAAACACATTCATAGAAAGTACATTAAAAAAATATTTAAAATATAACAGTTTACTGATGGTAATCTTTTAATATTGTTAATGATTGTTAAGGTAACATCTCTATCAGTTTGAATTTAAAACACGTATAAACTAAAGGGTACCAATATAATCAGTATGATACACATTTATCAAAGCATAATTATTAACCATATGACAGAAATGAAGCACCGTGAGAAAGGTTTTAATTTCGGGATTTTTGGACACTCCGTTGTCCTTCATCAACGGGCCGAGGAATAAACAGAAAAATGGGAATTACTCGCCGACAGATGTTTTTGTAGATGGTGTGTTTCTGGTAGAGATCGTATTCTTAGTAAAAACGATCTCCATCTGATTCCTCGATGTGCGAAATGTTTTATGAAAATAAACTTAAATTTAAAAATATGATCAGTGTAAAAATGTTAGGCTGGTCTATTATTATTAGTGTGTGTCGTGGGGGCAGTGAGATTGTAATCATAGATGAAGAGAGGTATAGGTTGGGGAGGTGGAATAATGTCTCGCTTGTAGGAAGTTGTAGCAAAAATTGTCGGACCATGTCAAGTGTATAAAGATATGCTGTGATTGGAATATGAGGTATTGAAAAAAGTGGAATATAGAAGACTAAAATAGTTGTACATAAGCAGGAAACGTACTCTGTTATAATTATAGAGTGGACGTATGACTGCGCTTAGTTATAATTAATTACAAAATTAACTGTTAATGGTATTATACATATCCATGTTTTTATCTAAGAGTAGTAAATTTAATTTATATAATTGTAATATTTATAATTATATTTTAAGTATTTCTAAATAAATTTATACTATAGACATTTGAAAACATTGTTTCTATACTCATAACTATCCTAATTTATTGTTGTTTGTATGTCCCTTATATTGAGGGCTTCAGGAATTTGAAGTTTTTTGTTTTCATTTTCGTGGTGGAGTATACTGGTATTTTCAATTAATATTTTTTTAATTTTTTAATGTGGACAGGAATGTTTCTTTGTATTTATCCGACATATGTAGTGTAAATATCCTTATTTATGTTTTTGTCATGAAACCAACATATATATTTACTTTTTGTCTGAGATACCATCTCCCTAATGGTATTTAAATTGATAAACAATGTTGATCTTTTGTAAAAAAAACGAGTTGACGAAGAAGAATTATTGCGGATGATTAAGTTGGTTGTATTAAATTTAGTATTGTATGTAATTAGTTTCATTTTTCCTCAGATCGTTTTGGGATATGTTATTACTTATGAGGTTGATATGTCTAGTGTTAATTGAGGAAATATTACTTGATTTATGTTAATATTTTTAATATCACGTCTAATTTGTTTATGAGGATTATAATTAGGCACATCATTATTAATGTGAGTTTGCTTCTTTAATTTTAATTCAGTGTAGTATTTTTTGCCAAGTACTTGTTAACATTTGCATAGTTTATTATATTTTGTATGATAACAGCTTTGTAAAAACTAGAACATTCACGTATATAGTGATAGTGCACATGTTTATGCTAGCTAGTTTTCATATGGGGAAGTAGTAAATATATTATTAGTGTGTTTAAAATAATTATAACAGAGCACGTTTCACGCGTATTTACAAAAAAATCGCAACTACCGATTACATTATTTTTGTCTTAGCAATTCACTCATGAAGATGATCTAGGATGAGAAAGTACTTGGGAAAATAATAGAAATGAAATAACTATGAGGCCTTCCTTAATTAATTTAATACCGACAATACTTTAAGAAGGTGATCATATATATATATATATATATATATATATATATATATATATATATATATATATATATGTGTGTGTGTGTGTGTGTGTCGCGTACAAGAAGTGTTACAAAGTTTTGGCCGTTGTACGCTGCGGCCTTCTTCAGGTGGTTGGAATGTCGAACTGAACACTTAATTTTGCTTAAGGCAGTGGAGAACGTTCAGAGGGAAATTAACAGGAGATAACTGATAACTGACATCCATTAAACATGGCACGTGGAACTAGAACAGTCTACCCCAGTGAGCGAAATAATGGGTTCAGTTCGACATTCCAACCACCTGAGGAAGGCCGGAGCGTACAAAGACTGAAACGCTGTAATAAATATTGCGACAAAGATGAGGACAATAGTCCCAATAATGTAAGAGCATTTCGAAATTGTGTTAAACACCACTTCGGTTACTGATGAGGCAGCCATCATATCAATTGAGCAAAATCCTGAAATTTCGGAGTTGTCTTTTGAAACTACCTATCAACAGGTGACTCCATCAAACTAATATCATCTGGAAAATCTCCTACTCCTAAGGATCCTATTCCACCCGAAGTGTATAAGGATGATGGCCAAAAGTTGGTAGAAAAGTTACATGATATTGAAGGCATGGATATGTCCCGCAGGATTATAAAGACGCCTCAATCAAACACCTCTACAAAAACAAGGATGCTAGGTGTGTCTCTGATAATCATCAGGGGATATCACTACTTTCAATTGCAGGGGAAATCCTAGCTAGACTGATCCTAAACAGAATCATTATACACTTTGTTGACGACATCTATCCTGATTCGCAGTGTGGTTTTTGGTCGGGTCGGAGCACCATTGACATATTTTCTCTTCGTCAAGTTGCAGAGAAGATTCGCGAGAAAAAACAGGAGTTGTACATGGTGTTTGTGGACGTGACGAAGGTCTTTGAAACTGTGAATTGAAAGGCTCTTTCACAAGTCTTGAGGAAACTCGGCATCCCTGAAAACATGCTAAACGTCATCATTTCCTTTCATGAAGGAATGAAAGTTAATATCGTGTCTGATGGTATGATGTCAGAATCCTTTGATGTCACAAATGGCACCCAGAAAGTTTGTGTCATGGCCCCTGTCCTTATTGCCCTTTTGTTATCGGTGATGCTGAAATATGCATTTTCAAACACAGAGAGAGGCGTCAAGTTTCAGTTTCAAACAACCGGTCGTCTCTTCAATCATCAGCGTTTCAAAGCCAAGACACACCTTCGTACGCAAGTTATTCGTGATTTGTTGTTTGCTGATGATGATGCTCTTGTAGCGACATCCTTTGAGGAGGCCCAACATCTAATATATCGTTTCTCTGCTGCATGTACAGCCTTTGGTCTTACACTTAGCATAAAGAAAACTGAAGTAGTGAACCAACCTTGTCCTACTCCGAAGCAATTCTGTGGTGAGAATCAAAAAACACTAGTCTACAAATTTCCAGAGAGACCATTGAAAGTAGAAGACAAAGCCCTGAACTATGTAAAGCCTTTCACCTACCTTAGTAGCAAAGTCAACTACTATGGACTTTTGGAAATCATGCATCGGATTGTTAAGGCTACCAGTGCTTTCGGCAAACTTCGCCATCGCTTGTGGAATGAGCGGGGTATTCGACTGGATATGAAAATTCGTGTTTACGGAGCTTACAGGTACCATATACGCCAGCTAGATGTTTTCCATAAAATCTGTCTGCGTGCAATCTGTGGAGTTAACCTTCAAGATAGGACATTTGACGGAGAACTGTTTTAACAGGTGTAATATTGGAGGAATCGAGATTTTCTCATACAGTCTCAGTTACGATAGACAGTATACCCAAGATCCTAATGATGACAGTATACCAAAGATCCTAATGTACAGACAGTTAGATCAGGGATACAGGAATGTAGGACGCACATGGCGAAGATATAAAGACAAGCTGAAAAGCAATTTATCAGCTGTCAATATACCTCATAACACCATTGAGCGTTTAGCCTTGGAGCGGGTAGAATGGATATCAACGTGTTTTAGTGGACTCATCAGTTTTCAATCTACTTGTCTGAATCATCTTCAAGAAGCGAGAGCAAGATTTAAAGGTCAGCCAATCTAAGAGTGATCTCATCTCACAATCTTCACTCTTGCTTCATATGTGGCCTCCTTTGTAAATCACTAGCGGGTCTTAAGTGCCACTTAAGATTATCGCACAAAATTTAATAACGGAATCAACTAAGCTTTCATATCCTCATACGTCGAAACCGACGGGAGAGTTCATTATACTTGTGTATTTGTGCATCAACCCCTCTTTGATACAACTTGCATTAAAAGCGATTGAAAGTTTACTGCGGTTAATCCACATAAAAAAGGCTATTATCTTTAGACTTTTTTAATATTTGGTTTAAGCGCAGAAACCAGTCAAACGTTTTTCATAAAAGTCGTATGAAAGAGGGATTGCTGCACAAATACAAAAGCTTGTATCAAGCAATATTAAAAAAATAGAAAGAGTCAGCAATGAATAATATCACCTATGAACACGGCCACAGTGTGCTAACCATTTTTGGAAAATAAATCATCCCTATAACTCTAGATACATATATAAAACTATCCATACATTAAGATAAAATTTAAACAAAATAATATCATCCTTGATAAAAGTATAGCTTAAGGCTATATAAAACATATCGGACATTTAAAACATTTGGCCAATATTCACATAATTTCCGTCAAAACAAGAAAATTATAAGAATAAAAGAAAAATTAAATAAAAAAAATCACCCACTATATTTTTCCAGTCGTTTCTATTTTAACTCATGTTATCGGTCCCGATCTGGTACATCTGCTTGTCTTTTCCCCACTGCAGTAACGTAGATTCATTCTGGATTTTCTATAAAACCTCTCAATATATTTGTTCTGGAAATCTTTTCACATTGCTCCCACGATTTACCAAATTGAAACTCGGTCGAGAGCTAGATTTCATCATTTTACACTTGAAGTTGCTACGCGTAAGCTCTATGCTCATTTCTATACTAATTGTTCAGGAGATTTTCTCCTGATATTTTCAAGTCATTTCTCACCACAACGTTTTCTCAGTTTCTTCCACGCTCAATAATTCCTGGCGCTTTCTTTGTTTTATCGACGATTTGATTGATGTGAAATCATTAGAAAAATATACGTATCCCTTCCTCCCCTACACCCCCATATATATATATATATATATATATATATATATATATATATGTAAAGAAAATATGAAAATAGTATACACAAATATATATATATATATATATATATATATATATATATATATATATATATATATATATATATATTATAACAGAAAGTCTGAAAAATGTAAAACATGTGCATAATATGACAATTTACTAAAACTTGTGAATAACAAGAAAGTCAGAAAAAATAGATGCGAAACCCCCTGAATAAATTCATAAAACTTTGAACATTTGGTAAAAAAATATAAACATCGAACAAGAACAAAAACAAAATGCATAGAAATCCATAAAAAGTAAATGACTAAAAGGAAAGAGTAGCAGAGAAAGTATGAAAAATATATAATTTCAGGGAAACATTAGACAGAACTTGAAAAAGAGAGGAGGATTTCACGATGAAAAGTTTGATAAATAAATGGCCTGATATTGAACTTAAATGCATGTAATAACGTGTAAAACACAGACGGAAATTGCACCACATGCATCTATTGAATAAACCACTGGCAAAAATCAATGAATAACGTCTTATAATCTATGTCTAAAATACATATTACATATATAAAAATAGTTGGCAGAAAATTTTAATAAAAGATAGGAGAAAGCAATGGAGGCATTCATACCATCAATACATATGTATCTACAGAAAGTAACATGAAAATTCATAAAAACTCACATTGAATGATTGGAAAAGTATATCGAAAGAATTCAAACAAATTATAAATAAATGATAGTTAAAATCAATATATGTAAATTAGATAGAAATTAGCGCGAAAATATACAGAATGATAAACTAATATATAGATGACGAACTGCTAAAATATGTAATATGCAATGAGTAACAAATCAGTGAAATGATTAAAAAAAGTATAACCACAATTGACAACAGTGATAAAGCCCATATGAAATTAAAATGAAATCTATGGGAACGTGACGTAGTGGGTATAGGAATTGTTTATACGTGTGTTACTGTCATGTATTGCTCGTGAGTTCAAGTCCTCGATCTGATAATGAAGCATCGGTTCAGCAGGAACAAACAGCATAAAAAATGCAGAGAATAAATTCTTAAAACATTAATGAAATGAACGATGAAATTCATACAATGAATAAAAGACTTGAAAAGAATTACGAATAAATATATATTAAAACAAACGAGAGCAATATCATGTGAAGTATAAAAATGCTAATATATTAATAGAGAATAAAATTCCAGTTAATATTAACAGCAGGCTTCATTTAAATAAGTAAACCATTTTCCGTTTTATTGTTTTAAACACGAAAATGATTAAATACAAATATGTAAGGAATGTATGTGAAAGTAAACAAAAAACAAACAATAAACTATTGCTAGCCATAAAAAAGAGAAATAACGATGTTATTCCTAAATTCAATGAATGATCAGCGAAGCAGGACATAAAATAATTATTTAAAAAAGCGTAAAATACGATATGAGTTCAAGCAAACATGATATATCATATTAAAATAAGAAAGAAATCTCTAAAAACATGGATTATTAAATATGGAGAAGAAAAAACTGAAATAATGAAAAAGACAAGCGAAAACGAGAGAAGAAATTTTGTAAAGAACTGAATAATACATCGGCAAAAATGATCGAAACTCGTAATAGGGGCAAATGTAAAATTCCTAAAAGAAGTTCATAAAATAATCTATGACAGACACGCATAATATGGCGAATTGACTCTTATGAAGAAATGAAATGACAAAAGCCAAAGAAACGTACAAATAATCGATAAAATCACTCGAAAGATAATGAAGTAAGTCATAAAAAGAAAGAAAATTAATGGAAATTGACGTAGCGATTTATCTAAAAATTAAAGCTGAAACATATCGAGGAAATGTATGCAGATACCGACAAGAATAGCATAAACATTGATGAAACAAATGAAAAGTGAAAAATAATAGGAGTTTAAAAAGAAAATAGTCTAATTTCAAACGATATACAAATAAAATGCTGATTATAGTTATAGAGAATGTTTAATTTCAAAAGGATTTTGCGAAGTTCATGTAAAAGATTACAAATAAATTTTCCACAAATTTGTAAAAACGTTTATGTTATTAATTATATTAAAAAATGTAATCGATGTGTTCGAAAGTGTTTACCCCGATTACTTTTGTTCATGTTGTATGATTGAATAAATGTATTTTTCAGTAATTCATAATAAAATATATTTCATACTAATCAATCTTTTCATCAGTTATTATTTCTTCTTCTGTCTGACGCAGTATCTTCCATTTTTGTTGTTTCAATACATCCATAATATCCTTTCTCTGAATCTCTTCCATGATCTAGTATAACATATTTGTCTATTAAATTTATAGCTATATTTTCCCTTTCCATTAATATCTGTGAGGTCCTCTTTTCATTTCCAGGTTTCACTTCTGTACACATTATATAAAAGCACGCGTTGTAAGCATGTTGACAAGAAGCTTTAATTTGTCTGTTTTTTATGGAATGCTATCAGATCCAGCACTATACATTATCCTAGAGTTTTAGTACTATTACCTGTCCTAAGCAAATATGTTCCTGGACATTTCATCGCACTCATACACTCGATCGATTTATTTCTGTTTATTTTCAAACTTACATTGAGTAGTTGACAACTTAAATTAATTAGCATTTACTGTAATTCATCTGATGAGTTTGATATCAGTAAAATGTCGTCAAGAATTTTTTTTTTAATTTTCTCTGATTATAATTACATTTATGCCTGCTCGGATATTATTGTCCCATTTCTACTCTTATTTCTTTGCCACTTGTGCATTCTTGTCTATTTTAGTAAAATTATTGTTGACATATTATTCATATTATAATATATAACTTTTATACAATATTCGTTAATACGTTGTCTTCATAGTGAATTAAATATTGTTGAATGTTTTACTGGGTTAACTGCTTCTTTTCTCAGTCGACTAAATCCAAACAAACTGATTCGTTATATTCTTCTATTTCTATCGATTATTTGGACTCTAGTTTGAAGATAATCTATAGCTGAGCAGCGATTCCTAAAAACTCTGTTCGCACGACTTATTTTGGACTTGGGAATTTTTTTAGTCGGTTTGCAAGCACATTCTTCAAATTAGTCAGAATAAAAAAAGAAGAAAAGAAGAACAGAGAGAGAGAGAGAGAGAAAGAACGAGAGAGAGAGTCCCCCAAAGCGTAAAATCCATTTCATAAAAGTTGCATATAAAGTTCATATTACCCTAAGAACAAACGAAATAATATATACATACATACACACACACACACACACACACACACACACATATATATATATATATATATATATATATATATATATATATATATATAAGTGAACATAGAAGTCAACACTTAGAGGCGACAGTCTGTTTCATGCTAGATGTAATCGTTAGGCCACGAGTGCTGTTATTTGTCTCGGTTATTTATAAATACGGGTCAGTGGTGCATTGTGGGTAGTTTATTTTGGCGGTTATTTCACCGGTTGTCGTTTATTTTGTTTAAATTATTTTGCTTGTTTTTATTTTATTTTTATTTCTTATCTTATTTATTTATTTAATTATTTTTTAATCGGTGTTTTTAATAACGTAGTAAAGATTTCTTTATATCACTTATTTAATAGTTTTGTTTTGGTTTGGGAGGATAAAGCTATTTATTCAATTTTGGAGTTGATTGTTGTAGATTATTCTAACTATTATTTTGGCGGGAACAGTTTTAAATTTGTTAATTGCTTCATGTAATTATTTGGATTGATTATCGGGATTGGTTTGTTAGTTTATTTATTTTGGATGAATTTTACTTGTTATTATTTATTTGTTATACTGTATATTTTCTCATTTCTCCCGTAAATCATTATTATTTCACAATGAAGAAGCATGGATAAAGAAAGAAATAAAATTAAAATAAATAAAAACAAGCAAAATAATTTAACCCAAATAAATAAATAAACGACTTCCGGTGAAATAACCGCCAAAATAGACTACCCACAATGCACAACTGACCCGTATATATATATAAATAACCGAGAAAAATAACAGCACTCGTGGCCTGACGATTGCATCTAGAATAAAACAGACTGTCGCCTCTAAGTGTTGACTTCTATGTTCATTTTTATATTTACACACGCTTTATCTCTGATATTGAGCACCTTATCTAAAAAATATAGCACATCTTAAGAATATATATATATATATATATATATATATATATATATATATATATATATATATATATATACATATAAGAGAGAATAGAAAAGCCCAAAGCAGATAACACTAGAAGAATTTTAGAGTTCCATGAAAATAAGTGGATACGACGTTTACAAACCCTGTTTCCAGCCGGGTTAAATCATAAATTAAACAATATAGATAGTAGCAACACATAACCCTACAAATCAAAACCTACCCACATTCCATACCCATAGAAAAAAGACAGGCTTACGGAGGTGTTGAGGCCTCACACCTATACACACACCCACACACAACATACTCACTCACTTTCCTAATGAGCCAAATGATAACACACACCCACAGCAATATACAAGCTAACACATATACTCACTCACTCCCTTAAAAACCAAATAACACACACACACACACACACACACACACACTTACCAGAAACTAAACAACTAAATAACACACACACTAAACTAAATAACACAAACACACACACACAAACACACACACACAAACACACTTACCATCCCCTCCCCAAACACAAATAAACTGCTGAAATGACCGGAGGAAAAAAAAAAAAAAAAAAGGGGGAATATAGCTCTTATCTCAAATGACAACTTAAAAGAGACTGTTTGACCAACACAAGGAATGTTAAAAAGATAAATAAATAAACAATAAAAAAACAAATGAAAACTACAGACAAACGTTCGTTTTCTTCAACAAGACATTCATTTCTGTAGTTTACTGCTATAGCAAGCAGAGACATTTTTTTCTCTCCCGATGATGGCCATGTTGGTCAAAACTAGTCGAGGAATATAAATGAAATAATAATAATAAAAGCATAAGAATATTAATCTACAACCCAGTGTGTCTGAAGATTTTAATTGATTTTTCTAATAATTTTTATCGTTCAACATATATATATATATATATATATATATATATATATATATATATATATATATGTATATATATATATATATATGTATATATATATATATATATATATATATATATATATATATATATTGATATCAAAGTTAAAAGGAAAACAAATTCTTAATCGTAAAATGACTTCATCTCTAATATATATTTAACATGATATATATTAAGCTATGTGAAGGGAGACATTTGTAATGGCGTCAATTTTCCGATTTAGGAGAATGAAGATGTATGGACCTTCGAGGTCACCTATATTTCGTTGAGGCAGAGCATACTATCACAAAAGCACCGGTGGTAGTGATGCATCATTCTCGGTCCCCCACTTTGTCTTTTCTTTTGCCTGGTTTCCTGACGTAGTTTTTATAGATTTTAAAACCTTAAAAAATAAACTGTGAATGGCGAACGTTTACCATTACTAATCATAAAACTTTCATACGTATATCACAACGGAAACAGAAAACACTAAAAAAAAAAAACATAACAATTCGAAATATTTTTATGGATCAGTAATCCATTTCAACAGACATATTCGTTATTTTCTCACCTAGATATTTTTCTTGTTTAAAGATTTTTTTTCTTCAGGTATTTGTTTATTTGTTCATTATGTCGATCCAATTTCTTGCTAAAGTTTTCAGCTCTTTTTCTTCTGTTTCTTCTTATCGACGTGAAGCGTTATTTTGATTAAAAGATAATAATAATTTGCCAATCTCTTTTCGTTGGACAACGTATTTTCCTTGCTCGAAAATGTTTCAAGAACATTGTTTGCTTAATAAATCAATGATTTTGGCATCTTTCTTCTTCACCAGTGTAAAGATATCCTGGATAGAGTAAACAATTCAGCTACCATTTGCTATGAATGAATTCGCTGGCTTTCAATTTTTCTCATGCAGATTATTTTGAAAAAATATATATATTTATATTTTAAAGAGTTAATATATTTAACGTTTGTAAGGAGCCTGTTAAATATTACAGAGAATTACATTCTCTTTTTTAGTACAATTAATTATAGAACATATTTATTTTTTCTAATATAGGCAACTGCAGATCTTTACATTTCCATTATTTTTTTTTAAATGAAATTTATCAATTCGCTATTTCCTTTCCTTTTATGCATCTTACGTTCTAAAATAAAAATGTAGCTTTTGAGGAAGAACGTATGTTTTGAAAGCCGGTCTCCGGTGTATTATTTTAGCATAAATTTCCGTAAAAAAAAAAGTAATAGGATGTTCTTCCTTTCTTCATGTAGTTGCATCGCGTGCCTATTTTGATGTGCCCCCATTCACCTGCTCTTCATGCTGGTGTCTAAATATTGAGTCACCTTAGTTAACATTCTATATCCATACTGGAACCACGAGCAAATCTCAGAAAGCTATATTCATGAGAATTTACGTAAACCAGGTTGAAAATCAAAGTTTTTAATTTTAAATGACCTCAAATCTCATTCGATTATATATTAGCAGCAAAACTGCTGGAAAATATCTCATTCAGCGATAATGAAATATCTCTTTTGTTGGAACGACAACTTGAAAATAACTTTAATAATTATTGCTAGATATATAGCAGCAACAGGTGGTGTTGATTTTGAACTAAATTCAAGGTTCAACAAGGTTTGATTTTAATTAACCTAGATAGTCATAATTGACATGTACACATTCATCACATGAAATATCTAAGGTTTTAATATATGTTTTCACAATAAAATTACTATTAACCAACTGAGAGTGCAAACATTTACCGGTTACATGAATAAGATGAATATGTCGTGCCTGTGACTTTCATCGCATAATATTTATAGTCATTAAAGCTCATGATAATAAATTGCTGAGAAAATGTTATGTTTTATCGATTAGATGAAAGATACTATATTGTATACCATCTGTTGGGGATGTCCTGATCATCGAACAATTTAAGCCTATGTTACATACCCCCCTCATACTGGGTGACGGTATCAATTCGTTAATAAGGTTGCATTCTTCTCTGTCGGCCGCTGATTGCTAATTGTTTTGAGTCTAGAGATAAAAGAAGTTCAACACAGGGAATTTTAACTTAACTATTTTTTTAACACCGATGTGTCCGTCTTCTCACTATTCAGTGGACTCCTCATTGGGAAGCCGTTTCAGACACAAAAGTTATATTGTCTATATTTCTTGGCGTGTAAGCACCAACTCACCGAAAACCTGTTTCTTTCAATAATTCTCACGCTGGCTCGACCAATCAAAATCGACTTCCTTGTTTTTTCTCCCATCTGAACTCGAAGGTCAACCTCAGGGAGTCGGAGCAGCGATACACTTGCTTTAAAAAATAATAGTCTGCTAGACCAATGTTTCTCAACTTTATTCTGGTCGTGGCCCCCTTCAATTCAATGCGAGTTCTTTATGGCTCCTCATGCAAACTTGACTTATTGCATCAGCAATGAAGGGATCCACAAACAGGTGCGGCACTGTCATCTGGAGTAGGTCAGAGAATTTAGTTTTCATATCATTATGAAGCTGCTTCAAATGATTAACATACTCTGCTAGGTCACCATCAAGCAGCTGGATATATTTGCTAAGGATGGATATGTGCAAACTCCCGTCTCCAAAAAGTTAAAACAGAACAAGCTTAGTTTCACGTTAAATGCGTTAATTGCCTCCTTGCAGGAAAACAGTGTCGGATCATTTACTTGGAGCTCTTTGTTCAGGACAATAATCTTTTCAAAACTGAAAGACAAGTTGGTGAAAACAATTTAAACTTTAAATTACGAGTTTTAAATTTTAAGAAATTGAAAACTAAAAACAACCCTTTTTTAGGTACGAGTTCCACTTGAGATCTTTGGTGAGTTTAAGGCGCAAGAGTCTCTTCATCCAGAAGGCCTCCCGAGGGAACACAAGCTCATAATCACTGGTGATAGTTCGAGGGCCGATCGGCGATGACGGAATGTAACTAGTCTGGTTTTTGAGGCATTGAATGTAACCGGCCAGCCCCCAACTGAAAAGTTCGAATAAGATCCGATAAGAGATCAGTTGCCAATCTCTAATCATTAGGAATTTGGGAGGTGTCCACGTCTATCGTCGTATATTCACAAATGATCGGTGTATATTCTTACGCAGAACTTTTATGGAATATAAAAAGTGGGTTGGTTCGAGAAGTGACCTCTGTGGTACACCTACATTAATTGCTAACGCCCTGGAGCCCCAAGAAACACTGCTTTGTGGAACACATTTTCGATATATTGCTTCCACGATCATTGCAATTTTTACCTTTTGAAGTTGGCTGTTATCTATCCTACATATCTTCATAATCGAAAATTTTCAAGTTCATCAAACCAATACAGCGAGTAAAACTCTAACTTGAGTGACACTAGGACGCTGGATTGTGTGAAGAATAGCATAAAAAGTATGATTAAGTGTAAAAATGCTTTTTAATTTAGTAAAGAGAAAAATTACAGAACATTTTAAGAATAAATATCTGCGTATATTCCACATATGTCAAATAATATAAAGGTTGTTTAAACTTTAACCAGAATGCCGTAATTATTTGCGTTAAAAAATTTCGTAAAAAACTGAAATTTAAAAAAAAACTATTTGAAATGAATAAAGATAAATGACCATTCCAGATTAGAAGAAAGGAAAGCAGGACAACAGAGAAATATCGTCACGATATATTTCAAACACTGCTGACAAAATTTATTCCTAATACATATAACTAACAATCTAAATATATATGTGTGTGGGTAGGCTGGTGTGTATGTATGGACGTGCGTGTGTGTTGTTGTTACCATGGATGTTTGGGCGTGTGAACAATTAGTTATATGCATTTATATGTCGGTACCTAATTAATGATTGCGTACATGCATACATTTCCAAAATGTTTAAATCTGGTATTTTTGTAAATGTTTACATCTACATTTTTGCTGATATGAAATTGGAATTGTAATTGCCTCAGAGTGGGAAGACGCCATTGTTTTGCTGTCACGTCAGCTCGATAATTCTACTATAGAAGGAACATATAAACTTCTATTATAATGATGATAAGGAGATTAATTTGATGCTTTTAAACATGTAGTGAAGTAAGTTGTATTACAAAAGCATTTCGAAAGGGTAAAGTATTCAACCGAGAAATAATCGAAACTAATTATTTTCTGTTTTTAAAACTTCTTTTTCTTCAGATTCTTCAGATTATTTGTAATCGCTGAAAAACATTATAATATTTGTAGTGATAGTATCAGACGATTATAAGGTATTCATTGGTCGATTAGCCCGTGTTACTTTCGTTTGAAAATTTCACTTAAAAGAATTTTTCAGGAAATAGGTTTCCCAAATTCTGTAACGGTTATTGCTCTCTTCAGCAATGGTGGGAGGCATCATTCGTAAATTGTGTTTGAATTCGTGTGTAAAGTCAACGCCTTGATTATGTGATTATCACATATTTGAGTTAAATTTGCTATCGATTTTAGTTGTTGCTGTTGTTGAAAGTCCTCAAATAATTTGGGTTCTCTTATTTGGCAGAGTTCTTTGGATTTATAGAGCGTCAACAATAGTTCTAACGACTTCATTCGCTCGAAGCCATCTTTAAACACCAAACTGAAAAGCGTTTGTATACAGCTAACAGTTTAGATATCTGTGAACTAGTTTGGTATCATGCATGGTATCCATATCAAAGTCTCTATCTGACGAGGCTACTTAAGTATATGGCATTAGTTTTTAGGTTAATGTTTTTTAGCAGCTTGCACTTTTTTGGAAAAAAACTGTCCCTAACACAGCACATCTCAAGATCAATTTATTTGTCTCCTATACTAAATTTGTTATAACTGATCCATTCAAAGAGGTACTTGATTTTTCTTAAATTTCATGTTCGATATTTATGATAGATTTAGAGTATGTATCGTTACTGCTTTCATTTAAATTCCAGATCATAGTTTTTGTAATTGAGATCGATACAGTGATAACACCTACACTGAGCCCATTAAAACATTATCATATCTGAAACTGAAAATAAAAATAAAATTGGATTTTTAAAATATAACTGTTCGATCTTTATAAATTAAGAATAAAAATAAAAACAGAAATAAATTATTGTATTTTTTAACAAACGATTATCCTATCAATTCAATATATCAACGTGGCTTTCAATCAAATTATCTTTTCCTCGACTTATTAATTGGCATTGGACAGAAGTTAAATGTTACTTCACTCGATTATTGGATTTGGAATCTTTAATTAAAATTACATTAAAGAGTGCATATTCACTCATGTCTAAATACAGCCAATGTTCAACAAAAAAGCAAATGTAATAGGTATTGCCGATGAGTTGAACTGAAATAAATTAGCACAATTTTAAATTTGAATCACAGAAATAGACACTAATTCGTCTTCCAGTGTCCATAGTCACACCGATCAGGAGTTACAGGAAAAAATAGATGCATCAACACCAACTATTTCATGCATATACAATTTTACGTTTCGAATTATATTTTAGCGAGCATTTTTTTTACTACAGTTTGTTGTCCACTAGAAGAATCCACATCCGTGGGAATTTAATTGGTTATAAAAGAAGCCCGGCTCATCAGCAGTGTCAAGTTGTAATTTAGATTTATAGACAATACAAAATGTTGCTTATTTTTAATAAAAATATTCATATGTCTACGTATCTTTCAACTATTTCGGAAGCATTTGATGAATGGTGAACTGTTTATATATTCATAGGTTTTATAGTTTTCGTTAACAAAATTATATTGCATGAAATGTTCTGGAAAGAAATCAAGAACCGAAAAATATTTACTGATTACAGTTGTCTACATATGGAGGCATGCAATTGTTTTCTTTATAGAAAGCAATATATTCTTTCGATAAAAATATTTCGCTTCAAGTTTATCTGATACCTTCTGAATAATTGAGGAATATTATGTAAAGAACTATTATTTGTGTACACAGCTTGCAATCATGTGACCGAGAAAAGTTTCCCATTATTTGAATCCAAATGACGAATACTCGTTCTTTCTTTCGTAAATACTTCGGATGAAAGGCGTAGTCACAATTTGTTATGAACTTAGGCAGAAATACAGAATGATTTATTTTGAACAATGAGAGAACGACAGAAAATCAAAGAATAATTATGAAACTGAATAACCATTTATTATCAGACATTTAAAAGTATAATGCGATTAATTACAGAAGACGATTTAAATTTGTTCATTTTCTATTGCTCGGTAGAAGAAAGTGGCTGTAATTAAAGCGATCTTATTTTTAAAATACAACAGACGAAACAATATTGATTCACCAAAGTTTATATGTTTAAGTTTTTGATGGTTTTATTGTTTGGAGCTTATGGCTTATTATTCTCCCTTTGAAATCATTTTCTTTGTTTTAGCATTGAGGAAATATTATATAGGTTTCTTTGCTATTTCAGTTATATCATTATTAGAAAAGAACAAGAGTTTCAAAAACAATGTACTTTTGTTTTTTGATATTATCGTTGATGAAGATTAAGTTAATGCTGTTGAAAGCGTGGGTTAAATTTCATTGTATTTAGAAGTTCGTTCTTTCTTCCCATTTCAGCACAGATATATAGTACAAACTTTGTACCATATTATTTCTTCAATTTTTGTATTTATTTTAATAGTATATTATATATGGACATATTTTCTCTCCCTATATATATATATATATATGTATAGAG
Source organism: Acanthosepion esculentum (assembly GCA_964036315.1). Taxonomy (NCBI): domain Eukaryota; kingdom Metazoa; phylum Mollusca; class Cephalopoda; order Sepiida; family Sepiidae; genus Acanthosepion; species Acanthosepion esculentum. The sequence continues at coordinate 1,485,812 of OZ038477.1, forward strand.
AGAGAGAGAGAGAGAGAGAGAGAGAGAGAGAGGCAGACAGACAGACAGACAGACAGAGAAGGTGACAGTGAAAACGTGATAAATAGAGAGTGAGAGATATTGCGGACATAGGAATCGACTGCATGGTGTGTAATTTTCACGCATCGGTGTTAACTTCATATCAATCTGTCATATATATATATATATATATATATATATATATATATATATATATATATATATATATATATATACACTATTTACATTAGTCGGACTATTGTCCTCATCTTTGTCGCCATATTTGTCACAACGTTTCGGCCGTTGTCCTTGAGGACACATGGCACACTGGATAAAGGCGTTGGTTAGATCCAGTGACAGACCCAAAGAGTGTGAATTCAATACCCGGTTAAGGCAGTGGTGAACTTTCTGAGGCAAAATTAGCAGGAGATTACTGATAACTGACATCCATCAAACATGGCACGTGGAACTAGAACAGTCTACCCCAGTGATCGAAATAAAGGGTTCAGTTCGAAATTCCAACCACCTGATGAAGGTCGGAGCGTACAACGGCCGAAACGTTGTGACAAATATGGCGACAAAGATGAGGACAATAGTCTGACTAATGTAAATACTGTACATAATACCTCATCTCAAAAATATAGACAGACACATATATATATATATATATATATATATATATATATAAAATAATATATATATATATATTTAAAAAAAATATATATATATATTTAAATATATATATATATATATATATATATATGTATATTTAAAATACATACATATATATATATATAAATATATATATATATATGTATTTTAAAATGTGTAATTTGGCAGCAACTTTTCTTTTAAACATGTAGTATTGAATGTTAAAGACAACATAGTCTTGCATATTTTCTTTTGAATGTTAAAGAAAATATGCAAGACTATGTTGTCTTTAACATTCAATACTACATGTTTAAAATATATATATGTATATATATATTGTGGTGGTATTGTAACTGAAGTCTAGATGTCATAACATAATAGAACCTACTATGGATTTTGTTAAATATCTCGGTAATTAATGCAGGAGCACCAGATCAGGTACGACAGCAATACTGAAATGCACCGACGAAACTATAACAGTGCAAGATGCATTTTGACCAGAAGAATTGTCTGACATGACACAGTGAACAATCTTTCCTCACCGCATACACACCAATTGATTCAATATTAATCACCACACTTCATATAAATAGAAAATGTGAAACCGAAAAGGAATTACTCTCCTGGAGGTGAATATAAAGAGTAAATATTTGTGTAATCAGCGTAAATGTCTAGTTTGGAACTGATGTCATCAGAAATACTGTTAATGTACATGAGAAACAAACTAAGATCCTTAAGACCTCTGCATTAATATGAAAGGATCTTGAAGGGTGGCTATTCGTCACGATGTATTAAGATTGGATCAAATCAGAACTCGACCGGATACACCATAGCCTTTCAGCTTTTGAAGAAAGCAAGTACGCCAAACCCTGTGAAACGCCCACGTGATTCATAAAGCCACAGGCCGAGCTTCACCGTTCTTATCTAAATCTAAATCTGACAAATTATTTCAGTAAGAATAGTTAATGTTGTGAGACCGATACTTTCCCACATCATGGACTCTCCCAGTACTATATTATTATGTGAATGGTAGTATCATGGGAGTAGCACCAGTAATGGTGCTCTGCTGACGAACTCTCTATTTGGCAGAGAGGAACTCGGACGAGGCTTTGCCGCAGGGCAAAGTTTCGTCCGGGGGGTTAGACAGTCCCTAAACTCGTGTATACGGGTTGTAAATGGGCATATTTTTGGCCGAACCTACGGGCTCTGTACGCCCACGTTAAACCGGCCTTGTGCCACATTCAACCCGTGTGGGGGGTTGTTAAATATCGTAGCACCATTAATGGTGCTCTGCTGTCGAACTCTCTGTTTGGCAGAGAGGAACTCGGAAGAAGCTTTGCCGCAGGGGGTTGTTAAATATCGTAGCAACAGTAATGCGCAGCCGCGTACGATACCAATATCGGACACCACTGGATAGTAAGCTCTGCTTACTCTTACATTATTCTTTGTAACTTTTCTGTTTAATATATCTTTCTTACCTCTAACTCGTGTTCCATGTTTTCCTTCTGTGGCCCCTATTTCGGGTCCACATCAGTGGCGACAGAGGATTCAAGACACGCACCCACACCGAAACCCTAAAGCCCCAATCCCACATCAGTGGCGACAGAGGACTCGTTTAACCCCACTTGTTCCCACATCAGTGTTGAACTAGTATTTGAGCTGGCATTACTACATCAGCGAACGAAACGCAATACACAGCTACCTTTCAAGGTTACTCAAGTATGTGCAAACAATAAACGATCAACCAAGTATTGGGAACAACTGCTTACAAAAAACCCAGCTTGTGCACAAAACAAACTGACAAACTCATGAGCTCGAAGTACTAAATTTGACTCAAGTTCGAAAAACTATTCACCAAGTCGTTTAAGTGTTTAAAATGTTTATGAAATTGATTTGAATTCCTTCAAATCTCGTGCATAAAATTACCCTCCTCTCAAATTTATTGAGGTGAGTTTTTTCTAATAAAAAAAAGCAAAGTAAATTCTCCCAAAAGAAGGAAAAAAAATCCAGTGTATTTATTTATTTATTTTTTTTGCTGTCTAAGTGATATTTTTCTCCCCACACTTCTAAAAAAAAATAATAAGTGTGGAGAAAATTTAAATGGTCACATTGAAATTAACGGAACAACCGTATCCCGAAAGATCTAAACCAGTAAGTAGTTCTTATTAATTTTATTAATAGACTAGATTTTTCTTGTGTAACCTCCCCTTGGTGCACGGGTTTTCAAAGCAACAGTAATTGCTGTTATTTATTTATTTCTGTTTTGTGTGATCTTTCATTACTTTTGTACATATTATCTAAATATGGAAGAATTCCAAAAAATAATTGTCCAAATGTTAAAGGTCCAGTTGGACCACCAACAAATCAGATGAAAGACAGCAGAAATTGGAAGAAAGATTCCTCAAATTACAGTCGGACCAACAAACAGAACAGAAACTTCAACAACAAAAAAGCGAAGAAAGACAGCAACTCCACCAACAAAAATCAGACGAACGACAGCAACAATTGTTTATGGAGTTACATAAACAATAAAAAGAATTCCAACAATTTACACTTCAGAAAACTTGTAAATTCATGTAACGGCTCTAAAAACTCTGAAAACGATACGACATTTTCCCAGAGTAAAATCTACAACTCGAATGAAACATTCGAATACGTACCAGAGGAAGACAAAACATTCGAGGCTTTTTACAGGTGTTATGAAGATATGTTCAATGTAGACTGTGAATAATGGCCTAGTGAGAAAAAGGTACGTCTGTTATTAAGGAAACTGGGAGCTATCGAACATGTTCATAGACTATATATTACCCAAGAAAATTACGGACCTGAATTTCTCAGAGACTATTAAGCTCCTAACGGAACTATTCGGGCCTAATATAACCTTGTTCCACAAACGTTAGAAATGCCTGAACACAGTCAATTACAACGAGCAAGATTTTCTAACGTTTGCAGCGTCGGTAAACAAGCTCTGTAATGATTTCTAACTAGCCGAGCTGACTGCCGACGATTTTAAGTGCTTAGTATTCGCACAAGGTCTAGTATCAGTAGAAGACGCCGAGGTCAGACGTCGGGTACTTACCAAACTCGAAAACGAACAGAGATTGACTCTCCAAAAATTAGCAGAGGATTGTCAAAGAGTAATTTCGGTCAAGTGTGACTCAAAAACAATCGAGGAATCAGGTATGGCTCCGATTAGAAAAATCAGAAGCAACCCAACCTCTTATTCCCCGCAAAAAGACAAAAGGCAAATCTTATATTCTAAATCCCGCAATAAACAAAATACGAATAGGCTAAAGAAACCTCCCGGACCCTGTTACCACCGTGGAAAATGGCATTGGATGAAATTCCGTCCATTCAAGAAGAAAACATATTGCAAAAATTGCAATAAAAATGGTCATAACTTAACTCAGTTCTGGTACGCCAACTAGACGAGGAAACAGAAAAGTAAAATTAGGCAAGCCCACTCAGACAACATAGTCGATAGGAATTTAAGAAAATATGTAACTGTTGATATTTTCAATAACCCTATAAAATTCCAGCTTGATTCGGGCTCTGAACTCTCGATTATCAACTGGCCTACTTGGCGAAAGTTAAACAAGCCGACCCTATTAAAGACGGATAAAACAGCAAAATCCGTAACTGGCGAGAATATTAGCATCTTAGGCCAGGCGATCCTTACAGTAACACTAAATGGAGTTACCAAAAAGCTGAAAGCATACGTACTAGAAAATTCAGATAACCTAGTCGGAACAGATTGCATAGAAAAATTCAATCTATGGGATTGCCCAATGAGCACTTTTTGCCGAAAAATAAAAAGTACAACGTCCAATTCGGAAAATCTCGAAAAGGAACTCAAACAACAATTTCCCCAGGTTTTTTTTCTGGCGGCCTTGGGAAATGTTCTTAATTTTAAAGCTAACTTCAATGTGAAGGACGGTGCAAGACCAGTTTTCAAAAAGAAACGGAATGTCCCTTTCGCTGCTCTAGAGCAGATCAACAAAGAATTAGATATACTCGAACAGGCGGGTATTCTATCAAAAACATATTTTAGCGAATGGGCATCACCTACGGTCTATGTAAAAAAAAAGAGTCCAACCAAATACGAGTATACGCAGATTTTTCCACAGGGCTAAACGATGCTTTGCAGGATCATCATTATCCTCTCCCAAGCCCTGAAGAATTCTTCAACAAATTGAATGGCGGAAAAATCTTTTCCAAAATAGACCTCTCAACGAACATTTAAAAAAGGATAAAACATGGGTATGGACCCCTGAATGCCAAGACGCACTCGAGAAGATCATGAAAACACTTACTTCGGATCTCTCTCTCACCCACTACGACCCTAATCTCGACATCATAGTCGCAAGTGATGCAAGCCCATACGGCATCGGTGCTTGCATTCTCCACAAACTGCCAGATGGTTCGCGAAAAGCCATAGCACACGCATCTAGATCTTTACTACCATCAGAGAAACAATATTCCCAAATAGAGAAAGAGATTCTAGGGATAATATTCGCCGTCACTAAGTTCCATCGATACCTACATGGAAGACGGTTCATACGGCAAACGGACCTTAAACCTCTAATAATTTTTGGTTCCAAGAAAGGCCTACCGGTCTATACGACGAATAGATTACTTCGTTGAGGAACGATTCTTTTGAATTACAATTTTAAGATCGAGTTCCTAAAATCTAAAAATATTTGTCATGCGGACAGTTTATCACGATTCATTCCTAAAAATACGGAAGTTTTTGAACACTCCATCATTGCCACACTAAAGACGAATTATGAAATCAAAAATATGATTGCGAATACAATTAGAGAACTCCCAGTTACTTTGGCCGACATAAAAAGGGAGTCTAGAGAGGATGAATTCATCCAAAGTATGAAAAACAAAATTCGCAACAAAGACCTAAATGTGCCTGAAGTTTTTTCCCTCTATGAGGATGTTCTACTGTATAATGACCGAGTAGTGATTCCAGATAGCCTACAAAGACAAATAATTTAGGATTTTCACATGGGACATCCGGGGAAGAGCCGTACGAAAAGCCTCATGCGCTGCTACGTATATTGGCCAGATATGGACAAAGACATAGCAGACATGATAGAATCTTGTAAGGGATGCGTGTTTTCAGCAAAATCTCAGACCACGACGTGCAAACCATGGCCAAACACAGACCATCCATGGCAGAGAATTCATGTGGATTTTGCAGGGCCCCTAGAAAACATGTACTACCTTATTGTTGTGGATAGCGACTCAAAACCAACCACCAACTGCACGATCGGATTTTTACACGAGCTATTCGCCCGTTTTGGTGTGGTAGATTGTATAGTGACTGATAACGGCACTCAATTCACATCAAGTGAATTCAGAGATTTTTGGAAGTCGCATCAAGTGGACCATATTACGACGCCTCAGTATCACCCCAGGTCGAACGGTCAGGCCGAGAGGTTCGTGGAAACTCTAAAAAGAGCTTTAAAAAAGGCACTAGGCACACCGACGGATAGAGCATTACAACAGTTTTTGCAGGTGTATAGGATAAACTCTAATCCTAACACGCCTATGGGATGTTCGCCTGCAGAAACAATGTTCGCAAGAAAAATCAAGTCCGTCTTTGATGAACTCATTCCACGGCAAGCGAAGTTCAAGAAAACCGTCTCGCCTCCTAAGAAATACTTTAATCCTGGCGACACAGTCCTTTTTAAGGCTTACAAAAACAACATAACATTCTGGGAAGTAGGCAACATCAAACAGAGAATTGGCGAACCGGTCTATATTGTCCAGGGACCGAAAAATACCCACAAACGCCATATGAACCAGCTCAGGAAACGCGGTTTGAAGGAATCTGAGGAATCACCACAAAATATCTGCGAAGAGCCGATCGACGTAATATTCGAACATTTCGATCTTGACACGCCCCAAGTCTCTCCGGCAATACGACGCTCGGGGAGAAAGAGAAAATTTACTCAACCACTCGACGTGAATCCCAAGAGGAAGAGGTATTAATAGTTTTTTTTTTTTTTTCCTTCAAGAAAAAAAAATAGGAAAACTCTTGGAAGGTGGGTGTTTGAGACCGATACTTTCCTACATCATGGACTCTCCCAGTACTATATTATTATGTGAATGGTAGTATCATGGGAGTAGCACCAGTAATGCGCAGCCGCGTACAATACCAATATCGGACACCACTGGATAGTAAGCTCTGCTTACTCTTACATTATTCTTTGTAAATTTTCTGTTTAATATATCTTTCTTGCCTCTAACCCGTGTTCCGTGTTTTCCTTCCGTGGCCTCTACTTCGGGTCCACATCAGTTAACCTTATTGACCATTGATCTAGATAAGCGAAAACGATATTTTTTATCTAAAAGAAAGTCATGCAAAGTGAGATGCGTAACCAATTCACCGTTGATTAGAGATTCTAGTCAAACGAATACGATGATAAATCGAGGGATCAAAAGTTTCACCAGTTATTATACAGGAACTACAGGAGAGAAATACAAGAACAGCATAGAATTTATTGTAGAGTTTTGACGGAACAGGAATCAGCTGAGGAGCGCATTTCCTTAGTGCAGTCACAGAGGTAGCGTTAATTACGCATGCTAAAAGGAGATCTAATTTGGAGGAGAAAGCGGAAACCATGGATGGAGTTTTGTATATATCAGACACTCTACCGTGGTGGATTGCAGTCTCTATTAAAATAAGACACATCTGAAGACTATTCACGTAAACTCTCGTCTAAAATTCTACCTAATGATCTCAAGGAAACTTGGTTCTGGAGCAAAATATTATGGTCTAGCGAGACAAAAATGAACACTGTCATGGAATCCGTTTATAAAAGCCTGTTGAAATATGCGCATAGACGTACCAATCCAACCGACCGACAACGACTGCAATCAATGAGTGTTAGAAAATGACCGTTTCTGTAGTGGTTAATATCCATCACCAATCTAATCCAAGTTAATTTTACACCTTGTGTCCCTTTCTTCCAACGCACCAGTACTGGATCAATTACTTGCATACTCTATGTTTTGTGCCATTATCATGACCGATAAGTTTTCTAGACACTAATGGGTCAACAGACCTGTCAAGTCTAAGGTCCTCTTCACAGCCGGGTGGACACTTTGGTGGTGTATAATGGTCACCTGGTTCTTGTTAAATCTACTCTCCACAATGGCGCAGCATTTCGGCAGTGGCTCTTCTCCATGTAAATCCAACCAACTCCGTGGCATTCAGGTCAGGTAGTCTGCGCAGTTTAGACAGGATTCCACCAGCGTCACATCCATCGTCAAGGCATATTCCTCTACTAATGCTCGCAATGTCTCTAAGCGCCATCATACTAGCATCGCACCAGTCGCCTTTGTTTTCACCTGTGTTTTCCAGTTAGGTTGTCAGATATCCATCGATGTACGCAGGTCGAATCCGTAACCAAATGTAACACCGATCCCCGCTATTGAATGGTCAGATTTACATATTTTATTGCTGCTTCGAGCTCAGCCAAATTGATAGGCTTGATATCATCAGCTGGGCGCAACCAACTAGCATCCTCCACAATGTTCTCATTCACTTATAGTGCCACTACTGTGGCTACAGAACTTGTGTCCACTAAAACCTTCATCTCATTACCATCACCGCACAATTTTCTTCTCACGGGATCCATCGCGCGTACCTTGGCCCCTTCATCATCCCATCCGTTGGTCACTGCGGTAGCCTGCCTCTTTATATATGCAGTCACCACTCTGAGCCAGCCAAACACAGGGAAATGGCCCACAAGTTTCCCGCATAGGGAAAAGATGCTCCAACGGGTGATGATCTGTGGGACGTCTGGGATTTCACTTCTCCGTTACCATCGAAGTATGCGGTCCTCCCCTCAGATCTGCAGACACAAAGCTTTGGCCCCGTTTTCCAATCGCTCTGGATCTTTAGATACGATCCCATAATCAGAGATATGCTGCCGCATGTGCACTGCAGAAACCAGATTTTCATTGATGAAAATGTCATCAATATATGCCGACGTGGCGCTCTTAATCGCCTGATTTTGATTCACTACTGCGTCAATGTTAGCTCTGACGATGAGCGGTGATACATTTAACCCGAAACCGAATCGTGTAAGGCAAAATATCTCACCCTTAAAAACCAGTCTGAAAGGTCCATAGCGCTTATCGACATGGATTTGCAAATAAGCCTTTCTTAGGTCCAAGAGAGATATATAGGATCCTTGTAGTCGCCATTCTCTGAGCTTCTTCGCGCACACATCCGCATCAGCAGTGAATGCCTCCACAAATATGATTCAATTCGTGATAGTCGAACACCGGCCGGACCTTCTGCTTGTACTCTTGTACAATCTCTATCAACGGAATCAAACCCTTTGGTGGGCCACGGTCCTTTTCAGGATATGGCAACAGCGATCCATTTTGTTGCTAGAATAAAAGTTCTTTCTCGTACGAATCCCGAGCATAGGAGGGCACTGTATATTCTTGCACTTTATTTTTCGTTTTACCGAGTGCGTGACAATTAGCCCATTTCCATGAGGCGGTCCATACCTTATTATTGTTGTCGAATGTTACACTAAAGTCAGGCTCATCAATAAAAAGAACGGCACACAGGCTTAGGCTTTCATCAGGAAAGCGTACTTCACCCGATCTGGTTAGGTGACGCCCACAAACTCCCCGATTGCATCGATCCCGAGAATATGATCTAATCCCAACAATCGTCTATCAACGATCAGGGTCTCAATAGTCACATGACGAGCCTGCCCGATGCCCGACTTGATTTTGCCGTACCCACGGCACTTCAAGGTTTTCTCATCATCTGTTAATAATTTCACCTTCTACTGCCTCCAAATACAACATATCGTTTTGTTCGCCCAGATTTCACCAGAGCGGCACATTTCTGTCGATTGGCAGTTCCCGTTTATCTTATTGTTTTGGTAGAAAACTGGCGCTAACATCTTCCCTCGGGCATTTCCTTGATATGTGCACTCCGATGATATATGCTCGATCTTGTCGCATTTAAAACACCTCATCTAATGGCGGGTCATTCATGCTCGATTATCCGTCCTCTCTGAACGGCCCTGCACACAATCTCTGGCTATATGGTTAGGAGCAGAGCACATGACAGCTCCTATACGTGAGTTAGTGAAAAGAACTTCCTCGTCTGTACGCATTTGTTGAGCAGACATGGTGACCGATTCCTCGTGTTTCTTGCGATCAGTCATGATAACCAAAGCACAGGTTAGCAACTGCACCACAGTCATAGTCTCCATTCTAGACGACGCCCGAAGTAGCTAACATGTTGTGGCAGACCGGATACAAATGCGCACGCCATCCGGCGTTCCGGCAGCTATCCTCCTACTACCTGAGCCAGGCGATGTATCTCAGCCAAAAATCCACCCACTGTTTCATTCTGTCGAATTCGTTGCGCGACGAATTGGTTAAACGCATTGAACACATCGGTTGCGTATGCGGTCATAAGGGCATCTTTGATCTCTGCCGGATCCTCCTTCGGTTCTTTACTCAGTTGCCGATACACGGCAAGAGCACTGTCTCGCAGTCGTAATGGCAAGACACGCTCGACATTTTGTCCATGTCACAGAGTTGGCAAACTAACTCAACTTTTCCGATACATTATACGATGGGCAGTCACCGCTGCACTCCGGAATAAGCCGGATTTCAAAGGCCTTGTCCGACATCATGGAAAGGAATCTAATAAACCAATTGCCAAAACAGCTTTTGCAAAAATTGGTTGGAAGCACACACAGGAAAAGAAAGCGGGGAAGGTAGTATTAGCCCAAAAGGTTCACTAGGCTAAAGAAACTTTTCGGCTTGATCTCCAATACTCCACTCACCGTCCGAAACGAGAGGGGGATGTAACTTTCGTTCCCCTCTTCACTACTTGCGACCATTCACCAGGACCATTTTTCGTTACTTTTGAACTTGTGGCAGTCGTCGACCTTCCACCACCATGTAGATGGGACGTCCTTCACAATTAAGTACATTTTGTATCGTTACAAAATTTTTGCCGAAAAACGTCACCATCACTTCCACGTCCTCAGTGACTATCCCGGCCTTACTTTTGACGACCGAGTCACTGGCAATCTCGCCAAATTTTAAAAAGAAAAACCCCAAGTGATCAATCGAAATATAATAAGACACTCCATACAGGATTAATTTCGTCTTCTTGGTTCCAAGGTACTCCATTTGGAGCCTACCCGCCAGTGACTTTGCCCAGTCATCTGATGCCAGCAAGATATCCCACATAGCTCTACTTATTCTAGCCAACATTTTGGCCCCAATATTCAGGCTCTAAATTGCTTCCTCCATGATCTCCCTGTTGACGCCGATCATTTTGCAAGTCTTGACGTTTGTAGTCAACAAGGAGATAGTTTTGGGGTTTACCGAGTCCAACAGAGATGGCACCGGTAGTAACTCATTTTCTTTCACAAAATTTTCAAATTGCTCCGTCGGATTTTTATAATATTTGGGTCTTTGGGGGCTGGTTTTCATCTACCGGCACCGAACGGATTGTTGGCGTGGGCGTCGCTTCTTGGAGTTGGGATTGTGCCATAGTGTTGTCGTTCACACGAAACCGTTAAACAAACGACACAAAAACAAAAAGACGACGAGAATAAATTTACGTAATACACCAAAATACAACAATACAAGAAAAAGTGGACCAAATGTAACACTTAGTCTGAAGACAAGTAAAAATACAATCAATCGTCCAATGGCAAAACCGTTCCCATTGCAAAGAAAAATTCCCTCACCGTCCGAAACGAAAAACGAACTCGGCGTACAATTTTTTTATGTACCTGACCCAGCCAGCACTCAGCAAATCAGCGCCCAGAACAAACCAATAAAAATGCCTACAAGCGACACCACACCGTCCATCGGCACGAAGCGCTGTCCGATTCACCGTCCGTCCGAAGCTCGTCGATTCGCCATCTCTACAGTCCCTTGCAAAACATACACGCGAATCTGGCCCTTTTGACTCGCCGAGGTAAGTCACCGCTTCAAATGCTAGAGAGTATTTAACATGTTGAAGCTAAAGAGTCTAATGTATGCAGAGGAAGAGCTCAAAATTTTAAGGACGTGGTAAGAGAATAATAAAACAATTCATCGAGACATTAATAGCTGCCTTTGTTAGAGGAATTAAAATGAGTTGATGATTTGATCAATATATTCCTCAGTCAAAAGGAACGATATCTCTACAAATCGATTTTCGATATGAAGAAGCTATAAAATTTGGAGTCAATGAATCTGCAATACAATAATTATTTGTGTGGAATACATTTTAGGTAAATTTTATTTTGCTTATTGAATAACAGAAACATAAATTTTATTGATGTGCCATTGTTTTTCAACGATGCACATTAGAGTCGTGCCAATCGTTTTAGTGTTATGCATGTTCCTGTTGCGTTTTCCACGTGACATCATTCGCTAGATTGAATACATTTCTTGTCTCACAATATGAACTCAAGTGCAACTGAAAAGGAAATGTCCGTCAAAAGAAATAAATGCATCTTTTGAAAAGTGTGATTGGAAATATTGTATAGAGAAATATATATGAATGATATTTCTTTCTGAGACGGAGATCTTGTTATAAATGGTATTAGGATGGCATAGTAGATAATATCGGAAATACGGAAAGTATTGCTTTATGACTTGCCATTTTTTAATATACTTTCTTCTTGGATTTCGCGTAAAACGTCTTGGAGGGTAGCCGACTGATATTTAGCAGAGGGACTGCCATACGACCGTCAATCCAAGTGAATGTCTTTTCCTTGTCTTAACAAATCAATTCTTCGAATGTTCGCGAGGATTTGCCTGCAATCGATCAGGACGTTAAATTCGGGCCCATGCTTGCTAGTGGCATTCAGTTAAACAACCATTCGGTGCATTTTCCCAAATCGCATCCGTTATCATTTGAGAATTTTCCTGCTACATTTAGTTATTATTTGCTAAGGAGTAAATCGTTTTCGCTTAAATGATGAGGACATAGAATTTTTTTTACTATAATTTGTTGCCAAAATCCTTACTCGGCTTTGTGTCCTAAACTAGAAATATCCTTATGTAATTTGATGAAAATAATTTACGTCATTTCTATATGTTCTCTATATATCCTGGTTATCATTTGCTCCTATGATCTACTGTCCTTTCACAGTTAACGGATTCGAAATAGTTGAGATCATGATACAACTGCAAAACAATCCTATTAATAGTAATGTTGATGTAAAACTTCGAGGTTAGGTAACATACGTTACTCACGCTATATGTGTGTGATCGATTTGCTGTTTTGCTATGTGTATTTACTGAATTGAAACAACCAATCAGGTTAGAATTTCCCCAGGGATTTTACCTCTGATACGAGACGAGAACAAAATAAAAGAAGAAAATATACAAAAGTTTGCTACAAAATACAAAAGAAAGAAAAGAGGAAGAAATGCACTGAGAGAACGAAAGGGTGCACCATAGAATTGAAACAAAAGAGAAAATGATAGCGAAAACGAGGGAATTACTCAACAAACCAAAACAGAATCGAAACTTGTCAACCTAAAGATACGAACAAGTAATTTATTTAATATTTATGGACTGTACCAGTGATACACACACTATCTATCTCTCGCACACACACACACACACACACACACACACACACACACACACACACACACATATATGCATGTATGTATCTGTATGTAAGTATATATATATATATATATGCAGAAATATAGTCTTAAAGTGTGCTATATTTATGGGGTAAAGTGCTCAATATCAGAGATAGAGCGTGTGTAAATATATATATATATATATATATATATATATATATATATATATATATATATATATATATATAAATGATTGATTTCTATATGATTGAACATTTTCTTATATGTATGAAAGTAACTGTAATGCAGAGAAATTCTAGTGACATCTCGCTGAATATCAAATACCATAATTTAGAGTTCCGGCTGATCAAGTTGACTGGCTATAACTTCTGTTGCATGTTTAAATTCAGGATTGCCAGTCTCTAGAATGTCTGCCACCCCAAAATCAATAATATAATCTCCTCTACTATTCAAGCCATATCCTGGGAGAGATGAGATAGATTCAAACATTTCTTTGACAGAAAGTGTGTCTAAAGTAGTCGAAAAGTGCTGCTATCATTTACAACACTAGCATAACTATAAAGTTAATAAATAATGCTATAAAATAGCCACAACTAACTGCATTGGGGTTGACAATTATTTCTACTCAATGTTCTGCAGAATTATTAGAAGCATAATCGTTATCACACACATAAAATCTGTTAGGATAATAGAATAAAATTTCTACCCGTAAGACACCATTGATCAGCAGGTATAAATAGTCGAGGCAAGACACAACACACATGGTCCGAAGACTGTGTTTAAGCATGAAACAACTTGTCGCCGATGGACTATAACCTAAATGTTCACTTATATATATATATATATATATATATATATATATATATATATATATATATATATATATATAGTTAAGTTACGAAAAACTTGGTAATCCGTATGGGTAGTCCCAAAGAGGATGAAATCCTGAGAGGTCAATGCAAATTCAGAGCCAATAATTTAAAGAAAAACAGGCCAATTTACGGCTCCATGTAATAATTTATTTCATCAGAGCCCTTTTAAAGGACGCTGGGTCATCAGACTTCACATTTTTCTTTCGTTTCACCTTTTGGAAATTAAGTCTGATGATCCAGCGTCCTTTAAAAGGGCTATGGTGAAATAAATTATTACATGGAACCTTAAAGTGGTCTGTTTTTCTTTTATATATATATATATATATATATATATAGTTGTATATTTAGGCAGCATTCCTTCTTTTATGCAAGTTTCATTAAAAACAACAGACAAGGTACTACGGTTAAGTTTTTTATTTAATTTTTCTTGTGTACGAACAAGAGTTTTCTTTGCTGGAAAAACGGTGTGTATGAACTGTCCAAAAGTTTTATTTTTCCGAGCGCTTTCGGCTATACCTTTAGTCATTATCAAGGATGATTTGATTTTTCAGCTTAATTGAGTGTGTGCATTATCTGTATGTCTTAGTGTATAGTAGTCGTGTTTTAATTTCCAAATACGGTTAGAACGTTGTGGCTTTGTTCGTAGTTAATATTGTTAAGGGTAGGCTTTTTCTTTTTTATTATTAAAGCCTCCATTATTTTTAATCTTTTTTTACAGGTGGAAGGAATTAATATATTTGTGTATTCTACTAGTATGTTTCTAATGGAGTCTGGTTGTAGTTACAAGGGACGTTAATGCTTACATAATGATAGTTATACACAGATAAAATTATACTTCCCTTCCATTCCTTAATATTCGAGGGTTTTAATTTTTCTAATTTTCTTAATTTTGAAAGCGGAGCAGTATTTGTCTTTTGACAGTATACTTTTATCTGTGTATAACTACAGATTTCTCAATAAAATTACAAATTCCCACATTTATCATTGATGAAATTCTTCGAGTCGGCATAAACGGTTTTCCGCTTGTTATTTATTTTAAGCTATATTCTTTTTATTCCTAGAATGTAGGGACCAGTGTAAAAAGCTTAATCATTGAGGGAGAAAACAGTATCGTTCATCTTAATAAACCGACTATAAAAATTCAACAGGTTTGGTTATATTTTGATATAAGCGGAAGAAATAACACATTACTTAAATCACTGAATTTCTGGGACGAGTAATTCTTATTATTTGCACTATTTATATTCGGACTATTGTCCTCATCTTTGTTGATGTTATTATAGCGTTTCGGCCGTTTTATCTCCTGTCTTCCTAAGGTGTAAATCGATACGAATAACATACAGAGTATTCTGAACTGAACACTTTATTTAATCTACATAGGTAGACTGTTCTCATTCCATTGCTTATGCCTTTGTAAGGATATCGCCTGCTGCCCATTTTTACTCAGTATTGTTCATTTATTTCTCGACCTTTTTTATTGAGAGCAAGTACACACTGCCTGACGGTGGTATGGCCGAAATTAAACATGAGGTATTGTCCGGTGAAGGTTGGTTTTTGTTATATGAATCTATTGAATACATTCTCTGTGCGAGTTATTAGTACATTCAGGAGATCTGGCTGATTATTATTGTTCTTCCATAGTGAACTGGATGGACACTAGAGAGTGAGACTTCTGAAAGTCTCAGCGCATATGCTAGGCTATGACAACCTCCTTAATAGGCCTAGCATAGAAATAAATTCAATATGGGAGCCGCTAATAATAAGAAAAGAAAGACAAGTAACAGCAGGTTTTCAATGGCAGTACCAGCCATCAACACATGGGAAGCAACGGCAGTCAAAACATGACAGACACGAATTATTTTCCAACTGGTGCATCATAAAATCGTTGCATAGTGATTGTTATTTCAATCGAGTCGAGTATGCAATTGTAGCCGAGCAGTGTGTATTTGCACACAGTGGAAACGGGTGAGAATAAACAGAACTGTACTAAATAAAATAGGAAGTAGACGATATTCTTAAGCATAAGGAATGGAATGAGAAACTTCTACCCAGGAGATTAAATAACAGGTTTAGTTAAGTATTCCCTATAGGTAACCCAGAATAAAATATACATCTGAGGAAGATCGGAGGGCACAATGGCCGGAACGTTTTGATAACAATAACCAGAATATAAATCGTGCAAATACTTAAATCATCTTTCAGTTCAAATAGGTACAAAATATGCTAATTGTACATTCAAATCTCTTACAATATTGCTGGTTGTCTAGCGTGGAATTCTACTGACATATATATGTGCATTTTTCATTTTTAAGTTTTCATTTGAAGTATTCTACTTAACTTTCCGTTGCAGATATTACAATTTCCCTGAACAGAGGCTGAAATAGTTAAGCATCGTCGACGCGAGTCGTGTTTCAGGTTAAGAAAAGGGTAAAGAATTGGAAATCGATTTCCGATGTTGAAGACACTTTTAAACAAGGATTATCATTATTTTGCGAAATCCATTCCACAATAATTACTTTTGTATTAGACAGAACGTGTCTTAACAAAATGAATCTCGATGGCACATTTCCTAAGTGTATAATTTAAGAGGAATCTTGAAGGACGTTACAAGAAAATTAAAAGATATCTGCAGTTATTTCTTGCTTTATATCATCGTTTTCATTGATGTGTCTTTGTGAATTAAATATTTAATGTTTATTGTGTAAGGACGAATCCCATCTGGTATTAATTTTTCCTAGTCTAGATTATGGTATAAGAATCTATGTTTTTCTATGGAATTTGATTCATTTTCGCTGATTGTGATTTTCGTTTCTAGACTGTTATTTATTGCGCATTGCTCCATGAGACATTAGCCTGGATAAAATGGTCATGTTGTGATATGAAAGCTTTAGTAAAATCTTCTCTAAAGTC
Source organism: Acanthosepion esculentum (assembly GCA_964036315.1). Classification (NCBI taxonomy): domain Eukaryota; kingdom Metazoa; phylum Mollusca; class Cephalopoda; order Sepiida; family Sepiidae; genus Acanthosepion; species Acanthosepion esculentum. The sequence continues at coordinate 1,502,868 of OZ038477.1, forward strand.
AGGGTATTTGTTAGAAAATGACTGTCCGACAAAACAGATTTAAGCAAAAAATATATCTGGACATTTAGAATATGAATCTCCCTTAATTAGACGAGGATTATTCCAAGGGGATCCACATCATCTGTATTCATTTTGATAAATTGTTTGTTTTTATCCGAAACAGAATTTCTGCTCAAGTTACTTTTTTGTCATAGAAAAATCGTCTGTTTCTGGCTAACATAGATTTAACATTATATTGATAGTGAAGACAAGTCCTTAAATTTGAATGATTTCAAATTGTTACCTAGTGATGTTCTAAGGTCTTTAGCTCAATATAGTTATAATATTTTATTGCCATTTTTTTTTTTGTTAATTTTCGCTCTCGGTAGAAACAGTTCATTGAAAAACGTAAATTGCAAAATCAGCCCTTTCAATCTGACAATAGATTTGTTCACTAGGAACTTGTGAACAAAATTATGGAATATATTGCAGAATAATTTGTATAGAAAGCGATAAATGCCGGAGACTTTTATTATAGAAACAGTACATCCCATTCATATTTTACGAATGGATACAATAATAATGTTACGAACGTATAGGAGGCTTTTTACTAAATGTCTGCCGATGAGAAGTTATTATTTACTCTATTTATTTTCGAACTATTGTTGACATCTTTGTTTTTATTACAATGCAGCAATCATTGTGTCCTAAAGCATTATTAAGGTGCCTATCATTCCGGGTAAACAGAGATTTTGTTCTACTGATCATTTCTAGGGATATTTAGTCTTCTCCTTTCAGTTTCCTTTTATTAGTACTCAGTTTTTGCTAGTTTTGTCTAACGACGTTTTTGTCATTTCAGTGTTTCGTGTGTTTATGTCAATTTGGGATCTCCAGTCTATCCGCGTTTGTAATCGACTAAAAGCTGTGATACACATGCAACATTTTAAAAATTATCGAGTAAAGTAATTCAGGAAACGAAAATTAGATTCTAATTCTGATGTCTCAGTTATCTCACTTTAACTAAGCTCGCCAATTTTTTTATCACCACCGCAGTAACCAGGTATTGAATTCACAACACTTTGGGTCAAGTCAGTGGATCCAACCAATACTGAGCCGTGTGTCCTCGAGGACATAAGTGTATGATTTTTTGGGACTTATAAAATTAATGTCTGTGACAATTTTTATATTGCATTTGTTATTGTTATTATTGTTTTTTCTCTAGCGTCCCGTACGACTGATTCCCACATTGTATTCATTTCAATGCTTGGCCGGCTTAGGAGATTTTTGTGGCCTAGCATATGTATCGATTCCTTAAGTTTTCGTATTTTCCATTGATGTCCTCTGAATATTATTTCAACCTCATCCCACAGGAAGCGGTGATCTGTCTTTTCCCTCCATATGTGGTCAGCTATGCCTGATATATGAATAGCTGAGTTAAGGGGAAATAACTCAGACATCGGGAAGAGACATGGTACGTGGAACTAGAATAATCTACCTCGAAATTCCAATCATCTGAAGCATCGAGAACATGACATTAAAGATGAGGACAACAGTCCGAATAATGTAATTAATGTAAATGATATCACGCTATTGAAAAAGTTCTTTCTATTATTCTACGGTAACCGGAGTCTTTCTTTAAATATTTACAGCATTCGTTTGTCTTCAGGGAGAATAATTGCATATTGTGATGGGTACTAGGAATTATTTAAATTATATATTTTTTCTATTTCTCGTGTCCATTCTAAAATCGTCGAAATTATCGATTTTTTCTTCACTGCTCTAATGTAAGCCTTTATATATTTCAGGTAGGGGTTGGAAACTTTGATGATAATTTTGATGATATATTCGTTTGTTTTTCTGTTTGCAAGATGATGCAGGATAATTCTACGAATAGATTGATGACATGGGATCTAGAAATATTTTCATTTAAATGTCAACAGGAAAACATATTATTCAAGTTGAATATTTCTTGCCATTATATCACATATTTGTATTGATATTCCGGTTATCTTTCTCTTAAATATAATGTCACTTTGAAAAAAATATTTCTTAATCAATCATGATGGTATCAATGAACATCACTTGGATTTGTTTATCTCCGTTTAAAACATGTGTTATAAATAAGTTCATAAAAATATCTAAAATCCATCTTAAAACGCTTGTCATAATTCCTAAACATTTTAAATATTTGTTGTTATGCATAACGTTGGCGGATTAATGTCATGCGCCCACAGGACGCAGATGTTCAAACTTTGTTATCATTGACTTCTTGGAAAAAGAAAGTGGAGAGGTTTTCTGTTGCTTTCTGCAAGGATTTGAATTCTGAGGTGATTGTCTCTGATATTACAGGCAGTTGAGAAAGATAATTATTTACTATAACCACTACTTTTCGTGTTAATTAAAGTAACGGAATTATTAAAACGTATATTTAATGTAAGTAAAAAGCTGCAGTCAAATAAGAAAATGATATTTCAGTTGTGTACACCTGTGCCAGACGAGCCTATACTTATTATTATATATAACTGTTACAGCTATATGTTCAAATGAAAAATGAATCTACTAAAATAATTATTCTGTATAAAGCAAGACTAATAATATCCAAATAAAAGTTTCACAACGTTAAAAAAATAACAAAATATTTATATTCCAGATATGTCTACATGAATTTGCACTGATTTGTCTGAAGCATCAAGCTGTAAAGAAATCCATATCGTATACTGCATTTCCAAAAATATTTTTAAATGATTTAACTTTCCAAAAATCCTTTGATAGAAACAAAAAAAAGACATATTAATTTTAATTAATTAAAACAATGAAACTTCAAGATAATGACAAATCCTGAAGCAAGAATCTTTATTTAAAAATGAAATCCTTATGAAAGTGAAACAGACTATTATTCAGCGGCTTTCCACTTGATTTTCTATAATATACCTTGTTGGCAAGTGCGGATTTCATTTTTTTGTTATTAATATTACTTGCACATTTAATACATGTGTTATAACGTATTACATTCTGGGACAACAGAGTTCTCAGAGCCCAGGCCCCAACTACTTTGTATCATTCACTAGTTTATTTGAATGGCACATGACAACATCCAGTTAATATGAATGTCGAATGCATGTGCCTCTTGAATTTCGGCTTATTTTCCCGACTCACTAAGTTCTTTATATAACAGCCTATACGTATGACTATTGTATAAAGATATTCCTCTCTGCTTATTTTAAGTTATTTTAAATTAAAATAATAATAATAATAATAATAATAATAATAATAATAATAATAATAATAATAATAATAATAATAGTGTAAAGATCTGAATTTTGCTTGGAATTGACTTGTTCTGTCGTGTTTTATTTTAAAAAAATGTATTCGTCTATATGCCTTCCCTTGCAGCTATAGACACGAAGGGTTAGTGAATATATATATATATATATATATATATATATATATATATATATATATATATATATATTATATATATATATATATATATATATATATATTTAAATTCAAGCTTCTGATTATCAGCTATGCAACTTTATTGCCTCAGAATTTGAATAAAGAATAGAGCTATTCATTAATATTGTTTAGCACTTTAAATAAATTAAGACTTACATTCATATATACATGTGTCTATGGAGTGTATGTATCCTATTGTTGGATGGTGACAAAACCAGTACCTCCACACCAATTTTTTGTCTGTGAATCAGTTTGTTACAAACCTTGTATTATGAAAAATAAGACCTTAATAAAGGCGGAAAATCTCTTGACGATTCAACCGTTTTCTATGTATAGGTGGTGTCTCAATTAAATTAACGTCGGCAAAGCAAAACAAAACAACACTTCACTATCAATACCAAGAAAAAAACTTTTTTTTAAAAACAATAACATTATGTAGGAAAGTGACGCGAATGGGGTTAAGTCTATTGTAATTAATTCCTCGCTGGGCAAGTAGGGACAGACGAAACAGGTGTCATCCACCGACTGTTAGTGTTGAGTCTTGACTCAATGTTGAATCTCGCCTATTGCATGGAATAATAATGCAACACAAAATGTACTTGGAACAAAGAATGTATTATAACAAGAAAGTGTACACAATAAGTACATATAGTATTTCTGTATATTTCTGGGAAGACGTTCCTGGAGAATGTGTTGACTAGTCGCAGTCGATCAGAGTCTCTAGTTGGATCTCGTGATCCTCCTTCCTCTCTCTCTCGTCTTCCGGTATCAACCATTATTTATATAGTTGGTATTCACCTATGCAGATTAGGTGGATCCCACCACAACAGTTAGCAAGACAACAGAGTAAAGGGAGTCAAACACACTGGAATTGATCCCTTGCCTGGCATGGGAAGACATGAATGGCAGGTGTTACCGGACTGTCATCGAAACTGTTAACATCAAACAAAAGTGCATCTCAAGACAGGGTATGTCAGAACACTAAATCAAAGTAATCAGCTAGAAAATATACAAATTAGGGAATGAAAAGATTAAATATTAATATTTGAGATGTATGCGAAATAGATTTGGCAAACAATGAAGATTTTATCAGTGACAAAATAAAGAAAATTATTGGGGAGTAGAACTGATATTAGAACAAGACATTAATAATATGTGTTCTGGGATACTAACAACTGTCTAAAAGAATTCTTGTCGTTAAACAGAAGGGGAAGCCTTTCAACATGTCCAGAAATAGTTTTATATGCACCGACAACACAAAGTACATTAGAAGAAAGTGAAAGATTTTAATATACACTGGTGAAGGACAAACCTTAATACAAATCACAAGAAATTACAACCGTCATGGGAAACCTGAATGCAACATTATGCGAGGAGATAAATAATGATGCAGTTAGCACATTCGAACTAGGAACTTTTAATGACCGCGGAGAAAATTGGTTGCATTGGTGCACGGTGAACGAATACAGAGTAGCCAGCACCTGGTTTCAAGAACATCTAAACGTATATGGAAAAGCCGAGGCGAAGAAACGAGAAACAAAATCGACAATATAACTACCAATACGAGATTTAGGAATGCAGTTTTACACTGAAAAAACGTACCAAAATGTCGAGTGGGTGAACGACCACGTTACGAAAATTGAAGAGACAGCACAGAAATTTCAATACGACAGATTCTTGAATGACCCTAATATGGACGAGAAATATATGGACAGTTTTAAAAGCAGATAAAATGGACAAAACGACAATGGAAACTCAAAGTGCGACACATTAAGAGAAGCTTTTGTAACATCAGCGATCGAGATCATCCCAGTGAATATTAGAGAAAGAAAAAAAAAGAATGGATGAAATTCTCTACATGAGAAAAGGAGACAAAAAGAGTGACAACATAAGACGCATAATATAAAACACAAACTAATAAATGAGGAAGATTGGCAATCAGGCTTAAGAGGAAAGACTCAGCAAAATATGTGCAGAAATAGAAAGAATTATTATCCCAGATAAATCAGATATTCATAAAAATTAAAAGAACTAAAAGGGCAAATCACATGTTCCTCAAAAGGATACGCAAAATCCAAAGACGGGACCATAATATTAGAGAAAGAATAACATTTCTGGAGTGGAACGAATACATAGGAAAACTCTTCCACGACGGGAAAGAACAACTGGCAATGCACAAGAATATCGAACTACCAGAAATATTAAAACCTGAGTGTTGGCCAATTTGAAAAGCAACAAAACCAGACTGATTTGTAATAGGGTTGCTGGCAGCGTTAGGTACTTTCTGTATTGACAAGATTACAAATATAATAAATGAAATATACAACAGTGGTGATATATACAGGGTGTCTTAAGTAGATCTATTTTTATAGCACTGACTAAAAAGCCAAATGCAAAAGAATGTGAACTTCATCATAGAATCAGCCAACTGAGGCATATAACAGAAGGTATGATTTGAATTCTGATGAATAGAATGTGAAGCAGAATTAGAATTGAAATAGAACATTGCAAGACCGTTCAAGATACTGGAACAAGAAAAGTAGGTAAAAAAGAACTATTGAAACTGCTAGGTATCCTTGATATACAGTGGCCTAAGAAAAGGTTTTAGCCAGGAGAAATACACTACATGAAATTTCAAAATTTAATTTCGTAATCCCAACTCAACACAAATAAACAGTATTTGGAACTAATATGGAGTAGGTCTTCCATTTGCTAGTTTCAGTACTTATATTCGATTTTTCGTGGATTTGATCAAGTTATCAATAATAGTCTGATCCATATTTTGCCACTGATTTAACAGTGTTTCTTTAAGGGCTGTCACTGACGTGATATTGGTTGCACGCTCTTGAATTTTCCGGTCATGGTGCCCCAAAACGTGCTGTATTGGATTCATGTCAGGACTTTGGGCTACCCATGGTAGCTTGTATGACATGTTACTCCATCTTCACGAAAAGATTAGGCGTTCTTGTCTATGTGATTGGTTTCAAATAGTACGGGTGTAGTCCTTTCTCTAATATTTGACAGTATTTTGGATCATTCAACCGCTCGTCAACAAGAATCCGCTCAGACTTCCATCCAAACCAGACAGCTCCCCACACCATTGCTTCAGTCTCTCCATGTTTCACGGTCACCTGCAGACATTCAGTGTTCCAAGTCTCATTCTGATTTCTCTAAATATAAACCTGTCTCGAATTCGAATTTTGGCAGTATATACGTAATTCTGATCAAATTACGGACTGCCAAAATTCATAACCTTTGCTCTCTAGTTCTCATGCCCAGTTCATACGCCTGTTCCTTTTAAATACTGAAATTAAGAGATTATTTCTTGCAACTCTTCTTTGATAGCCTAGCTCTTTCAGAATCTTTCTCACCGCATATGGCGATATTTCCATGCTGTTGGCGACAACTTTGACACTCTTACAACGGTTTCTCATGACTCCCCTCCTCAGCACCCTTTTGCTTGGTCTTCTTAAACATTGTTCCATTCAACAATGGAGTTCATCATTAAATTTCTTGACAATATTATTAACCGTTTGATGATTAACCTGGAAAAACCTAACAATTTCTCTATTTGACTTGCCACACTGATGCCATCCTATTATTTTCCCTCGTTGAAATTAACCAATTTCCTTACTTCTGCAAATTTACATTGCGAAATATAAGTCAACTGTCATTAATTGATGAGAGTAACTTGATACTAACACGGTATTAACCCGAAAAAATAGAAGGGACGTTATTACACAGGCCAAAATCATTGTAATCAAGTGTGGCTAAAACAAACACACTGAAATATTCGTATTGGAGCTTCCGGCGCGAATGCCAAACATCACAGAATGATGTTCCCAATGTTCTGGCGGAATGAATTGCATCAAGGTCCTCTTTTTCTCACAGAGGATGCCCAACTAATTCCACTATACGGTGTAGTTGACAAAATCAAAAACAAGCAACGCACCTGTGCGAAACTAAAAATATAAAATAGCAACAATTTACCCCTTGCTTCCTGTGTGTGCGTGTATATATGTGTGTGTGTATGAGTGTGTGTGTGTGCGTATGTGTGTGAGTGTGTGCGTATGTGTGTGAGTGCGCGCGTTTGTGTGTGAGCGCGTTTGTGTGGATATGTATATATTAGTGAATATACATAATATCTAACGTCGACAGCACGACTCGGAATTCCATGCAGATCTTGCAATCTTCAGGTACAATTTTTTGCACCTGAATATTGAAAGAACTGCATGGAAATCCGAGTCGTGCTGTTGACGTTGGATATTATGTATGTTCACTAACATATACTTACAGCTCAATTTCATATAATTGAGCACTGTATTTATAACACCCCAAGAAGAAATATATTTATACGTACGTGCAAGTATATTTACGTGCACGCAGATTTTTAGGCTACATATTCTCATATATATATATATATATATATATATATATATATATATATATATATATATATATATATATATATATATATATATATATATATATATGTCATCCACAGACAGACTGTTTCGCTCCATATATATATAACTGAATCTTACCTTCGTAATGTTACAGGACACCCGGACGAAGACAAAGCAACATCTACCTCCCACGAGCCAGGAGAATAGTGAGAGGGATCAAAACAAACAAGTTGCCAAGTAGGAATTACGAGTACTTACTGGGATAATGAAACACATCATCTAGCTAACGCAGCATTAAAAAGCAAAAATAACAATAGATATAATATAATTTTATATTTTTATTGGCTACCGACAAAAATGATCTTAGTGAATCGGCCATAGACAAAAGTTCTTAGTTTTATCGGTCCGTCACTGTGTCGGTTGCATAGGGTTTATATCCAGGTCATGCATTTAGCAAAAATCAGCTGCAAATAAATGGAACTTAAATACTTGCAATGATTTTGAAAGTATTAAATGATGGCTAAACCTAAAATGAAAAAATATAATAAAATATATAAAATATTCCAATTTAGTGTCTGTGAGTGTAATTATTATGAATTTAGAAATATGATGATTCAATGATCGTTTAAAAGACGATGTTTACTGTAACCTGTTTCATATGATATAAATCACAACAGCAATTTATATACCGATGAAAGTGATATACTATTTGTGGTATAAGAACCGGTCTACTCTTGATTTGTATGTTAGAAACACAGACTCCATAAGAAAAGTGAACGGTTAGTAATTGCATTACAAATAGAGAATATAATCATTAGGTCCATTCCGTTGTAACGTTCATTTTATTATTTATTTTGATCAACATTCACTAATTTCTATGTCCTTTTATATTAAATACCACGATATCTTTACTCATCTAAGTTTTTTTATGCTTTAATATAAAATTAGTTTAATTTTATGTATTGCAAAATAGACATCTTTTGAATTAAAAATTAAAATCATGAATAAAAATGCTAGGGAAATTCACGAGAACATAGAAGTTGTAATAAGAGACTTGCATGGAATTTTGTTTTCATTTTTCAAGGATTTATAATGTCTTTATATTTATTCTCCATTACTCCTAAAAGATATGAAGTAAAAGATCAGGAAATACGTTCTGAATCTCAATAAATTTTTGCCTTAATTGTTACTCTACTGAAGATGGTTCAAATTAAAGAACATCCCCAGGTTGACTGTTCATTAATTGAACAGACAAGAAGACAGATGGCAGTATGATGAACCTGTAACAATCTATCCTAGATTCTTCATTGTCCACTTGTATGTCTAGTAAATATTTAACTGTTTAATTAACGGATACATTCCGACTATTCGCTGCTATTCGCTACTAATAAACTGCGCAGGTTGATTTGGGAGCATCTGGTAAGATTTATGACCTACAGCATATGCATTCCTCTCATTAGTATACATATTCTGGTAACCCAGAATGACCTGAATTAGATTAGTTATTTGTTACCCGTTATTATTGTTGTGTAAAATTGAGTGAAAGGTTTGTTTCGTGAGTGCCTGCTCTTGGCGTGATCGTGAAGACATTCTCAAACAATCTAATATTCGGTTGGTCATTTAATCGGTAAATGAGATTCAGAACTTTTCAGCAACTCCTTGTAAGTACATACGTACATTTCTTATTTATATATGGGGTATTTATTGTAAATTACTTTAAAAGCATTTTAATTCACATAAAATAAATGTTCTTTTTCAGTTCCCATTCAGAGCACAGCTTTATGCGTAGCAATTTTGAAAGATTTTTAATAACGTTCAAGAGATATATATTTCTTTCAACTTTTTTGAAGGAATACGCTAAGGAAATAAGAAAGCATATGTGCAATGCTTTGTTGGGAAAATATACGTGTGTTTTAAATTAAAAATGAAAGCCCTATTAGTCATAAACAAAATTATTACTATTTGACATACTAAACAAAGAGTAGAAATAGAGTAAACTGTTAAAGGAAAAGTAACTACAGATTCGAGAATTCACAAATGGGAATAATGGTATATGCAGAAATCAGCCTAACTAAAACAGGTAAAATAGAATAGATATCATGTTCACTATTAAAACAGTCAGAACATATATATATATATATATATATATATATATATATATATATATATATATATATATATATAAGGGTATGTGCATAGGTGTATGTGTATGCTCATGTGTGTGTGTAAAAAGATGAGATAGGGTTTGTCTGTAAAAAGACATTATGAATAAAGACAAAAGAATATCTTTGAAGCAGAAGCGTTTCGCCATCTGAGGGTTGTTATCAAGACAAATGAATGATTTTATTTTGTAACAGCTGTTAATTCCCCTCTCTAATTTTGCCACGGCCTTATCCAGGTATTGAACTCACACTCTTTGGGTCTTGTCAACGTATTTAACTAACGTCTTTATCCACTTTGCCATGTGTCCTTGTACGCATTTCTGGTTATTATAAATCTAATGTCCTCAGAAAATCGTTTTTTTTTACCAGAGCTCATATTTCAATTTTCTTTGTTATTATTGCTTTCTCTGGTACTCTGTATTACTGGTTCCTATATTGTATTCATTTCTATGCTTGCTCGTCTCAGAAAATTTTTGTGGCCTAGCATATGTGCTGATTCCTTAATTTTACGAATTTTCCAATGATGTTCTAAGTCTATGATTTCAACCTGATCCCACAGAGGGCGGTGATTTCCCTTTTCTCTCCATATGTAGTCAGCCACGCCTGATTTTTCCACTTCACCTCGTGTTACAGCTTTTTGGTGTTCTTGAAGATTTACCTGTCTCCATGTTATATTTCTTTCATAATCATACTACAGCCTGACAAATGCAATGCTAATATAGTGATGGACAAATCAAATTATACATGAAAGCTGGAAGACATCATTAGAAATGGTAGTTACACAAAGTAAAAAAGGATCCTACAATGAAGACGAAACGCAAACTGTCACATATACTAATCAAGAACAAGGATCACTTCGCACCTAAAATGTATAGGCAGTTGTCACAGCGTTACACCAAGCTACCTCACACATACGGTCTCATTAAGATTCACAAAATACAGTATTCCTCTCAGGCCGATTGTTAGTTGCCAAGGCTCTGTGTGCCATCCTCTGAGTCGCTTCCGTGTAGATATAATTGACCCATTGATCGGAAAGTCACCTTCATATGTCCGAAACTTTGTCCACTTCATGGAAATAATTAAAGATGCCCCCATCCTACCAAACCAGATGGTGAGCTTGGACGTGGAGAGTTTGCTCATCAAGGTTCCCATAGTGGAGGCACTCTCAGTAGTCAGAGACAGATTGGACTGTGACCCATCTCAAGGCGAACGGACCAGTATTCCAATAGATAATCTTATGGAGATGTTGACTTTCTGTACACAGACAATATACTTCAGAATGGGATCAGACATATATCGACAGGATGGGGGTTTAGCAATAAGCTCGCCATTATCAACAGCAATGGCGAATATATACGTGGGATACTTGAGGAAATGGCATTAGAATCTATATCTCTAAGGCCAACTCTATGGTTAAGATACGTAGATGAAACCTTCATACTCTGACCACACCAGGAAGATGTCCAGGTTCTACTGGACCATGTGAACTCAATAAGAGCTTCGATACAGTTCACTATGGAGAAAGAGAGTATCAAAACACTTTCATTCCTGGATGTTCTAATATCTCGAAAAGAGCATGGGTTGAAGACATCCGTATACCGCAAACCGACATTCACCGGACAATACCTCAATTTCAACTCCCATCATCCATACAGCGTAAAGAAAGGGATCGTCCGCTGCTTACAACACCGAGAAAAAGTAATAAGTGGCGACCCAGAGACATTAGATAAAGAATTGGACAGTATAAGTAGTACCCTACAGCGTAACAACTACCCTGGGTACATGGCAGCAACTCTAAAATACTGGGATAAGCGCGTATAAGAGGAGAACAACAACACCCAGAAAACAGTCTGACTGCCTTATGTGAAGGTCTTATCAGAGAAGATGCAAAGTATCTGCGGTCCATATAACATCAGGACAACCTTCAAAAGCTGGATGTCACTTCGCAGATACCTCTCCCGAGTAAGACCACCCCATAGACGAGAACATGACTAAAGAATGTATGTAGTCCATCCTGTGCAGCTGCGGAGAGACAGGTTGCCTACTTAAGGTATGGCTTCAAGAACACCAGAAATCTGTAACACGAGGTGAAGTGGAAAAATCAGGCGTGGCTGACCACATATGGAGAGAAAAGGGAAATCACCGCCATCTGTGGGATCAGGTTGAAATCATAGACATAGAACATTATTGGAAAATTCGTAAACTTAAGGAATCATCACATATGAGCTCTGGTAAAAATAGTTGCTGAAGTCATTAATTTTATAACACCCAGAAATTCATACACAGATGTCTCTAACGAAACATGAAAAAGTGGATAAAGGTGTTTGTTAGATCCAGTGACAGGATTCAAAGAGTGTGAGTTCAATACCTGGTTAAGACGGTGGGTTACTTGGAGAGGGGAATTAACAGGCTATACCTGATAACTGACATCCATTAGACATAGCACGTGGAATGCAACAGTCTATCACAGTGAGCGAAATAAAGGGTTCAGTTTGACATTCCAAAGAAGAAAGATTGTCCAACGGCCGAAACGGTGTGATAAATATAGCAACTAAATAAGGATGATAGTCCGAACAATATGAATAATAAGGGCTTGAATTTAACCATTTAATTTAATTTTACAGGGTTTTCATATTAATGATTTTGGCTTGAGAATAGGGGAATACTTTCTGGAATGGAGATATTGGAAAAAATCCATGGCGCAGATTTATGGTTTGATAAGATTTGGTAGCAGTACTCTTGAGAATGTACCTCTTCTAAGTCAGTTACTTTCTCTTTTAATAAGTGTGGCATTCTCTAGATAAATTCCCTTAAAATTTAGTGTTTTTGCCTAATATCCACCTTACTGGTTAATTCTAATCTTAGGGCTGACAGATTCTCAAGTTTACGTATAATCCTCTAAAAAATCGTTTAATTGCACTAATGGGTTAAAAAATTTCAGTATCCTACATATGTAGAAGTTAATTAAATTAAAGTAGGTATGGACTTCTGGAACGTGATAATCTTTAAGTCCAGTGAGTGACCTGAAACTTTCGACCTATTGCTTCTCTCTCTCTCTTTCTCTCTCTCTCCATATATATATATATATATATATATATATATATATATATATATATATATATATATATATATATATATATATATATATATATATGGAGGGTGTGTGTTTGTATGTGCTTGGCATGGATAAATTCTAATCACACCCATATATCTTCCTAAAATTAAACAACGTAAGCAAATCTATGTCAGTATGTTTATAAGTTCTATGTGAAAATGTCTTTAGATTGTTCGCTGCCGCAGTTTGTACTTCATTTTAAGGTTCACGTTGTAAATCGCTTTCAGACTATTTTGAGACTATTTCATGTTAAATATTCATGGGAAAAACCCTCCTTAATTATCCGATTCTTTTTGTTGACAAAAATCAAATTGCACTTGATGAAAGAAAGGAGATAAAAAATATTCTTATTCCGAAAATATCTATATTCACATATTCATCAATATTTAACTACGCAGAAATATATATATATATATATATATATATATATATATTGAACTTAAACTGAATGCTGAATTAAATAAATAATAAAATTGTAATTTAATCTGTGGCCAATTTTTCACAGATGCACAGTATCCCTCAATTAATTAGCAATTCTGAAAAGCACCAAAAAGACAAGAAATCGTGTGACGCTACGAGATCCAGTGTCCTGAAGGGACATGTTGCATAGAAGAGGTTCATAACTTATGAAGTGCTGATTGACAACGGCCTTACAGACAAGTAAACTTCTAATTACTTTAATTATTTAGACATTCAAGAAACATAACGGGGGATTTTAAATATGCATCATTTGTTGAACTAAATATTACACTGGTTGATAATCTTTGACGTTAATCTCTTTGATATGCTTCGAATAGTTATTCTAAATGATTGCTGTTACTGCTTATAGGCGGTTTCTTTCTTGGATACTCTGTGATACATCTGATTTAAATACCTATAATCAACATCGCGGAGCCCCAAAACTTAAATTAAAAGACTAAATAAAGTTATCACTTATTCAAGCCGGAATCAGGCATGACTCTATGGGAAAAGGAGCTGCCGATCCTTCATCCTAGACAAGAGCAATTCATTTCGCTTATTACACTTACAAGGAGATGAGAAAGACTGAAGAGGGGTTATAAAATAGACAACGCAGCAGGACCAGACAACTTCAGCCAAGACCATGACCCACCCTACCATGCAACCAATTTTCCATTTCCGACTTTGTCTCCTGATCTATGTCAGGCTCAAGCTTCTTCGAAGCACCGGATGAGCCAAACTCGGACTGGAATGGTGCAGACGACGAACACGATGACAATCGATCACGAAATACCTGTGTACCTGTGAAATCAATTGTTGTATATTCATAAAAAAACTATTATGAATTTCATATGACGTAGGAATATACTTTTGTCCGCTCAAGCTTATTAGGTCATCTTCGTTTCTTACTTATCAATTTCCACTTGATATATCCATGATCCGTTTGAATAACAGCTAATATATAGTCCATGACTTTGAGAACAACCATTATTAAGCTAAGACAATTTTCAGAATGGATAAACCTTAAAGAAAGTTAGCAGCCATTTTCTAACA
>OZ038477.1:1522500-1737500 GCA_964036315.1 Acanthosepion esculentum
TTTGGTTGTGTGTGTATGTGTGAGCGCGTGAACGTATGGAGGAGTGTACATGACTATGCGTCTGTGATTGTTTATGCTTCAGCGCGTGCGTTTCTGATGTAGAATTATGTATCAGTCTATCAGTCAAATAATGAGCAAGTAAATCAATTTTATTATAATGTCTTTCACACACACACACACGCACACACATATATATATATATATATATATGTTGTGGTAGGATCCACCTAATTTGCATAGCGGAGTACCGACGATATAAATATGGTTGGTACCGGAAGACAGGGAGGCAAATCAAGAGATCGAACTAGAGACTCTGCCCGACTGCGACTTAGTCAACACATTCTCCAGGAACTGTCTTCCCAGGAATATACAAAAGACTATATGTAAATATTGTGTACATCTTCTTGTTTCAATACAGTTTATTCTAATTACATTTTGTGTTTGCTTTATTATTCCATGCATTATTCAAGTTTCAACAATGGCGACGAAGTAGAACGAACCATACGGAAAAAAAAAGAATTAATAATTGAGAGTTTTCAACAATTGGGATAAGTCATTGAAGAAAACCAGGCTGAAAAAAAAATTATTAATTCGAAGTCCAACTTTAACGTAACGACAAAGGATTCTGAACTTCTGGATATGTAGAACTCGTTAAAGGACGACTAAGCATAAAGGAACGTTCACTCAGAAAAATTTGAAAGGTGTCGTAAACAAATAACGGTAATTTTAAATTGAAAAAAATATCTACAACGAGGCACCCGTTAAAAAGAGAAAAAACTGGCCGACTACAAAACATGCATGGAAGTAAAAGGAGCACAAATACCCCAACCAAAGTTGATTATCACGGGCGGGAATGTAAAAGCAAGACATAAAATTAAAAAGTCGTACGTTGTTTCGACTTTTTTGGTCAGCTTATATGATATCCGTGGATACACAAATTAAAAGTATATTCTTTGTTGCATGAACACTATCAGCTAAAGATGGATGAATTATCCAAAGTCATATCTGAATTATTCAAATCCCAGCAGTTGAGTCAACAACGTCAGCATGAACAGTTTGCCTTATTAATAAGGGAACAACAGATAGCACAGCAAAAATATCAAGATAAGCAAGATGAAAGACAGCAAGAACAACAGATAGCGCTGCAAAAATATCAAGATAAGCAAGATGAAAGACAGCAAGAACAACAGATAGCGCTGCAAAAATATTAAGAAAAGCAAGATGAAAGACTTTTAGAAATTCAAAAGTTAGTACTGGAGAAATTAAACAACTATCAGGCAAATGAAGGAAATTCTTCATATTCTAATAACACCATATTTAATTCGCTGGAAACTTTCAACTATGTGCCAGACGAAGAAAAAACGTTTGAAGCGTACTTTAAACGATATGAAGATATTTTCTACACAGACTGTGAAAACTGGTCGAATTCAAGAAAAGTCAGTCTATTATTAAGAAAGCTAGGTACAGCAGAACATAGCAAATTTGGAGATTTCATTCTACCGAGAAAAACAACTGAATTGGAATTCTCGGAAACAGTGAAATTGCTAAAAGAGCTGTTTGGAGCAAATATGTCGCTTTGGCATAAGCGATGGTTATGCATGAATGTCTCTAAATCCGACGATCAGGATTACTTAACATATGCATCTATCGTGAATAGACATTGTGACAATTTCAGATTGGCAGAGATTACGGTTGAAGAATTCAAGTGTTTAATTTTTGCTCAAGGACTGGTATCCAGTAAGAGTGCCGAAATAAGACGTAGAGTTTTGTCTAAACTCGAATCTGAACAAAACCTTACCCTGCAAAAGTTAGCAGAGGAGTGTCAACGGGCCGTAAGTTTAAAGAAAGAGTCGCAAAAAATCGAAGAAGCTGGCATTGCTTATATTAAAAAAAATAAAAAAAACAGTCAAATTACCCATCAGAGAAAAATTGGAGAAAAAGTTCGGCGTATTTTAATAATAGACAAGAAAATAAAAAGAACGAGGATGGAAAAAAAGGTCCCACCATATAATTGCAGACGTTGTAACGAAAGACACTGGGAGGTAAATTGCCCATATAGAAATAAGAAATGTTTCGTGTGCCAAAAGAATGGTCACAAAGGATCGTGTTGTAAAACGAAAAAATTCAATAGCCGAATTAGACAAACAAATTCGAATATCAAATCAGATAGATATTTGAGGAAATATGTGACGACTGAAATATTCAAAAAGAATATCAAATTTCAACTCGATTCGGGGTCAGATTTAACAATAATGAACGATAAAACATGGAAAATGTTAAAAAGGCCTACAATAATGAAGTCAACGAAACTCGCTCGAACGGTAACTGGAAAGGAAATTAACTTCGAAGGCGAGGTTGTACTTCCCATGAAATTGAACGAGATCGTTAAAAAAATAAAAGTTTTCATTCTGAAAAATGGAGAAAACTTGTTGGGCACAGATTTTATTGAAACATTCGAATTGTGGAAACCTTTACACCTGGTCTTGGAAGATGTAACAAGTTTGAAGCTAAATTTGAATTAAAGGAAAATACTATGCCTTTTTTTAAAAAGAAACGTAACGTGCCTTTCGCAAGTGTAGAGAAAGTTAACGAAGAACTTGATAGGTTGGAAAAAATGGGAATTATTTCAAAAGTAGAATCTAATACATGGGCTGCGCCGATTGTGTGCATAAAAAAGAAATCAAACTAAATCAGAGTCTGCGTTGATTTTTCGACAGGGTCGAACTCGGTAATTAAGGACTACCATTACCCGTTACCGAGTCCGGAGGAGATTTTTAACAAGCTAAATGGCGGAGTGATTTTTTTCAAAAATCGATTTATCAGATGCCTATCTCCAAATTCCCGTCGAAGAGGAATGTTCGAAGTTACTAGGGATAAACATGCATAGAGGTTTATTCAAGTACAACAGGCTTCGTTTTGGTATTAAAGTGGCACCAGCCATTTTTCAACAAGCGATGGACGTCATGTTGAATGATTTAGACTTTGCGTGTGCCTACTTAGATGACATCATAGTAAGGAGTGCAAACGTCGACGAACATCGAGAGCACCTCAATCAAGTATTTAAAAAGATTCAGGACTTTGGATTTAAAGTCAAAGAATCAAAGTGCGAATTTGTTTTGGGGGAAATTAAGTATTTAGGTCACATAATCAACAAAAATGGCAGATTTCCAGATCCGGAAAGGTCCTTTGCGATTAGAGACATGCCGACGCCCACTAACGTGGCGACACTACAGTGTTTTCTGGGGCTCGCAAACTATTATCAAGCGTTCATTAAAGGAATGTCCAATCTAAGAGCTCCGTTGAATGAACTACTAAAAAAAGACAAGGCATGGAAAAAAAAAAGAAAAAAAAAGATATTATAATTAAGCAGATTGACATATACATATGAAGTATGCAAAGGGGATCTACAAAGAAATAACCATAATCACCATCCCATATAGGAAGCCAGTTTGAAATTCAAAAGGAATTCCAAGGCTTGGGAGGGGGTGTTCTGGTAGGATCCACCTAATTTGCATAGCGGAGTACCGACGATATAAATATGGTTGGTACCGGAAGACAGGGAGGCAAATCAAGAGATCGAACTAGAGACTCTGCCCGACTGCGACTTAGTCAACACATTCTCCAGGAACGGTCTTCCCAGGAATATACAAAAGACTATATGTAAATATTGTGTACACTTTCTTGTTTCAATACATTTTATTCTAACTACATTTTGTGTTTGCATTATTATTCCATGCATTAGTCAAGTTTCAACAATATATATATATATATATATATATATATATATATATATATATATATAATCAATTTCTCAAAAAAACGTGTATCTGAAAAGAATACTCAATGAAAGCAGACTCTCAACAACAGCACTCTTTATAAAAGTTTAACAATGAAACCGGATTTATAAAGTTTCATTACAAAGTATATCTGTTCTATTCATACGAATCTATTGTAAAAAAATATTGTAGGCATTAAATAACCTATTGAGGTTGATATGCTTTAAAACAAAACCAACCAAACCAAACTGTAACGTGCCGTATGTGTGACACTACGAGAGGCGCCAGATGTCATAAGATTATTCCGATTATTTTGTTCATTTAATCAGAGTATGACTTTCAATTCTTTGATTTTTTATCTTCATTCTCTTGTGAAAGTTCAAACAAGACTTTGTCTGGCTGGAGTTCAGTAGAGGTTTCCTTCGCTGTGTCCGACGATGTAAACTAATATTGTACAGGAAAATGTTATTGAGATTGGAAAATACACGGGCACACCATTTATTTCCTTAATATTTCTTTATGACGAAAAAGGTTTAGTTTTGGTTCGTTTGTCTGATCAGTATATATGCATTTATGAATAGAAAAATTAACATGTTTAGTTTGAAAATATACTTAGGTTCTGGAGAATATGAATAAAGAAATAAATAAAGTAAAAAAGTTACTTTTACTACTGGGCGTATGATTACACATATACATATTTGGCTAAGAGAAATAATATATTTAGAATTTGATAATAAATAATACCGAATAATGTTTTGATTGTATAATTTTACAAGTGAAATTATATAATCCTAATATTTTTATTTTATAAAAAACAATATTGTAAACGGTTGGAATGGCATCCTTAAATATGGGCCATACTCTGTTTATAAAATTATTTTCGAAGGTTTCCTTTCTTTGGAAATATTTCCTATAATCTTTATATTTTTAAACATTCTAGACAAGATAATTTTGTTTAAGCCTACTTGAAAAGCTTTTTTAACTACAGTAATAAAATAAATAATATGCCATTCTCATTATGTATCAGGGTTGTTGCATCAGAAGAATAATTCGCTTTACAAAATATGAAAACTCTCATAATAAATTCAAAACCTTAATAAAAAAAATAAAGAAGTCGTTACGTGTGATAAGAATTCCTTGCATATGCATCAATAAATCTCTTCCAGTGATCCTTCCTCAATATATGTGCAAATATAAATGTGATAATAAGATAATTAGAATTAAAATCAGTTGATAATTGATATGTATTCAGGTCTATCGCTAATTTTACAATTGAAAGGTAGAAAACCAGCAAGATATTTTCGTTTTTTAAATAGGTATTTTGTCGTGGAAATATTTTTGAGTCTGTGAAATTCCAAATAATTTGGCCTGTTTGCTCTTTTTTCCTGGGTCTATTTTGCGGGCAGATTTTTCTCTCATGTTTTAATAAAGAATCCAGGCACAGATTCTGGCTTTTAGAAAAAAAGTTGCTTAATGCGAGATTTTAAGAGATGTAAATGATGATACGAGATCAAGGTTGTCAATTTGAGTAGGAAGGGAAAAAGATTCCCATTTGTTTCAACAATTTTACCACCTAAATTACCTTTAGTTTCCCTTTATTAATTCTTGATGCGTTCTTCTTTGTTGCTGGCTTGACACGCTTAAGAATATTATCAAATGAATCTTAGAATTGAAAGAAATTGGGTTTTATCAGAATATTTATGAAACATCAATTGCTATATAGAAACATATTTTGGGGATATTTTCTCCGCAACTCCATGGTATAAAAAGGCATCCAGATTTTATGCGATCCGTTATTAAGATAAACTGGCAATACTGATAAAAGCAGCATGAAACCATTGGGAAGCTGTTATGGAAATGAATGACTGCAGTGCATACAACAAAGTCTAAATGGAACCACAAGAGCGTGTGTTCAGCGTCATTATGCAAAGTGGGTAGGGCATGAAATCTTTCAGCTTCGTCGCTATTATAGAATAAAAACACAAGAAAATGAGGACATTTACCAATAATCTTGCTTGCGATTTCTTCCGATGTAATGATCATCAGGAACTGAGATGGGGGCAGAAGTCATCAGCAAACAATGTGTGTATGTATCTGAGTGTGTATATTTATGTGTGTGTATGTGTAAGTGTGTCTGTGAGTGTGTGTTTCATGTAGGGACAGCCATAAATCCGTTGCTTAATAATGTATAACTCATTCTAGTTACACAACTAATATTTATTTGTGAACACAATTTCTTCTTTGTCAATGCATATAATGTAATGTACAAAAACAGCCGCATAAATTTAACAGAATTTAAATGAAAATCGTGTAGTTAAGTGCGTTACACTGAATGAAATTACTGTTATTAATGAAATTATGAGTATGTGAATATGTATTTTGCATATATGTACATATATATATATATATATATATGCGTGTGTGAGAGAGAGAGAGTGTGTGTGTGTGTGAGTGTGTGTGTATGTCTGTGAGAGTTCTATTAAAGCGCCTCACTATGTTTATGTTTTGCATAAATTAATAGATTTAAAAATAAAAATACACATAGATAATACATCATGTATAATTTTACACACCTAACCCAACACACATACATACACACAAACACAAACACTCATATATATATATATATATATATATATATATATATATATATATATATATATATATATATATATTAGTAAAAATATAGTAAAAAGATTAAAACTGTAAAAGAAATATTTTACCATCAATTGGCGATTGCGAGAACATGAATGACAGTTTTTGTGAGTTGAGGTACAGGGCCTATTTTAAAATGTTATTTTATATATATATATATATATATATATATATATATATATATATATATATATATATATATATATATATATAAAAGTGAACATAGAAGTCGACACTTAGAGGCGACAGTCTGTATCAGGCTAGATACAATGGTCAGGTCACGAGTGCTGTTATTTTTCTCGGCTATTTATATATACGGGTTAGTGGTGCATTGTGGGTAGTCTATTTTGGTGGTTACTTTACCGGAAGTTGTTTCTTTATTTATTTATTTGGGTTAAATTATTTTGCTTGTTTTTATGTATTTATTTTTAATTTTTTTTATATTATATATTTATTTTTTCATTTTTTATTTTAATAGGTGTTTTTATTAACGTAGCAAAATTTGTTTATATCGCTTATTTAATAGTTTTGTTTTGGTTTGGGAAGATAATTAAAAATATTTATTCAATTTTGGGGTTGAATATTGTAGTTTAATTTGTTTATTACTTTATGTATTCATTTGGATTGATTATCTTTATTTGTTTTTTCTAATGGTTAGTTTATCGAGATCGGTTTGTTTATTTGTTATACTGTATATTTTCTCTTTTCGGTTTTCGATTTTTAAGTAACATAGTATTTTTTTCTTTTATCGTTATATAACAGTCATAGCTATTTTTTTCGTCCGATTTTTGGTTTGAGTTTTATAGTCTAACTAATATTTTGGTCATAATGCTTTGCTAATTTGTTATTTACTTTATTTATTTGGGTTCATTGATTTTCTTTCTTATTTTTCATTCTATTTCGTCTATTCTAATAGGTGTGATTTGGTAATTTGTTTGAGTTAATTTATTTTGTTTATTTTATTGTCATTTTGTTTATTTTTTTATTTTTATTTTGTTTTCGTTTTTTCCGTTTTCGACTTTTATGTAACGTAGTAAAAAATTGTTTTCATGTCTTGATTTTGAGATGAGCTCGCATCATTTATTTAATAATTTATTTTTGTCTGGGAAGGTAATGATAGCTATTTTCCCCAAGCAAAGTTTGCACGTTTTTGATTGTTTGTTGTAGGCTGATGATCTTTTCCTTATTTTCCAAGATATTTCTTGTGTGGTGTGCGTTTTGTTTTTAATTTCCCAGATATACTTAGAAAGAATTGTGCTGTTCGCATATTTACTATTTGTGAAATATGTTTTGTGTACATAATTTCTTTGTTTCCAGGGTCCTTCAGTTACTCCTATGTATACTTTTTCTTCATTATCTGGTGATTTCATCGTGACTTGGTATATGACGTTGTTTTGTAAACAATTACCGTTTAAGGGACATTGGTTCTTTATTCTGCAGTTGCACTTGGGTTTATTTTTTTCGGGCAGTTTGTTGATAATTTTCCTGTTGTCCTTTTTTATTATGTGTGCCAAGTTAGCGGTGCAACTGTTGGTGATTTTTATTGTGGTTTTGTTGAATATTTTGTGTAGGGTGCATGATTCCGGGAGGTGTTTGTGTAAGAGTTTGAAGGATATTTTCCTACGTTTATTTTTACGTTTTTTGCTTTACGGTGGGTTGAACCATATAATATTTATTTTCCTGTTGGACTTTTCTGTGTTCTGTGGTGAGTATGTGAGTGTTGCTGGGAATCCGCTATCTGTTAGGGCTGTTTCTTAGTCTTCTTAGCTTTGTTATATATGTGTTCACTGGATGAATTTTCGGAAAGCCTGCGATTAATCGATTTTGGTATCTGTACAGAAGGCCGGTGGTTGGAAAATGTGTGTATATAGAGTGGTGTATCATTGGGTTTTCTGTATGGTTTATATGTGTCTTTTCTTACGTTGAATGTAACATCTAAAAAATCTACTTCGTTTAGGTTAGTTTTTATATCTATGTCGAATCCGTTATTTTTTAAAATATTTATTATTGCTTTTCTAATTTTGTCTGTGTTTTGTTTGTTACATTTTCTTAAGATTATGAGACCGTCGTACCTGTAGAGTCCTTTTGTCATTTCTATCTATTATTTTGCTAAGTTCGTGTATTAAGTACATACCTATACGCACCGTCAAAGCTTCCCATTGTAGTGTCAAATATCATATCTTTCTTTATCCAGGCTTGTATCGTTTTACTAATTTTACCGAGTTCGCCTTTGGCTAGGTTTATGAGTCTGCATGCAGGGTTGGATTTGAAATTTTCTTTGTGGTCTTTTAGTGTGATAAAGGTTTGCGCCTTGCTGATGCAACTTATTCGGTCATTTATGTCTAATTTCTGTGCGATTGCTTTAGCTTCCTTATTGATATTGTGTTCTATTGTTTTTTCTATCATGAAACAGACTGTCGACTCTAAGTGTTTACTTCTATGTCCACTTTTATATTTACACACGATCTATCCATGATATTGAGCACCACTTTATCCCATAAATATAGCACATCTCAAGACTATATTTCTTCACACACACACACACACACACATATATATATATATATATATATATATATATATATATATATATATATATATATATATATAATTTTGATTAAAAATCTGTATATGGTATTTTAGTCCTTACATCCACATTCACAACTAAATCGGTCTTAGCATCTCAATCTGCTTCATTATTATATTTAACTCCGATTATAGTTTGATGTCTTTACTCTTGTTAATAGTGCTTATTTTGCATAATACTTTCATAATATATAGATTGTTGGATTTATTTCCTTTAACGCTAACAGGACGGATAGTGAGTCCGAAAGAATAAGAAAATTTTGACAGTTAAATCGATTGCATAAGTCTTTGCAGTGATAATAGAGCTTCCATTTAGGAGGCGCCTTTTTTGGCAATATTTTGGCTCACTGCTGCACATCCTATCTGCTCCTCACAATTTGACCCGTCAGTATCGATGGGTGTATGGTTAGGAAGGTTTGCCAATATGATCTGCAAATTATACTGGAATATGAATGGATCGGTTTTTTGATTGGGGAGATTATACAATTCTAGCAGAACTTCGGGTTGTTTGATAGTCCATGGTGGAATACTGGCTGCGTTTCTTGTATATTTCAGAATGTAGTGCCAAACTCTTCAGCAATTGATGTCATCCTGAGTCCGCAGGTTTGTCTAACATTATCATTTTGTCCAAATAGCAGTTTATTCGGTTCAAAATTTGCAGGTTTAAGCTGGATTATGTGGGCATAGTTTTATATTTCCACAGTAGAGTAGTTCCACTTTAGTGCGCCTATGAGCATGTGTTTCATTAGCTTCTAGTGTGTAATCTCTCCAGTGGGTATATTCTAAATGCTCCGAGTACTAATCTGACGCCTTGATGATAGGTATGACAATCTGCCTGTCCCATATATGAAACTAGCGTAATCCAGTTTTGAGCGTTGTAATCTGTATAATTTGATCAATATTTAGTCGATCTGTTCCCTATTCAGTAACACGAAGATGTTGTAGGGTTTTTCTACGTTTTCAAATACTTTAGATGGGGAATGAACGTTAATGCTTTATCAAAGATAATTCCTAGAATCTTGTATTGCAACAATATTGTAGGCCTTTTGTTTTCGCTTTGGAAAACGTAAACCTATTTTTAGTGGCCCATTTCTGTATTTTATTGAGACATTGTTGGTGTTGTAATTCAGTGTTATTCATATGTCAATATCTGTACATAATGAGAACATTGTTGACATATAGAGAGCTTCTCACTCCTGGTCTTTTGGTTTTAATATGGAGATACTTTTTACGCAAAAGAACGTCAATGAAAGAAGGTTTGCTTGTAGAATCCCTTCTTCTTGATCTTGCAATCCCAATAGCGTACTTCCTATACGCACTTGAAACTGCCGCTCTTTCAGGAAATTCCCTATGAATTGAATAATCTTTCCTTTTAGACCCACCTCATGCCGATCTTTCAAGATACCAAATTGCTATGCTGTATCGTACGCCTCTTCTAATTGAAAAAAGACAGCCGTGAGATTTTCTTAATAAAATCTTCCCTTACGAAGGTTTCGAGGCGTACTTTCTGATACATGGTACTTCTTTTTGTTTTCCGAAAAGCACATTTGTAGTCACTGTTAACGACATTATTTAGTTTCTAAGTCCGTTAGTTTCCAGGTAGCAAATAGCTATCGGCCTGTAGCTTTCAATTTCTGTCATATTCCACATTTTGGTATAAGAATGATGAATAACTCTCTCCACATATGTGGACAGTTGCTGTTTGTCCATATGATGTTATACAAATTTAGTAAAATTTGTAATGATTTGTTGGGGCAACTGTTTCATGAATTGTTAGTGCATATCATCTGGTCCAACAGCTGTAATTTGGGCTTTCTTTAAATATTAATTTAGTTCCTATATAGCGAATGTTATATTATAGCTCTAATTGTAATTTGATTTAAAGTTTAATATTAAATTTTTTTCGCTTTTTGTTTGAGCTTTAGCAAGTATTGTCTACAATTCTTGACAGATGAGTTTTTCGTGATTGTTTAGGCTAATTAATCAGTGATATTCTTTTTGGTGATTCATTTACAGTTATTTATCAAGATATGTTTTATAGCATTGGAATGATGATTACCAGCTATTTTCCTCATCCTATTCCAGTTTATTCGTAGTTTATCCAACATTCATGTTTGTTTTCTTTAATTATCTTCCATGCTTTTGCTCGAAGTTACTAAAATTGTAACAAATTAGAGGTTGAAGTCTCTTTTAAAAATCTCTCAGTGATCTTCTTCTGAGCCTAATAGCTTCCTTACACTCTCTCATTGAACCAAGGTCTATTAAGATCTTTTGTACTGAAATTCTGGGATTGAATTCATTTGCAATAGATATAAGGATTTCCGTAAACTATTTTAAGTCCTTGATTCATTTACCTTCAGCTAGTTTATCAGAACATTACTTTTTAAATTCGTCCCTGTTCGCTAGGCCTAATTCTCAACGGAGAGAAGTTTTATCATTATGTTCTGAATTTTGCAGAACAATTGGCAAGTAATCGCAATCGCATCTGTCCACCAGAACCTTCCAAGAGAGATTATATAGATTGGTAGATCATATATGGATAAATCTATTGCAGAGTAGCTGCCAGTAAATGGATTTATGTAAGTCTGAGTTTTATCATTATAAATACATAAAACATTGTTGTTAAAAATAGTTTCTAGAGTTTTCCCTTTTGCTTTGTGTCTTTATAGCCCCATATGGTGGTACCACAGTTAAATTCCCCTAGTATCATAAAAGGTGCAGGGAATTGCCAGATAATTTAATAAATTTCGGCTTCATTTACTCGTTCCTTAAGTAGGATATAAACGTTTATTGACCTATGTAGGGTCACTTTAAAATCGCCTGTAAAGTAATTGTCCAATTTACTTTACTTTGTGATACATCATTCATAACTAGGATAGATGCACGACGCTTAGTGTCATGTGTATGGTTGTATTGTTCGTATTCTTTTATACTTACTTGATTAAGGAATGTTTCCTGAAGGTCAACAACTGCCGATGACAGTCTGTTATTAATAGAAGCAATTCGTTTATATTTGACTTTATTCCACAGCAGTTCCATTGAATTATCTTATTCATGACTGTTTAAAAGTTTCAGGTCTTTAGCTTATGTGGTTTTGATTTCTTTTTTCCCAGGTTTTCATTTTGGAGGTTTTCGCCATTTGATGTTTCTTGCTTTCCACGACCGCCTTTTCTAGTTGGTCAAATTGGTTTTGTTTTGGATTTTGGTCATTGTGGATTTCTGGATTTTGTTTGACTGTTACTGTTCTTTGGGGGAGATAAGCTTTTCATTCTGTTTTTCCTGGATTTTAGTAGACGGACAGGAGATCGCTTTGACCTTTGTTTATTAAATGAGTTGGTATTTTTGGTAGGAGGGTTTTATGTTTGAGCCATCGTTTTGCTATTTGTTCTTTATTTATTTATTATTTTAGTTTTTTTTATTGTTCTTTTGCGATTCAGCCTGTACAATTTCTTTGGAATATAGACGTTTTAGATATGTTTGAAATTTGATCCAATCATTTGTTCCAAAATGTACGAGCTTCTCAATTTGATCTTTGTTTTTGTCAGGCTGACCGGCACTATTTATAATTTTATTTCTAATTAGGAAGAGACCTTTATATAACATTCTACCATTTACCTTGCTTGTGAAAATGATATATTTCTTTCATATTTTATTAATTTCCCTTTCCTTTTTCCAGAAATCGCATGTTCTTGCGTATGCCGGATGGTTTTCCTGGCAGTTAGCACATCTTATTTCATTGTGGAATTCTTCCTCAGTATGATCTGCATCCCGTTGAGCACATTTTCCACATTTTGGGCTACTCCTGCAGCCATGATATCCAACTTTTTGGCAACTAAAGCATCTTAGTGGAGTAGGGAAATATAGTTCCACTGACTCAATAATATACCCTATTTTTAAAATGGTCGGGGGTCAGGTGTGCCAAAAGTAAAGATATATGCGTCGGTTATAATTGTTTTCCCTTTTGTTTTAATTGAGATTCTATGGTAATCGCTTACCCTTTGGCTTCCTAAGGCGGATGTAATTTTTTCAGGTGTGGCTAGAGAAAACTCCTGATTTCTGATTATTCCCTTAGAACTTAGAAGTATTCAGTCTTACATGTAGAAAGGTTTTCATTTTTATAGTAAGAAATATATTCATCTTTATTATATTTTCTGCGTGTTTCTTACGTTCCACCTCAAATATCAAACAGCCATCTCTCATTATTCTGTTTTAGGATAATTCTACTGGAGAGAAATTTTTCAATCAAGAAAGGGAAAAGTTTTGCCAACAGAGTTTCTCCTAGAGACGTAAGCGCAAAAACTTGGTCATTCCAAGAATTTCAGAATCATAGTCTGAAAGACATCTCTTGAGCTTTTTTAATATTTGATTATTCATAATTTTTGCGTATTAATATTCACTGCCTGTGTTTCCCACCCACCTCGGAGCCCGACATTGGAATGTGTCAAGGAGGTAAAACCAGTAGTCTTGACAGGTCAGGGCGACACAAACCAGTATACTTGTATACGAGAGAGACTCTGAACACTCAGACGATTTATTGTACTTTCCAAATATGGGTACAATCTGGTATGTTCACAGCCATGTCAA
The DNA here is from genome assembly GCA_964036315.1 of Acanthosepion esculentum. Classification (NCBI taxonomy): domain Eukaryota; kingdom Metazoa; phylum Mollusca; class Cephalopoda; order Sepiida; family Sepiidae; genus Acanthosepion; species Acanthosepion esculentum. The sequence goes on from OZ038477.1 coordinate 1,536,102, forward strand.
AGTCTAGATCTCTTCGAACCGATTGACAGTCAGCCATCGCCGTCTAATGCCTATGAGTTGAATGAAGATAGTATTTTTCTTTGATATAGTTATAGGCGCTAGGGCTTGTCATGACAAGCCGATTGATCGTATCCGGTCTCTCCCACCGCTCCAAGTAAGGGCCAACAGGGTGTGTGGGGAATCAGAAGTAACTAACCCTGACTCCTGAAGCCCTCAACCACCATTATGCCTCTCTAGACATTATGGATTGCCAGCCACGTCAAACAGGTGGCCTCTTCATTGGTGGGGGGTTACCCCTCTACATAGGTGCAGTCGGCGGATTCCCAGCCTCAGTCAAAAGGGCGGATTAAATATATTAAAATAAATACATGCTTTGTCTCAAAAGTTTTGAAAAAAGATTTCATTTCTAACAAGATAACAATCCAAAACTTTTCACTAAGAAGACAATAGTTTCTCTGAAGGAAAAAACGATAAAATTTGTTGATTTGTTAAAAAGGTCGCCGGGTTTAAAACAAACTTAAACGGTATGTAGAAAAAAAAAGGATATCAAACAAAACAAACTTGAAATATTTCATACTGTCACCTGGACACAGATTATGATGTAAAATATTGATCAAATGGCTTTTATTCACGATTCTGATATCATTATCTTTCTGTCAGTCAATTATAAATAAAATTCTATGCAGACCTGTTTTGTGCAGCTGGTAATTCTTTATCCAATCCTAGAGACACATGTGATCTCTATTTGATGCATTAAACTGAGATTGTCTCATAGATCTTGAAATTACACACGGTCTTGTTATATTTTTTGCAAATTCCACAAAGATTATACTTCGATAAATAATTACATCAGGTGAGATGTTATTCGCTCAATGTCAGCTATAATTCTTTAACACAGAAATGTTGTTCTTAATATTTACAATGGAGAAAACTGTTAATGTTTTCTACTAATATCCAACTTATGCTAAAATATTTCATCCTTGCAGATGTTTTAAAAAAAATTGAATGTATTTATTTTGCATATTGACATACACTGCTTTCTTTTTGTTCATATGAGGCACGAACGTAAATTACAAAAAATGAACATTATATTTAACATGACTACATTGACTCGGTCGAATTTCATGACTACATATACAAATGATGCATTCTTCTTAACGAAAATCGTTTACACAATAAAATCATTTCAATTTATATAATCAAATAATCTCAAATGGCAGAGTCAATAAAATTCTGTAAATGTAACCTGATAAAATTGTTGATTTTCTTCGCCGACAATCAATAAATCCACTCTTTTGTAAATAAATTGCTCTATCCAAAATGGCAACCTGCAAGTTCATGAAGTCGTTGTAATTGAATTTTAAAGTTGGACGTCGAGATTTGTATTTGAAAATTACTCGCTTAATAGACAACAAATAGAAAGATAATTTCATCAATCAAAATTTAAACTTTTCATATGTCGGATTAGGAACTGCAAACTAGATTTATCACAAATTCAGACAGGACGGGTTCAACTTGAGTTCATATTATCAAGTCCTTCCACAGCGACTGCTGATTAAAATAAAATAGAATTTTCGTTCCATGAAGCATAAAAATCATATATATATATACATATATATATATATATATATACATATATATATATATATATATATATATATATATATATATATATATATATATATGGAAAATGGACTGAAAATATTTGGTTAAATTTTATTAAATAATTCCCTTTTATATATAAATTGCAATGCCTGCAGATCAATTTATAGAAAATTAATTTGAATTCCTTATCAGTTATTTTAATGTTATTTTTACATCAAGTAAAGCTTTGTATTACAAGCGCTTGTTTTCTATTATTCGTAACTCTATGCGGAGTATAGAACTTTTCATTAAAAAGAATGTTCCTTTAACGTTAAACATATTCATAATCATTTTAGCATTTAAATATATTTTAATTCCTTTCGTCTACGGTAAAATCTAGCGGATTTTATAGGTGTTTCTTTTTATATGAATAGCTTCAAATATTTGACAATTTCTATTCAATCAATCATATTCAGTATTTAATAATACTTGTCTTATATTAATTATCATATGTTGGTTTCTTAGTATGTATATAAGTGCCAAAAAATTGTAACATGTTAGCTCACGAGAAAGTGTGGTTGTCTTTTTATTAATGTTGGCGATACAATCTCTGTATCGACACTAGTATTTACAAACAAAATTGTTTTACGTAAAGGTTATTTCTGAGGTTATATATCTTTTCTAACAGTTATCACAAATATCTAAACTATTTTCTAATAATATATAAATCTTACGTATTACAATAATTTGGGATATATATGGGCGATTGTATTTTTATGACAGTTTATACGGTTTATAAATGTGATACACCTGGTTGCCACAGAATAAAGTAACGGTTTCCTTTAGTTTATGCAACAATATATTTTGATTTTTCATCTTAAATTCTTTGAAGATTATTTATTTAATAATGGACAAATCTGAGGAATAATTGTGTAATTTATATTACTTGATTCTTTATATAATAACGTGTGTGAAAAAAAGATTTAATTTAGCACGGTTGAAATATCCTGCATAATAATTATTTTGTATCTGTAATGACAATCATTTTGATAATTCAGATTTAGAATTCATTATCGTGATGAAACCATATCGTGATATATTAACGTAATGACTATTAGAGTATTCTGTTATCAAGAAAATTGATTATAATTTTATATTCATTTATAATTAAAACTTAGAAGTGTTTTCTCTATTTCCTTATAGCTTTAAATATTTGCTAATGAGAATATACCAACTTATATCATATGTTGAAAACATTTGGATATCGAAGTGAGTTTTAAGAACATGTGAAATGTTGAACTAAGAAACGACCTCATAGCTTTTTGTGTCAGTGCTAATATAATTTAAAGTTAGATAATATCAACCAAAAACGCTTAAATAAATTTTGTATAATTATACTTTTCTGAGAGGGATAATAGTGAAGAGACTTCTGACGTTATGCATAAAACATGTTCATATTTGGCTTCTTTAAGTGTGATTTTTGAAGGAAGAATTCAGTTTTATCATTTGCTAAATATGGTATGACCAGCTGGTTTATACATTTTCATGAAGGATAAGAAGGTCTAGGAATTTATGAAATTATATTTATTTCACATTCTCATATAAATAACCTGGTCACGCTTGTTCCCTTGTCCCACTTTTCCTCTATCCGCCTTGTGAGTATCAGATTTTTCAAGCCCTCCTTTATCATTACGTGTCCCAGAAATGTCAGCTACCTCTTCCTCAGGTTAAATATAAGTTTCCTCTTCATTTGCATCTTCTCTAAAACCTTGTCTTTTCTCACTTGTTCTGTCCATGATATCCTTTGCATCTTTCTGTTGAACCACACCTCTGTTGCCTCGAGTCACTTCTTCATCCTTCAGGAGATTGTCCAATATTCGCTACCGTAAAGGAAGACGGATATCACATAGCAGTTCAGTACTCTATCCTTTGTTAGCAAAGAAAACCTCTTGTCTCGTAATATTCTGCCATCTTTTGGAATACGACTTTTGTCATCCCAATACGTCTTCGAATCTCAGCGTCACACTTTCCGTCCTCTGTTAGATCTTCTAGATATTTAAATTTCTGCACCTGCTTGATTATAGTGTCCCCGACCTGTAAATTGCATTTCGAGCTCATATTTTTGCTGATAATCACGCATTCTCTCTTCTTGTAGTTTATGCTTGGCCCCTCCTTCTCGCTCTGCTTTACTACAATTAGCGGGAGGTTTTGTAGTTTCCTTTCCATGTTTGCTATCTACACTGTGTCATCTGCCTATCTTACGTTGTTGGGGCCGCTAATGATGAATCCTGGTAGGATTCCCAGTTCCCTAGGAATAGCCTCATTAGGCTGTTTTTCGGTGGAGTTCACATTCGCTTGCGCCTGTTTTCTTAGGTAGTGCTATGAAAATAGATCGGCTTAGATCTTCCGGTATATCCCCACTGTTGTACATTTAATTTATTATTTCCGTAATCTTGTCTATGACAAAATCCTCTGAGGCTGTCAGTATTTCTGTTACAATTCAGCCTGATTTTGTTTCTCTTCAGTTTGGTCAGTGCAGCCTCTAGTTCGGTTTTTAAAATTTCACACCCATCATTTATTCTGTGTATTGCGGGTTTTTCTCTTTCGTCTTAGAAGAGTTCTCCAATATATTCATTCCAGCACTGAAGAATTTTTTCATTCATAATTTGTTTTTGCATATCTCCTTAATATCTCTATTTATGCACATTTTTCGTTTAACCACTCTTCTTTAGCCTGCCTGCATTTGGTTCTTATTTTCTGCATTCCGTTCTCTATCTTGGCAAAATTTTCTGTCACCTTTGCATCATATCAAGAATTTCATTTGTGATCCATTCTTTTTTCTTCTTTGTCATTTCTCCTTTGGTATGATGCCGTTTGCTGATGTCACTGAAGCTTCCCTTAGTGTGTCCCCTTTCGAGTTTCCATTGAGATTGTGTCCCTCGTATCTCCTTTCACACAGTCCATATATATTTCTTTCAATTTCGGGTCGCTCACGAGTTTCTGTATTGCAATTTGGGTGCTGAGTTTGGCTTCTTCTCTTTAAGCCTAACTGGTGTTATACTTAACTACTTTGTAGATCTATCTATCTATCTATCTATCTATATATATATATATATATATATATATATATATATATATATATATATATATGTAGGTATATCATTCTCTCTCTCTCTCTCGTTCTCTCTCTACATATACTTTATATATAGGTATTTGCATAAGTATATTTGTTATTGGTATAATTGGGATAATATATTTTATATATAAAGACACGTACGTATTTATTTGTATTTAGGTATTTGCATGGGTGTTTTGTTTATATGTATATGTACATATGTTATATGGTGCAAAGGATGAAATGCACTTTTATATGTCTTTAACATTTATATACTTGGGATACATTTGGATATGCTGTTTATATATTATTATTTAAGTATATATTTGTCAGTACGTGCACACACGCACACACGCACACACGCACATATACATATATATATATGCTTTATATGGGTATGTATATATAAATATTTATATGTGTGCATGTGTATATATATTTATATACATATACGTATATTTTGTGTATATGAATAAATATGTGTTTATGTATGTTTTATATGTGTATATGCATGTGTGTATATATATATATATATATATATATATATATATATATATATATATATATATATATATATATATATTCATATATATATATATATATTCCTGTGTATGGATATATGTATGTAAAGTATGTATAAGCATATATATGTTTTTGTGAATTTGTATATGTTTGTATAGGTGTGTGTGCGTGTGTGTATGTATATATTCATATGTGTGCATATGTGTAAATATGAATGTATGTGTGCATATATATATTTGTACATTTTATATGTATATATGTATAGATATATATATATGTGCCTATCTGTATATATATATATATATATATATGTATGTGTATGTATATGTATATATATATGTATGTGTATGTATATGTATATATATATATATATTGATAAAATTAACTCTATCAGTAAATCAATTACTGATAAACTAAGGATTAGTGATCGGGTTAGTAAATTACAATCTAAAGAAGCATATATCTTGTTAAAAGATCACAAACCCGATTTCAGATCTAAGCCATCCACTAGGATTAAAAACCCAACTAGACCGGAAATCGGCAGGATCAATAAAAACATCTTGGAAAGTACCAACCACTCCATAAAGAAAACCCTCGGACTACTACAATGGATTAACACAGCTGATGTCATCAACTGGTTTACAAACATCGGATATAAGTTTGATATTACAGACTATTATCCATCTATATCCAAAAATCTGTTTACTTTGGCCCTGGATTTCGCTCGAAAATACTCCAACATTTCTGAAAGAAAAGTGAATACTATCATGGAGTGCCGAAATTCTGTTCTAATCTACAAGGATGAACAGTGGACAAAATTTCTGTAACGAAAAGTTTGACATTTCAATGGGTTCTCTGGATTCTGCAGAAGTTTCTGACCTTGTTGGATTATTTCTTTTGTATAATTTAAGTGCCTTTGATTGCCTAGATTATGATAGTGTAGGATTATATAGAGATGATGGATTATTAGTAGTTAAGAAGTCCACTAAAATTAAAGTAGATCGTATTAGAAAAATGATTCATAAGGTATTTAAGGATCTAGGTCTCAGAGTAATAGTTACCACTAATGTTAAACAAGTAGACTTCCTAGACGTTACCCTAGACCTCACCAGCAACACATACCAACCATATGTAAGGATTAATTCCAATCCAATATACGTACATACAAATTCTAACCACCCCCTGCAATCGTCAAACACATACCCTATTCTATTGAATGTAGGGTCAGTAATAACTCTTCAAACAGAGATATTTTTAATAAACATAGAGACTTTTATAATTCTGCACTTAAAAATAGTGGATACAAAAATATTAATATTCAATATAAAAGCCCTATAAATAGTAATAATAATGGTGGAAAGAGATCTAGAAAAATCATATGGTATACTCCCCCTTTTAACATTATGGTTAAAACTAAATTGGGGCACCTGTTTCTAAACCTCATTAAAAAACCTTTCCCCAAATCTGAAACCAACTCACTTAGTAAAATATTTAACACCAATACACTTAAGTTAAGCTATAGTTGTGCAGATAACCTGAGAAAATAATTAAAAAACATAACAATAGTATATTCAGCAAGTATACGAATTCGGAGAGCCTGACAACCCACAAGGTTGCGAAAAGCAACACTAAGCAAAATGACACAAATAATAAATCATGTAACTGTAGGAATCCCAATAATTGTCCACTAAAAAATAATTATTTAACTAGATCTGTAGTATATCTCAGTACAATACCAACACTAGAAAATCCAAATATAAAGAAATTCTACATAGGTTGCACCATGAGACCATTCAAGGAACGCTGGCGGGGTCATATGCAATATTTTAATAATAGTAACTATAAATATATGACTTCATTATCCAAAAACTTTTGGAGTCTAAAAGAAAAAAAGAAAACACCTATGGTTAAATGGAAATTAATTAGAAAGGCCCGGACATGTAACTCCCTATATGCCCCGTGTTACCTATGCCTTAACGAGAAACTTGAAATAATTAGATTTAAAAATAAGACTGATCTTTTAAATCAAAGATATGAACTAACAGTTAACTGTAAACATCGTTTTAAATTTAACTTAGTATAGAGATCATATACTTTCAATGATAACGATAAGTTAAACTTAATAGAGCATGATGGTCACCGGATCGATATGAATGTGTATTGTGTACTTACAAAGTGTTATACGTGTCTGTATTTGTATGTATATATTTGTATGTTATGTAGGTGTGTTTCTACTGTTGGATGTGTATGTGTGTATATAGGGGTATATATATGTAAAGTTTTTTTTTATTGATATGAAGGTATATAGTTGTGTATATTGACATCTATCATATGTTAACCTGTTTATGTGTACGAGTAGGGGTGTAAATTCTGGTGTCTACCACTAAATGTGTAAGTATATGTTTGGGTATATAGATATATATATATATGGGTACTTGTGTGTGTGTAAATATGTGTATATATATGCATATGTATGTATATGTATGTGTGACTGTGCATATGTGTGTGTATATGTATATATGTATGTATATACGTATATGTGTATGTGTATGTTTATATATGCACATATATGTATATGTGTGTATGGTTAAATGTGTATATATGTATGTATATGTGTATGTATATAGGTGTATATATATATATATATATATATATATATATATATATATATATATATATATATATATATATGTGTGTGTGTGTGTGTGTGTGTGTGTACGTATTTATATGTATGCGCTCGGATGTGGGTGTACTGTATATCTGGATGTGTTGATATGGGTATTTATATATGATTAGATATTTATGTATATACGGATGTATGTTTGTATGTCGTAGTATGTTTATTTGTATGTATGCCTTAGTGTCTTGGAGTGTATCATAGATACAAACTAAAATCTACTTTTGTTGATAAGGAGCCTTTAATTGCTTATAGTCTGTTGTAATTTTCTTAAATTATTATAAACTTTTAATATATTTTATCATAATATTGTTGGAATATTATTAGAATATAAGTTGGTCTCTGTATACTTATTCCTTTCCCTTTTGTGTGTATGTGTCTACATGTTTATGTATATATGTATATGTGTTTGTATATGTATGTGTGTATGTGTATATATACATGTATGTACGTATATATGTATATATGTATGTGTATATGTATATATATGTATTTGTATGTGTATGTATATATATATGTATGTGTATGTATGTGTGTATGTATGTGTATGTATATGTGTATGAATGTGTGTAGGTAAATGTGTATATATATGTGTGTATGTGTGTATGTATATATATGTGTAGTTGCGTATGTATGTGTATATATATGTACAAGCTGATGTGTATATACATATTTATATTTATATAGTTTTAATTTACGTTTGTTTGATTTTTCATGTATATGCGTGTATTTGTAAATGTCTGTGTATATGTTTAGTTTATATGCATATATGTATGCGTGCGTATGTATATCTAAATATGTATGTGTATGTATATGTATGTATGTATTTGTATATAGTTGCATCTTTATGTATATATTGCTTTACTTGCTTTATTTACTTTTCTGCGTTACTGTATGGGTCGATATATTTATACGTGCTTATGTATAAGTATGTCTATGTGCGTATGTCTGTATATGCGTACCTATTATGCGTATATATGGATATGCTGGTTCATGTGCTGATTTGTATGCGTATGTGTGATGTACAATTATATATGGAGGTAGTTATTTACTTTTGCATGTAATGTGTCGAAAACTATATGATTTAAAAATATATATATATATATTTATATATATTTATTTGTTTAAATTTTATCTATATATATTTGACCAGATTAGTTATATTTCAAGTTAAAATTCGTTTAATAACATATTAAGCCACGAATATGTTCACTTTAGCTATGGCATCTGACCGTATAGGTCAAGGTGAATGTGGATGTATGTGCCTGTGTTTATTGATGTCTATGTGTAAGGAAAGTGCATGCACGTTTAGTCGTATGTTTGCGTACGTGTGGTTGTGTGCGGTGTAGATGTTTTTTTTTATCAAGAGTCGTGTCTCGTCGCCGTATTTTATGTGTGTGTATATATCTAAATACGTCTGAGCGCTTATGTATTATAACCTGAGTATGTTCGAATGATTTCGCGTGAGAGGCGACTAACATGTTGAAATGAAACTAAAAATGTATACATTTTTGTCTGGGGCTCTGAAAATCCTTCTTAACATAATTTCAATGAAAATATAAATTAAATAGCATATATATCTTTTATTTTTATTTTTATATTTTTATATTTTTTCTCCTCGGTAATTCTACAATTTAAAACTTAATAGAAATTTGATTTAGATTTCTAAATAGGTAATTTTTTATTTTTTACTTTTAATTTTAATTTCAAATTTTATAAATCTTTTAATATCTATGATAACCTTGCTTAGTTGTCAAATTTTTCGAATTACCCTATACTTGTATTTTGATTGGTCATTCTAGCTTATGTAACAGCGTTTACTCCTATCTAAGGATCGTTAATTAATTTGAAACTTTTAAAACCATTTATTCTATATTCTACATCATCACTTGATAAGACACCAGAAGTGTTAGAACAAAATGGCTATTTTTGTAGTGATTTTATAACATATTTATGTTGTAATATTCAAATAAATGATTATATATATATATATATATATATATATATATATATATATATATATATATATATATATATGTGCATGCATGTTCCTATGTGTGGATGCATGTGAATATGTATGTATATGTAGTATATCTACTTATATGTATATGGATGTGTGTATATACAGTGATGTTCGATAGAAGTGACTCACCTGATTGTTTTACATAAAAAAAATTTCGGCTATTGTTTTGGGGGTCAAACTAATTTTTAATCTTATTAATATAAAGACCCCTTCCCGACCACCTAGTAAAAAAGTTTACTCACCCTAAGGTATTCTATTGATAATTATAACTTTGGATAGAAATGAGATTTAGAAAAAAACTCTGTGCAAAAAAGTGACTCACTTATTTCCTGCAACTAGTAATCAATAGAAACATAACCGAACAGCTTTAAATAAAGAATAATACAGGTATAATTTATTTATAATAGGTAATATAGTTCGAAATATTTAATAATCTATAGGTCCTCCTCATTTATTTTGAATAATCTTTTCAACCCTTTTTGGCATTGACTTGATGAGGTTCTGGCAAATCTCATCTCCAAGCATTGAATTCCATTCGGATATGAAATTCACAAACAAATCCTCTTTCTTGCTCAACTGCTTTCTCGAGATCCTGAACTTTATAATGCTGCATAAGTTTTGAGTGGTTGAGGTTGAGGTCAGGAGATTGGGGCGGCCATTTCATAACATTTACCTAATTCTCATCAAAGTATACCTTCATCAATTTTGATTTGTGATAGGGAGCATTATCCTGCATAAAAATGAGCTTGGTGGGGTCGATTTGCACCCTTTCAGCAGAAGGGAGCAGAGAAGACTCTAAAATTCTCTTGTACTTCTCGCTCCTGAGGGTCTTTTCAATAGGTTTACAGAAAGCAGTTGCATGAAAAGAAAAGCATCCCCAGAACATTATATTGAACGGATGCTTGACAATACGGGTCAGTGGTGCATTGTGGGTAGTCTATTTTGGCAGATATTTTACCGGAAGTCGTTTATTTGTCAAATTATTTTGCTTGTTTTTATTTAATTGTATGTTTGTTTTTCATCCTTTATATTTATTTTATTTTTATTTTTTATTTTGATCGGTGTTTTTATTAACGTAGTAAAAATTTGTTTATATAGCTTAGTGTGGGTAGTCTATTATGGCGGCTATTTTACCGGAAGTTGTTTATTTGTTTACTTATTAGGGTCAAATGATTTTGCTTGTTTTTATTTATTTTATTTTTTTTTTTAATCTTATATATTTATTATTTTTATTTTGATCGGTGCTTTTTTAACGTAATAAAACTTTGTTTATATAGATTATTTAATAGTTTTGTTTTTGTTTGTGAAGATAAAACTATGTGTTGAATTTTGTGGTTGATTGTTGTGGTTTGTTCTGACTATTATTTTGGCGGTAACAGTTTTTAATTTATTTATTTGGATTGATTATCTTTATTTGTTTTTTCTAAACGGCTAGTTTATCGGTATCGGTTGTTTTTTTATTTATATATTTGGATGTATTTAGATCAATTTATTATACTTGTCGTTATTTATTTATTACACTGTATATTTTCTCTTTTTGGTTTTCGATTTTTAAGTAACGCAGTATATTATTTTTTATTCATTTTTTATCGTTATATAACAGTTATAGCTATTTTTTGTCCGATTATATATATATACATATATATATATATATATATATATATATATATATATATATATATATATATATATATATATATATATAATCATTTATTTAAATATTATAACATAAATATGTTATAAAATCACTACAAAAATAGCCATTTCGTTTCGACACTTTCAGTGTCTTATCAAGTGATGATGTTGAATGTAGAATAAATGGTTTTTAAAAAGTTCCAAATTCATTAACGGTCCTTCGCTAGGGGTAAACGCTGTAACATAAGTCAGAATGACCAATCAAAACGCAAGTGTATGGTGATTCAAAAAACCTGACCACGAAGCAAGGTTATGACTGGGGGGTGAAGGGGGAAGAGAGATATGGTTTAGCTAGACGCAACACTTCGACTCCCTCCTCCCTAAATTATTTTGAGGAAAACCAGGCACCGACCCCAAACCTGTCAACGGAATTTGTGGGAGTGTGATAGGTCAAAAAGACACAAATAGAGAGAGAGAGAGAGGAATAAAGAAATTGTGATAAGGTGCATTAGTTTTCTTTTGAATGGACGTTGTTTTTTTCTTTTACTTTGGGAATTTATAAATACCACAATTTTTTATATGAGTTTGAATGTTTAAACGGTTCAAGAAATATAATTATATGTTAGAGTTTAAAAAAAAAAGAAAAAAAGAACTTTATTACCAAAAATTCTGGTATGAAATAGTTGATTAGAGAAATAGTTATAGAATTTACATTAATACACTACAGATGTTATTCTCAAATATAAGTTTACTTCTAGTTCTAATTGACATCAATTAGGCGACATCACCTTCGGCCTGAACTTCATGCACATATATACAAATACATACATTCATACCCATACACATACATACTTACATACACATACCTACGTATGCATACACAGATGTATATGAATCAAACATATAGACAGATATTTATAATTACACGCATATAAATGAAAAATCAAACAACGTAAATTAAACCCATGTAAATATATATGTGTATATACACACGCACGCATACATATATACACACATACATACGCACAAACCCACACACCCACACATATACACGCATATACATACACACACACACACACACACACACATATATATATATATATATATATATATATATACATATACACATACACACGCATATATATATATATATATATATATATATATATATATATATATATATATATATATATATATATTTCAAAGAAATCACGCACGGGCAATCTCACGTATCAGTATCACCATACATCCTTTTAAAGAAAAAAATTTCGCATACTTACATATATATAGGTATGCCCATAGAATTCCCTAAACAAGCTACTGACATATATATATCCCTATATAGATACCTACACATCCAACAGTACAAACACATATACACACAAATATATACATACAAATACATGCATGATTATCAAGGCGACATCACCTTCGGCATGAACTTCATGCACATATATACAAATACATACATTCATACCCATGCACATACATATTTACATACACATACCTACGTATGCATACATAAATGTATATGAATCAAACATATAGACAGACATTTATAATTACACGCATATACATGAAAAATCAAACAACGTAAATTAAACCCATGTAAATATATATATATGTGTATATACACACCCACGCATACATATATACACACATACATACGCACAAACCCACACACCCACACATATACATACATATTCATACATATATTATATATATATAAACATACACGCATACACACACACACATATATATATATATATATATATATATATATATATATATATATATATATATATATATATATATTTCAAAGAAATCACGCACGGGCAATCTCATGTATCAGTATCGCTATACATCCTTTTAAAGAAAAAAAATTCGCATACTTACATATATATAGGTATGCCCATAGAATTCCCTAAACAAGCTATTGACATATATATATCCCTATATAGATACCTACACATCCAACAGTAAAAATACATATACATACAAATACAGGCATGTATAACACTTTGTAATTACACAGTACACCTTCATAACGGCCAGGTGACCCTCATGTTATAAAGGTAATAGTCTCTTGAATTTAACGTATCATTATCATTGAAATTGTATGATCTCTATACTAAGTTAAACGTAAAACGGTGTTTACAGTTAACTGTTAGTTCATATCTTTGATTTAAAATATCAGTCTTATTTTTAAATCTAATTATTTCAAATTTTTCGTTAAGGCATAGGTAACACGGGAGGTATAGGGAGTTACATGTCCGGGCTTTTCTAATCAATTTCCATTTAACCTTAGGTGTTTTCTTTTTTTCTTTTAGACTCCAAAAGTATTTAGATAATGAAGTCATATACTTATAGTTACTGTTATTAAAAATTGCATATGACCCCGCCAACGTTCCTTGAATGGTCTCATGGTGCAACCAATGTAAAATTTCTTTATATTTGGATTTTCTAGTGTTGATATTGTACTAAGATAAACTACAGAGCTAGTTGAACAATTATTTTTTAGTGGACAATTATTAGGATTCCTCCAATTACATAATTTATTATCTGTGTCTTTATGCTTAGTATTGCTGCTTGCAACCTTGTGGGTTATCAGGTTCTCCGAGTCCATATACTTGCTGAAGACTCTGTTGTTATGTTTTTTAATTAGTTTCTCTAGGTTATCTGCACAACTATAGCTTAACTTAAGAGTATTGGAGTTAAATATTTTACTAAGTGAGTTAGTTTCAGATTTGGGAAAATGTTTTTTAATGAGGTTTAGAAACATGCGCAACAATTTAGTTTTAACCATAATATTAAAAGGGGGAGTAAACCATATGATTTTTATAGATCTCTTTCTCTTATTATGGTTGCTATTAATAGGGCTTTTATATTGAATAGTAGTATTTTTGTATCCACTAATTTTGAGTGCAGAATTGTAAAAATCTCAATGTTTATTAAAAACATATTAGTTTGAAGAGATATTTGGGTATATATATATATATATATATATATATATATATATATATATATATATATATATATATATATATATATATATATATTACTTGGGTATATATATATATATTTATATATATATATATATATATATATATATATATATATATATATGAGTTTATAGTATGTATTTATCCCTCTATTCTCAATCTATTCTCTTCCCTCATTTTGAATACATATCCTCACTTTTCCCCTCTCCCCTCAATTTTGAATTTACATATTTAAACATAACTTATGTTCAGTTAAATGCGTCTGTGCCTGGTAAAATTTTTATCCATTTATTTTTGTGAAAATGTTTGGTCTGCTGCATTAAAACCGTAGTATGGTTTTTAATTAAATAAAATATTACCATGGTCTTTTGAAGGGTAGATATATAGATAGTTTCATATAATCTGTTATGTATATGTGAATATGAAACATATAAACCTGCAACGTTCGATGATCTATAATTTCATAAATTCCTAACCATTTTTGTTTTATGTAGATATGTATGTTGTAGGAATTCACGGCAGTAACCTCTTTCAATCGAAATTGTTGAAGGAGAATCACAACAAATTGGAGCCTTTATATAATATACTGTATGAAAATGTTGTATGGCCACTTTATATTTTGATCTCTTTTTGAGATTTACCTCCTGATACATATTTTGATTACTGATTGACTCGACAGTCATTTTGTATAAATGTGCTTGCTTCAAATAATCACTGGATGTTTTTTTTCTGTTTTTTTTTTTAAATTTATAACGTCAGTGTAATGCATGCCATGAAGTTTCAAACCTTTTACGGATGTCTAACTTCATAGAAAATCTAAATAGCACTTTTCTAGTGAACCAGTCAGGTAAATAACGCTGTTGGTTTATCTAGGAGACGATGATAAATGCGATATCTTTAATCTGAGCATGTCGACTAAAGAAAACGCGATTAAACGTAGACTATCTGGTTTGATGAATAATTCTCCGACTAACATCTCAGGTTTTGCCATGTACAGGTTTAGTTCAATACCTCAGACCATATTTAATAGCTATCCTTAATCCTAACAGATTCCAATGGTTTGTCTGAATGTTGCCAGTATAATTTTTTTAATGTTTTCAACGATTCCTCAGTGGATCGATTAAAACTTTCGAACATGTCATTAACTTCAGGATTATAGTCTGCTGTAAGAATTCTATTTGTACCACGTAGATTGGTCACCGATGTGAAAAGGGATGATGTTGTGGATTCCGGGATGAAATCCTGTATCATATAATAACAAACGCCAAGAATGAATATAGGAAAATAAATATATTAACGTAATAATACAAACTGGTAATACAGGTTAGTAGTTCCAGGAATGCGGGTTAGTAGCAAAATATATAGACAGTCTTTCGTATCGACGTATCGCTGTATGACTTTTTACTGAGTCTACATGCTTGTTACTATGACTCTTGCCGCTACGTTATTCTACCGATCGACTCGACTCTATTACTGACTGACCAGGTATTCACTGGTAGTAGTAAATGTATACCTTGGTTGAGACCATTTGTGTAAAAAGGGGAGACCCTTCAACAGAAGATATGGACTGTCTTTCTCTGTCTGTGTTGATAGTCGAAGTGAGCCAGCATCTCTAGACGAAGGCAACTGTTTGAGCGCAACCATCAATAACAGGTGTTATTTCAGTCCAACAGGTAAATCTCCCGATATAAATACGAAAATAGCTTTATTGGTAGAAAAGCGGAAATAGTCTGTCATGTTGATACAGAGAGGTATATAATGGATGTCAGAAACTGGAGAACATATAGGATATGACTTTGTACCATTCATTACTTTCGTTTTCGACATGGTCAAATATGGTGTGTTAATTCCTTTCTATCCTTATTAATACCAAGTTAGACAGTATAAATTTCGAAGCAAATACTATGCCAGGTTATCATATTCAAGTTGCCAATTATCATCCTATGATGACTTTAGACAATAAAAGTTTTTTACGTTTTTGATTGAAATGTCATACTACATGGATTGCATTTCTTGAAAAAATTATATCACCTGCATTTGTAGACAAGAAATATTGTTCTGCGGAAGATATTTCAACTGTTCATCCCTGTCAGGAGCTAACGACATGCCGTCGAATTCTATGAGAGGCATCTAGAAAATTCCAAAACATTTCTTGACAAACTTTTATCAGTAGGTTAGAAGTACATTTTATATGTCGGATATGGGTGACAAACTGGTCGATGAAACCCTTTGCTTTGATTGCTTTGATTAAAGATTTACTGAGGAAATGAATAAGTATACTTCCCTCGAATAAACGACGTAAATATCTGATGTCGCTGTAAATAGAAAGTAACTAGCGTTCGTAGAGCAGTATCGAGTAGCAACTTTCGAGTATATATTGGTAAATAATAATCGAGGTAATATACTATGTTGTAAAACTGCGTCGATGACAGACATTGACGTATCTAATACCAGGGATACTTCAAGATGTTTATCAGGGAAACTAGGATTATCTGCATTAAACAAATATTCTTTAGCTAGATCAAAAGCTGACAACGCTGTCCCAAAGGCTGTATGTCGCAGTTCTACATTAGTCCTTGAAGTACATCAGTTAACTGACAACGGAATTCAGGTAACTGAGAAAATATTTTAATTAAACTTAATGAAAACATAGCGCAAAATTGGTCTGAACGTTTCAAGTTTTTCACAACCGAGAACTATGTATATCGTGGGTTCTTTCGATAGCAAGGCTTTTTTTTTTACTTCCAATAAAACGAACTGGTATTTTTATAGGATTCTCGTCAATGTCATAGATTAGAGATTTTCCAAAATCTACTCGTGATCGGTGAATAGTTTGTTGGTGCAGACATCTTCAGTGTAGTAAAAAATAATCAATCCATTAGAGAACTCGATTTATGAATTTATGAAATCACTGAGTAGAATTTCTCACTCAAAACGACGAACGAGAGAAAATATTTTGTGATTAATTTTTTAGATTGTTTTAGAATAACCGCGTACTCGATTGAAATGTGTTACTAACCAAGCATTGGATCGCTTCTTGAATAAATGTATCACCTTATCGTTGGATAGTAAAATATTGAACGTTTCAAGATCGAATATCGATCAGGAATTAGTTTCTACGAAAATTGCTTTTCTTTCAGGATGACTATAATAGGAAAGACCAAAATTCATTATCTTTTCATATTCTTTGCAAGGCTGAGCATATCAAGGACCAACCGATGACACGGACAAAAATAAACAAAAAACAAAAACAAATAGGCTTTCCAATAATTTTGATTCCATTGTTGACGTAAGGATTTATTACAGGCATATTAAATATTCTTTTGGCTATATTTATAAAGTCGGTTAATATCTGTGAAAAGTCCTAGTTTTATCTGTCACCTGGAGTAAAGTATAGCGTTTTTAAATTAACCAATAGAATTGAAATTAGTTTTTATATCGATTAATTGTAGCTTTTCAACTTTTATCCACATACGATAATAATCTAGGAAATCAGTCCCTTCATTGATGTCGTTATATTTGCTATGATTAACTTTTCAGATAACGCCTCAATCTGTAAAGATAGCTTTTACTCTGAAGTAGTGAGCTAGCTAAAACAATTTTTAACACTGCGCAATCAAAATTAATTGAATATGTAGGCATATATCTGTTAGTCTGTTCGGTAGTACGGGTAATTTATTCACAGGTTGTACATGGCTGTCAAATCTATAGCTCTTGCAGAAGACTTTTAATGATGATGTTACATAAGTCGACATTATTTAATGTATTGTCTGATATGGTAATAATTATGAAGAATTTTTGTGGCTGAATTTATGTTTCCAAAAGTAGCTGAAACCTACTTCTTACCAAAATTACAAAGTATAATTTCTCGATTTAGTTTGTCATACGGATTGCTTTCAGAAGAATAATATATCATGTAGCGACGCCCAGTTTTCCTGTGGTAACGACGAAAGGTGGCAAGTATTTTTTTTCTTGCAGTGAAAGTATAGACTGTATCAAATAGAGATTAGTGTCGTTCGAACGAAAGGCTGGTCTTTTGTCGAAATTAAATTTGATGGCTATCTCCGTATTTTTTTTGTTCTTTAAAGATATTGAAATTAAAACTTCCAAGCCAGAAAGATGGATAAAAGATAGGAAAATAACAATTATTCTCTTATAATTGATAAGCGGTTTTATGAAACTAAGAAAAGTTAACAAGAAAATAAAAAGATATGGAAAATGGTATTATGATTATTTGATAAAAATGCATATGAAACATGTCTAGCAAAAATGTTAATAGATATTTACAAATATCATGTTATCAAAAGTAGGATAAGATCCAGATCAGCGCTGTTTCAGGAACTTTCAACAAGAAATGGACGCTAAAATTGAAAAGTGTGTCACTTTAATGCGATCAAGAGGGATAACATACGCTGATATTCTAAGCTAACAAAAATGCGAAAAATGTATTTGAATATTTACTTAATCTTACTGGAAAATGAGCGTCGATGCCTATAAACAGAGACTATATTTTATCAGGGTTTTTTCCTGCGTTTGAGGTTTTCACACCTGTCTACGGAGTTAGACATGTATATATCCATGTATGCAAGTATTTCACTAAAAAAATAGGAACGTCTCCACCAATCTTCTAATTTTACATCAAAATTAAATCTAGTTGTATAATATATCTATACATAAGCTTTAACATATCAGCTTCTTAAACGGTTTCCTTTTAATATCTCTCACCTTATATATATATATATATATATATATGTATGTGTGTGTGTGTGTGTGTGTGTGTGTGTGTGTGTGTGTGTGTGTGTGTGTGTGTGTGTGTGTGTGTACGTACTTTACAAATGGAATTAAGACACTTATAGTTAATGACAATTTTCACCTACAAATTTTAATTTTAAATACTAGCTAACTGGAGAAAAGGAGAACGGGGACGTTAAAGGGACATAGTGGGAGATATGGCAGAAGAAAGCACCGTTACAGGAATTATATTATAGAGGTAGGATTACCATTTTAGGGGGAGAGAAGGTGAAACCGATGAGCTGACCTACATCGTAATAGTCACACGGTCAAAGTTTGATTCAAAGGGAATCCACAGAAATTAACGATAACGTGAAAAAACAATCAAGAGGTAAGTTTAATAAGATGAAAGAGAGATGATTCAGAATTATTGGTGTATTAAACTCCTAATTATGTTAGAGCTCAAAGTTTGGGTGTTGTTTTCAAAGATTTGGAGGGAATTTGGATACACAGGCGTATCCATGCGTTCGACCACGTTAAGAATATCTCTACTCGCATAGCCATCTATACTTACATACGCTTAGATACCTTCATTCATGTACATACATACATATGCTAGCCAACATGTATCTACAAATAACTGATAAATGAGTGGATTTTGGACGACATCGAGTGCGTTGCTTAAGAATTCTGCTTATAATTGTCCCAACACAGGTCGTTTTTTAAATATACATTGATATATCAATATTCACGTTAAACAATTTATATATAAATATATACATATGTGTGTGTTTGTGTATCTGTGTGTGAGTGTGTGCGTATGTGTGTGTGTCAGTGTAAAACATTTTGATGGTGACATGGCATGCAGTCGTGTTATTTCAACAGAATTGTTTTGCGTCTCATGAAACTCTATTTAATTAATAAACAGGATAATTTATAAATTTATAGATATATCAAACAAATAGATCAACCAGGACATATATGAGAGTGAATCGAACAACTGATGCAAATATATAATATAGACTATAAATATATAAGTATTACATTTCCGTGAACATAATTATGTTATATGCAAATCTAAAATATCAAATATCAAATATAGATAAAAATTATATTATAGATAATTATTTATATACTGAAAAACGTAAAAGTTGTCTGATAATCTTTGGTCGATAATGTCTAAATTGCAAAGTCTGCACAAAAATGTTCGAAACTTACTAGTTGTTTAATTATTAAACACTTCGGGTGAATTAAATTATTAATATGATAATCCTTGTCTTTCACTGAAGATCCGTTCACAACGTTTTCCCGCAATATATTAAGATCCTATTACGTCTCCATTAAACATACCACCAAGAATTATACTGAATCAATGTGGAAATCATGAAAAATATGGTTTTCTTATAAATATGCAATTTGAAAATAGCACATAAAATAAAAAAGACGGCATATATTTTTTCTAAATTCTACAATGTTTTATGAATGATTCGAAATGCTGCAAGATAGACGTAAAATATGTTTCAATGAATATATTTAGAAGAAAGAGTAAAAGTTCATTTATAGAAATTAAATGTGTCACAAAGCTTCAAACTGGGAAAAATGCAGGACTTAAAATGTACGGGGGTGGAAATTAAGTAGTATGTGTTTAACGACAACTAAAATATCGCTAATCATGGAATTGCCGGCATAGTTAACATTGAAGTGAAGAGATCATGAAAAAGGTGAAATATCTTAAACTGCACAAATGTACGTCTAAGCATGATATTTAGTGCCAAGATATCTTAATGCGGTCAATGAGTCCATGTTAACAGTTTTCGATTAAATCTATTTCAGTTATATTGATGAAAATAAATTACCCGTGGAAACATGAATCATTTTTTATTCTATTTCTAACCTGTTGTGTATTGTAAGAATTTGTAAGTTTTAGTCTGACACTACTGATGGAAATCTAAGATGACGCGTGTTGCAATTTTCTTTTATCCATATGTCATTCTGTATCCAAATTGAATTAGGCGTAATTAAAAAAACACGGCTACAATGTTATGAAACAATATTTGTTCCTAAAATAGTTTTGATATCGAGACATGCTTTTTTTTTGCAATGAGACATTAACACTGATGGTGATTGCTGGGTGTCACTGATTGTTGAAAATATGTAAATCTGTGTGAACATTTTAATAATAGATTTAAATATGTCTTCTAATAAACCTTGATGCTTTGTAAGAAAATATTAACCAACGATCAAATAACTAACGTTATCACTGTATTTATATCTGGCTTTTCAGAAGGGGAATTATCATTATTATACACTGATTTATTCGAAGTGCCTGAACATTGCTCTGTTGTTTTGGCATTCCTTTAAAAAGGCAGATTTTATTTAATTACTCATGAACTTGATCCAATTAAATCAATGTATAGGGATTGGTGATGAATGTCTTTCAAAGAGGAGCAGCTAATCTTCTCAGGACCCACTCAGCAAATAATCTTTAATACTTAATAATTTGAGTTCAGTAAGAGATTTTCCTAAATTTTATTAAACAAATGACAACGTGTCATAAGAATCAAATCTTGAGGTGCTCATAGCTTCTATCAAAGCAATTTCAAATGAGTATGATGGAAAGAATGGGGAAAACAGAATAAATATCAGAGCAATGCAAAAGAATCGATAAGGGATTTGATAGTGATGATTCTACCGATCAATAAAACATTAAGATCCATAATATCACAGATGGTGTCGATATATACATACATATATATATATATATATATATATATATATATATATATATATATATATATATATATATATATATATATATATATATATATGTATATATATATATATATATATATATATATATATATATATATATATATATATATATATATATATCATAACTTTTGTATCACACACACACACACATATATATATATATATATATGATACAAAAATATATTTATGGATAAAGTTTTTAATACAACGGGTAGAGGATGTGGAAATCAAAGTGTGGACAACACCGAGTGGTGACGATCTGTTTAATGATTGAACGCAATCTTCCGTGTGTTACGTGTGTTGTGTGGTAGCTCGATTATTTGGCACATTATGTGTAGCTATGTCACGTATTTAGTTGATTGCGTTATCCTAATCCTTACTGGATATCTGGGAACTGTTATATTTTAAACTACTCTAAAGGCAACAGAATAGAAATCATTACCAGCCAGAATGTGTTAATTTTATGGCTATGCAATAGGAATATAAAATAACAAGATTCTGAGCCATAATAATAATTGAGGCAGCTATGAATGCAGTCAAACCTGATAACGTTATTATTTGTGTTAACAGCAAGCAGGAGAGATGAAAATTAGATTTAATGTTCCAAGTTCTATCTTTAGGATTGTCAAACAGGAAAATAGCAGATTAAACGTTTGATTTTCAATGTGGTTACATATTAATTGTCAGATTACTAACTTGTTTTGGCAGTATAGATTCAAATGCAGTTGAAAAATGTTAACGAATAACCGAACAGTATTAAATAACAACGAGTTGTCACTTGACAGGGAAAGCGGAGAAACAATTTTCTTTTCCTGTAGATTAAATAAGACGTTCAGTTCAAAATATCCGGAAGGTCGCTGGGATCGACACTCCGGAAAGCGGACTGAGTGCTATTCTGTATGAAACTTTGTGATAACTAAAAAGTTGATGATATTAGTCCAAATGGAAAGGATTATTTCTCATCCCAGAAATTCAGACAGATTATTTTTAATTTATAAATGATAAATATTTTATAAATGGAAAATAGTTATAAATGCTAATTGAATAGAAGTAAACATTTAAATATTGTATTTAGTTAAATACAGCTTTCGAAATTGGGGAAATATTGTAGATTTATCGGGAACAAATAAATGTAACTTTACTTTGGCAAATCCAATGTACTCATCTTACAAATTATAATTGGTGAAAAAGATCACATGCTTATTTTCATATAATCTCTTATAAGCATGTGGATTATTCTTTTTATTTATTTAAGCTTTTGGTCATTAAGTTTAAATCATCAGCATGTTAAAGGGAATTACTACAAAAAAGGATAGCAATAAAATGTAGCAAACAAATTATTGTGGCCAGAATGTTAAGGTAAAAGGTTGATATTTATTCATGATTGCTTTGCATTTAGGCCTGCTATATCTAAATAAATGTTCAGACAAAAATCTGTTTCTCAGAACATCTGAGCCGTCATCATTATTTTTTCTATGAAGTAGACACACTTGGGACTGAAAATAAAAAAAACACATACAACTAATTAGAAAACATTTCTTTATTTCCTGGTTAAAAAAATACTTTACTAAAAATAGTTTTTGTGCGTCTAAAACCTGATGCTTGTAGGTGTCATAACAAGGTCTCGTGATAGCAAGTTTTTTTCATTTCAAATTATTTAGACTCTCTTCATTATTCTTGCAGATATCACATCTGCTCTGACTTGAATTACCTCAGTTCTACATGTTTTTCTCTGAAAATGTTTTCGATCTTAAAATTTATGGTGTATAAGATTTTTTTCTTTTTCTTTAACATGGTCTTGGAAGTCCAGATTTTTTACTCTCCCCGTTGCTTTAAACTTTTCACTGATTGGAACAAAAGAAATCAAAATAGGACAGACTTTTAGTGTTTCAAAAGAAAATGCCAGCTTTCCAAACTTAATTTATTGATCTGTTTGAATCCCCGAACCACACTCTTATTTTTTTCTTTCAGACACATTTTCTCTTTTCTTCGCCTAATATGACTTAACATTTCACTGCCAATTCTAACCCACTAAGATGCTTCGTCTAGACGTTGAAAGAATTCGTGAGGATCTGTTTTTGTATTCTTTTCTATTGCCATGAGAAGATCCTTGTTTTACTTCTCCGTCTTAATTTTATTCTGCGTTCTGTATATTAAATTTTCAATTTCTCTTTTCTTTTTGCATTCATCACAATTTACTGTAGTTATAATCCTTTATGAAAACCGTAATTTTCAATAATATATTTAAAGATTCAATCTGTCAATTTAATCGCCTGGTAAAATATGCTGATATATTCAAGCAAATCTTTCAAGGTAACTGCTAATAATTGTTTATAACATTGTATCAATGCCATTAGCAGGTCAATTTTTTGTCTAAATCTCTGGAATGAAGAGTTATCATTTCTTTCATTATTTTCATTCAGACGGTTGTCCTCATCTTTGTTGCTGTTATCATAAGTTCTGGTCAACTGTCTGACGTTCATCAGGAGCATATCAATCCATGTAACCTACAGTGAACTCTGAACTGAACACTTTATTTAATGTACAAGGCTAGATTGTTCTCCTATGTAACAATACGATTTCTCACACACACTTAGGAGATAAGTAGATTGATTTTGTTCCCGTTTAAGTTTATTTACTTATAAATGTCGTCTCAGGTCCGTCGTTGAGTCAACTTAATGACCAGTGTTTTTAGGAAATATATTACAAACCAACCTTTGTTGGTAAACATAAAGTTTTGTTAACGATTTTAGAAATTAGAGTCCTTTGAAAAACTGACCACTCATCCATCTCATGTTCTGAACACAAGTTGACGGTAGAGGTGGTGGGTCCGCAGCCGTTGTCTATATAGTGAGTAGTCAGTCAGGAGCAGTTAAGTGAGAAATAGTATTGGTTGCTACTTTCCCATCAAAGTATCTGTAAAAACATTTGTCGTTATTCTTTGTTGAATTCGATCACGGCCAAAGGGACAAACTTGTGATCATGGATAACCGAGTGTATATACGCATACAACCGACCTTTGACTTCATCACAGATGTACAGTGACGAACGTACGGAACACATCGTCACATTTGGTTACTGCGACAAGAATTAGACCCTAAGATGCCACGGAAATGAGAAAAATAAAGAATGACGCAGGGAATAGAACGTGGAAGGAAAGAAGAAAATTAAGAAAAAGAAATTTCGTTGAAACGTGAAAACGGAAGAAAAACGTAATAAAAGAAAACTTTAAAAAGAAAAAAATCGTTGAAAGGAAAATAAGAAAAAAAAATAGAAAGAGTGAACGTTATTTTTGGACGACGAGAAAAAGACAGAAGAAAGGAAAAGGAAAACCGAAGAGACTCAAATGAAAACAAAACGATTGATTGATATATGGAGGTAAGAAATTCTTTAATCTCCTTTGCCTCTCGCTATCTCACCGGTCGTTTAATTTAAATATTTTTTCATTTTGTTCAGTGACGTTTGTTCTATTTTATTTTATTGCTTTAGTGGTATTTTTTTATTTAAGCGATAATAATATTGTTTAGTGTTTAATTTTTTTTTACATTTATATAACAATGGATAGATTAGACATTGATGCTACTCCGGACATCATCTCTAAAATGGTCTCGTTGGTGGGTACATGGATTCATATATATTCCGTAAAGCAATCAGAATTTCAGGTCAAGACAGAAGCGCTGAAAAAATGCCAAAATCAATAATCTCGGCAGAAATTGTCATCATAGCTTATGATTATTCTGATGACACTATTTCCGATTATATAGGTGTATTCTTAGACGAAAACCTTCAAGCTAGCTGGATGCACTTCTTGCAACAGCTAATAACCCAATATGGAGAATATGTAAATGCAGATGATGCTGTCAGAGTTAGAATAAGACAGAGCGAGAGAGAAACGTTGTCCGTACTAACTAACGGAGCGATAAACTTGGCCAAAATAGCTTTTAATGCCGGGGTACAGAGAGACGGAGAAGCCGTCGAAAAACAACTAGCGGAATATCATACAGACGCGATTAGAAACACATCCGTAAGGACGATATACAATCAAGGCAGCACCCCATCCAATCACTTGCAGAAGCACTATTTTAGAGACTGGAATCTTCCCAAAGACACAGGCATGGGATAGGGAAAGAGAGAGCCCATGCCTCAATTGAAGGGAACAGTGATCGATCTAGTATTAGTTGTAGTAAAAGCTGACATACACCTGAGAGGAATAAAATCAGAAACCTCACCTAGATCTCAGGCATATGGTTTGTTGGAGAGGGAGCAGTCTGGCCATCTAAGGAAGGACTGTACCCAGGCGTGCATTCGGATTTAACATGTAAGGCAACGGTGGCGGGGAAGAGAAATACTGGGATATCCATGTCGATGATTAGAACTAGGGATTATTTTCAGCTAGGATTTACATCACACGACTTAGAAATTGCAAAGCGAAAATAGTTCAGACAGACGGAAAAAAATTAAGGAATTAGGATTAATAGCCTTTCCTGTTGGTTGGAGGGGTAGTCACGGTGCATAAAATGTGTGTGACACTCCACCTGTGTAGATCCATGATACTAGGTAGAGATTGTCCTCAAAGTAATGAAGCACAGATAAGCACTTCCCCTGCTAAATATGGGGAAAAGAGAATTACCTTTAGGTGGAAAGAAGATGTATCAAGTTGTGAAAACAGATGAACCTCGTTTTGGAGAAGGGAAATTAGCTCGAACAGAGTCCGTAGTTGAAGATGACGATGCGAGTCATATCCCAATAATGTTGGCTAATAGTACTTCTAGAACAATATGGGTTCACGAGAGAATTTATGTAAGACTATACCAGTTATGATCAATTGGAAGGTAGAAGTTGCAAAAGTAAATATATGAATTCCATAATTAGGGTAGGGGGAGATATTAGTGCCACATATGCTCGAAGGGAGTATGATGCATCTGTAATGGATAGGCGAGAAGTGCGTGAAAAGAAATTACTAAAATAGAACTGACATTTGCTTCTATTTCAGCAGTAAAACGGTCATTCAATCGAGGTACTAAGGAGAAGAGTTGTGAGAATATGACTGAAGTCGAGATGCCACGTCAGGATCGATTACATTACAGACTGAATTTTTTCAAGATTCTCGTGCTATATTAGGAGACCAGATATAGTAAGATTAGTCAATGCACAGGTGAATACTATATTTATAGATAGACAAGAAGGATTGTTATCTGGTGCTACAGTGTGAACCACATTTCCTATCAGTAAACGTAGAAATCGATTCAATATAATTACTTCACTTCATATCAGTGAAAGACGTGAGTCCAAGAAGACACAAAATTGTGCTCTTCTGAAGTTTAGTACAAGTCATAGCTTGGCCCAGTTAATAAATGATTTGAGGTTCTTTTGGAGAGCAGTTACCAGTTTAACTTTGTGGAACTTTCTAATAAGGCACGATTAAATAGTTGTGTCATCTTCCTAGATACCTAAGTGGAAAATTCATTTAAGAAGATCAGACACAGAGTAGGTCCGATCATTGAGCCCTGGAAGACACCTGCATTAATATGAAATGAACTAGAAGCGTTTCCATTCAACACGGATTTCATTACACGATTTGTTAGGAACTATTATATTAGGCCAAATATTCATCTAGCAGTCCAGCATTCAAACCACTTTCTAACGCCATTGAAATATCTAAAGCTATAGCTGGAACATCACTGTTCTTATCGGAACTATTATAGACAAATTCAGTAATGGACGTTAACATATCAGCGGTAGACCTGAAGAAATGGAAGCTATTCTATTTATCCGAAAGGCGATTGTGTGAAGTAAGCTGATTAACCAATTTGCCTTTGATTATATATATTAATACTTTACCGAAAAGAAATAAGGCGATAACTGAAGTTATCGGCAGTTTCCCTACAGTTCTTAGACAGAGACTATAGAGGAAGACTTCCAACTCACTGGAAAGCAAGAAATAGCGAAGAATTTATTGTAAACACCTCAATATGATTGAAGAGATGAGGGACTGAGTATTTGCTATTGTTCAATACACTCTTACAATGTCGCCCGTAATCTCTAGAGCGAAATTTGTGAGAACTTATACGATGTTTCATCCTATCAGCGACTAGTGTAATTTCCATTCATTACGCGCGGTTACAAAGAGACGTCTGTTAAAGTCTGACTTGTTTCTATTATTTTTCTAGTATACGAAGGATCTATAATTCAGGTCTTTATTGCACATATTTATATTTTAAAATGTTCTGCAATTTGAACATTAGAATATAAACATTCCAACATCAAGGATTGCTAGATCTTGAGATAACCTATATTTTTTGTCTATCCATGTCATATCTTGCTTTTCCTACATCGTGACTTTTAGGAAACAGTAATGCATAAGAAGTCATTCATCCTTTTTTAAGATTTCTCTTCTTATTTTTCTCATTGCGTCGAAAAGTGACATATTTTTAATTATTCAAACAGGAATCGCACTCAACCGGTTACATTAAAATACAAATTAAGTATTTATTATAAAGTAGCTGGATGGTTAGAACGTTAATCTTCCAATCATAAGGAAGAGGACTTATTGATGTTGTGGGTTTGGAAGGGATCCCAGAATGTGGCGCATTTTGAAAATGCCATTAAACAATACGGTCCGTTGAACCATATCTTGAATTTTTTTAGAACTGCTTGGAGGTAGTCTATGTTTTCGCTAGAACATGTTATCGTCATCGAAAGATTGATCTCACTGACCTTGTTCAAAACAATGATCATGCCAACTAAAGCCTGCTCAGAATAGTTAGGGTATAAACCACATATCGGCTCTGTGGGCGTCTGAAACAGTGATTCCTTCTATATTTGTCATTATATTAGGTCATCCCATAATTTCTGTCCGAATTTTAACTTTTTGTTAAAATGAACGAAATTTAAATAGTATTTTATAATGTCTAATGGAGCTGAACATTATTTTTATGTTTAGATGAATTTAAGCTGATCAAATTTTATTTCAGAGAACAATAAAATTAAAGTTTGTTAGATTAAAACCCTGCTAACATGGAAGAACCCAAGAAAATTTGGCAAACAAATGCAAGAATAAAAATGAAGCCCAAAGAAAATAGGGATCACAAAACAAAGATAAAATGCTGGGTATACCAGTCAAAGAAGTGCGTTTGACTTTAGTCAAATATGAAAAAAGTATATTTCCGCGTCAACTAAAAACCAAGAGTTACACGAGAAATAAATAAAAATTCTTTGAAATGTTTTGAAAAGAATGATTCAAACTAAATAAATTTAAAAAATAAAACTGTAAACACTGACATAAAAAATAAAAATAAACAAAACAAAGGTGTAAAAATATATTTTATAAAAATAATGTTTTCCAAAATTGAATAAAATATAATAATAATGCTTTCTAAAAGTGAATAAAATAAAAGTTTAAACAAAAAATAGTAAAACGAAAAATAGAGCATAAAATAAAATGAAAAGTTTAAAAAAGAACAGTAGACTGGTGTAATTAAATGTTACACGAGGAAAAGAAAAATTCGACTGAGGGCCAAGCGGTGAGGGAAATTAAATGAAAATAAAGGAAAAGCTGGAAGTAAAAATTCGCAAAAACTGAACAATTGATTGAAAAGTTAACAGATAAAGTCAAGAACTTAAAGTAAACTTAAGTATCTTTTTAACATACTCTAAAAAGAGCGGACGTAAAGTTGTTTTTTATTCATCAAGGAAATCAAGTGAACTAACCTGATGTCATAGCGGAAGGCTTATCAGAAATGTTACTATGAAAATATTCATAGAAAAGCCATAGAGAAGCTACATTACGGCGGCGCAAAATTGACTTAAGGAAAGATGACAGTTTTGTACCAATAATATTGCTGATTCTTCTGTGGATTTTATCAATAATCTCTAAATACACAGAAGGCGCACCGGACCATATTGAACGAATAGTAATCTTATAAATAAGTAAGATAGAATAAGGAGAGGCAAATTGATCAGCAAGACGCAGTGAACCAACTTTCATAGTAGCAAGCCTAGGCATTGATTCAGTATATTTTTTTCAATTTTATGTCAGCCGCAAATGTGCAATGAGTAACTCTCTAGGGGAGTAGCATCGGGTGTGCTGATGGTAGGATAACTGGCTCCCTCGGGTGATTGTTGAAGAGAAGTTTCGTTGGCGTCAGAATTAACAAATCATTACTTGCCCCAATTGACAGCAGATTTTAGGTCATTTTTTTTAGATCGGCTGCCAATTTGATCTTATCGAACTGATCAGATTTATTATTAACACAATAATAAAATAGGTGTATCGTCAGCATAGCAACCGTGTTGAGAACTGATACCATCAGGAAGGTCATTGATGAAAATTAGGAACAGCGTAGGTTTGAGGACAGAGCCATTGTATAGAGCCATTAATGCAGAAAAGGTCTAAATGAATGGCTGTTCAGGACAAACTTCATTTTGCTATTTGATAAGAAAGACTAAGTTCAAATCTTCGTCCAGAAATATTATAACCGTTCAGCTTGTGAAGAAAACCTTTATGCCAAATCCTGTCAAATACTTTTGAGATGTTCAAATGGCTTCACCATTCTTATCTAAAGATTGATAGACTTTTTCAGAAATAATCTTTACAAAATCAGCAGTTGACCTAGAGATACGGAATCCATATTACGATGTGAGATACTTGACGATCCCAAGTTGATTATTCATAGCAAAAGAGAAGCCAACAAAAATGCGAGAAATATGGACGAACCATCAAATGTACAAAGGCAGAAGGTATGGTCATCAACAAGAGGAAAAGCCCAAAAGGCAAGAAACAATTAGGAGACATCAGAGTAAAAGAATTAACTAAAATTAACTTACTAGGAAATGTTACTGTAAACGATGGAAAATATAAAACAGAAATGTATCGCGTGCATTGGAAGAGAGAAAGATAACTTCCGAAATCAAATCAACATATTAAGAAACAAAAAAATTCTTCGTTACAGCCAAACCCAAGAGAGTTCGATTGTTATGGCAACGAATACTATGCAATATCTTTGTCTGGTTTCCGTTTCTTTCTTTTTCTTTAGTTTTAGAATCTTTACGAGGAAATTTGAGGCAGCAGAAATGTGATTCTAGAAAAGAATACATAGAATACGATAGACGAATCAACAAAAAAAATATATAAAATGGGAAT
Source organism: Acanthosepion esculentum (assembly GCA_964036315.1). NCBI lineage: Eukaryota > Metazoa > Mollusca > Cephalopoda > Sepiida > Sepiidae > Acanthosepion > Acanthosepion esculentum. The sequence goes on from OZ038477.1 coordinate 1,567,305, forward strand.
GAAAAAGACACTTATGCTTAGGTTTAGAAACAACAAACAATTGGAATATTTGCTTGCAGAAATAGAAACGCATGGAACATTTTGAGGGCGGATTAAAACAGCGATAATTTACTTAACGACCATGTGATAAGGGATGAGAAAAAAGGAACTAGGAGAGATAGAAAGCGATGTATATTACAAAGAGCTACAAAGAATAGGATGCTGTGGTGTGTAATGTTCATCTGCGATCTGTAAAGACATGGCACATGAAAGATGAAATTTTTGGTCCTTCACGTTTCCTCGTTGCGCTCGTAGCAATTGTCTCTCCATTAATTACTCGATGCATTTGGCGGTTCCATTCGCTTTTGAAATGTTTTAAACTTTTGCATCGGTTTTCCAAAATGTTTATCTTTCTTTTGCTGCTTCTCAGCAACCTACACACTTTGTGTTTACTAATATACTTTATTTAAATCATGTCCCGCCCATTATATTCGTAGGTAGATCGAAATTTTAATTGATAGAATATTTTTGTAAAGGAATTATTCAGTATTCATTGCCATGTTTAAGAACCTATATCACATATCAATCCAGCACGTGTTACTTCATTTTTATTGTTAAATATCATTTCCTCAATATATTATTCATTTTCTCAAATGGAATCTGTGTCACACATTCTCTCATGCTTTTCGCTGTCTGTTAATAGATGCTATATTTCTTTTAAATCTCTTAGAATCATCTTATTGTTCAAATTAATCAAGCCTTGTAAGAAGACACATGTTTACCGCAATCCTCTTGATATTTTGGTAAACATTATTTGTTTTTGCTATCAATAAAGAATGCCGAGTGTTCACATAACCGTTGAATAGATTTCAAGTTTTTATAACATTTCAAGATGTACTTCGTGTTTTTCTTTATCAAATGCTTTTTAATAATTTACAAACGCATATTTGCTCGTGTTGCTTTTTCTGTAAGTTTATTGTTTTGTTTGACAGCATTCAGACCATGAAAATGACTTTTCTTTTTCAAGTCTCTAACAAAGTAACTCATGTCTTAAAAAAGTAACTTGACTTTTCTATTTTTGGTCTGATTCTGCTCGATCTCAATTCTTTAAAATCCTATTTATTCCTTTGGCGTGTGATTCATCAAGCTCAATGTTCGATACAGATTCCATTCCACTAACTCTGCTGTTTTCGGCAAGTTTCTGAGAATTGATATGTTAAGGTATTTAAAATTGCTATGTCCATGTATTTAATGTTTTACGCCAGTATTGTATATTTCATTTATCGATTCGAAGTGCTTAATAATCCGACAGCCATCTTAAGGCGCCAACATCTCCGTTACAATATCAACTGGTACTGTTTATGTCTTTTCTTTCCTTTCCTTATTTCTCTTCTAACTTCAGCTTTTATTATCGCGGATACATCCATGATTTTATGTCTTATATGTTTCTTCCCTCGGATTAAATGGAGACTTTTCCAGTGTAACAAAGATATCATTAAAATAGATATTTTTGTTTGTTTTCTTCAGTTTTTCTTAAATGATCTTATCACTACTGTTTTTTAGAATTATTCTCGCAATATTTGCAGTTTTCAACTTCATTTCACTTGTTTATTTCTGATGACAATATTTTTGTTGCTGTCTCTAATACATCCCATAAATAATACTACTGAATTTATTCAGTTTTCTAAAGCTATATATATTTAACAGTGGATACGTATGCTATATTTATTTAATCAAAGGTTGAAAGATATTTTTATGGGGTGAATCATCTATCTATCTATCTATCTATCTATCTATCTATCTATCTCTCTAGTTGATGTGAAATACAATCACATATCAGGAATGAATAAATTAATATAGTATGAAAATAAAGAAAGCATACATTTCTATTAGTTATTTGTACAATTCAAACTTTCACTTTAATAGGAAAAAGACAAAACTGGTAATATATAAGGGTATAATTTCTATCGTATTGCAATGCTATATGTATATTGACATACGGTCTATCACTGATATTGAGAACTTTTACTCATAAATATATGATTACTTAAACCGTTATTTTACCTCACACACACACACACACACACACACACACACATATATATATATATATATATATATATATATGTTGTGGACAACGAGGGAGAATTTTGTTTCGATTTCCTTCCCGTGTGAGTTCGAATTCCTCGTCGCCAATTTGTTGTGATTCCGGGATGAAGCTTGGCTCTTCAACCCGTCTTTTTTTTATTTGGTCAATATGTTTTCTGTGGGTAAATTTTTCGCCTTTTGTGTACATCACGTTTCCTAGTCTGTTAATTATTGTATTTAGTTCCTCATAAGCCATATAGTTACTGAAGTAGACCCATTCTTGTTTGAATGATCTCTTGAGTACTGTAGGTGATATGGTTTTTATTTGTTTTTTTCCTTCTTCCTCTGAATAAATTCATCCTTTTTCGCTTATTCTCTTATCTATAGCAAGGTCACAGGTAGTTACTTTACTGCCTTGTATAACTCTTTACTGTTTTCATCTGTGGTAGCAAATGGCGCATTCGATTCTTTTTACAAACTGGTTCGACATTTTCTTTCAATTCAATTCTAGCTGCACCCTTACAAAACGAGCTGATAGGTGAATCCCATAAGTCGAACTTTTGCATACAGTCTTTGCCCACCCTATTTTCTGTATCTTTTATTACGCATATCTTGATTTTTCTTGTTTGCCCGTGAATTTTAACATTTACGATTATTTCTCCTTCGAATTTATACGATTTCCTGTCACCAACTTAGCAAAGTTTTGTGCATGTAACATGGTTGGTCTGTTAATCTTTTTCCGTGTCTGTAGGTTAATTATCGTTAGATCGGAACCCGAGTCTAGTTGCAATTTTATCTTTTTATTTAACATTTCAAGTTCCACATATTTTCTTATGTTGGTTTTGTCTTTGTCATGCATCCTAGTAGCTCTTATCCTACTAATAGCTTTTCTGTTCCTACATTGGGATGCCTTGTGCCCCATTTTTCAACACACAAGACAGCTTTTATATTTAAAACAGCAATCCTTATCCCAGTGTAGTCCTCCACATCGATAACATGCAGAGTGGGGGGGCTTATATTTGCTTCGATTTTCGTCATAATTTGTCCTATATGTTGTACTTTTCCCCTTATTATAGAAATTTTGTTTTCTTTCCGGGGAGGGTGAAGAACGTAAACTTTTGTTTAACTTACGTATATGTGATACTCCTGACTCCTAAATGTTTTACGAGTCTTTCTTTATACTCAGGCATTTTTGTCAATCTTCTGATACTTGTTGTAGTGTTAGTCCAGGTTCATTTTGTAGTTTTGAAAGCATTCTTTTGCGCATTGCAATATCATTTGCTGAGATTAACCATTGAACAAAGATGAGACACTTGAAATTGTCCAGTGCTAATTCTGCCAACTTGAAGTCGTCGCAATGTTTATTCACGATGGCGGCAAACGTGGAATAGTCCTCATTTTCGCCCTTTACCAGGTTAAGACATTTCCACCTCTTGTGAAAGAGTGACGTTTTTGGACTGAAAAGCTCTGTAAGACATGTAACTGCTTCGTCAAACGTTAATTCGTTCGTCTTTTTTTGGCAAAATGTAATCCACAAATTTTGTGTATTCCTCTGTTCCTAGTTTTCTGAGCAACAGACGTAGCTTCTTTGCTTCTGTCCAGTTTTGACAATTGATGTTAAAGATGTCTTCGTTGCGTCTAATATAATACCCGAATTTTTTTATCCTCTTCTAGAGAGTATTTGTAAATTTCTATCGTATTCCACACTGCCTCTTGGGAAAAAGTCGCCTCTTTTTCGATATTTTGTTGTTTGTCATCCGGTACCTTTAATATTAGTTCCTGCGTTTATAGTAATTGTTTCCATTCTTTCTTGGAGTCGTAATCGCTGTTCATTTTGGTATTTTACAAGTTCGACTAAAATATATTTAAAATCCTCCATGATAAAAATCTTACGAAAAACTTGCTTTTCCGTATATTTAGTCCTCGTAAATCTTTTGTCGCCAAGTTATTGTGGACACTGGCATAAAACAGCAAAGGAGACTTTTTTTGTGTGTGAGTTCGAATTCCTCGTCGCCAATTTGTTGTGGACAACGAGGGAGAATTTTGTTTCCATTTCCTTCCCGTGTGAGTTCGAATACCTCGTCGCCAATTTGTTGTGGATTGCGGGATGAATCCGATATAAATGAATAACAAATGTCAGGAATGGATAAGGAAAATAAATGTATTAATGTAATAATACAAACTGGTAATACGGGTTAGTAGATCCAGGAATGCGGGTTAGTGGCACTAATATATATACAGTCTTGGTATTGAAGTATCGCGGTATGCCTCCTTACTGAGTCTACTTGCTCGCTAACTGTGACGCTTGCCGCCGTCTCTGTTTGACTTACTCTACTACTACTGTATTCTACGACACTTCTGTCGTTCCGTCTCGACTGCTAGTAGTATATGTATACATTGGGTGAGTCCATTTGTGTGAAAAGGGAAGACCCCTCAATAATATATATATATATATATATATATATATATATATTAGTTAATGATAAAAGGCATCGATAAAATTAAGAACTAATAAATGAAATCTACGACAATGGTGACATACCGGAGGCCCTAAGCAGATCTATGTTCATAGTACTGCCTAAGAAATTGGGAGCAAACAAATGTGAACTCCACTGAACAATCGTCCTAATTAGATACATAACAAAACGCATCATCCGAATTCTGATGGCTGGAGCGTGCAGCAGAATCACTCCAGAGGTAGGTCGAGAAGAGTGCGAGTTTATCAAAGACGCTGGAAAAAGGAACGCAATATTTATTCTCAGAATGTCATCAGAAAGAGCAATACAAATCCAAAATAACGTTTCCCTGTGTTTTATAGATTACGCAACCTCGACCTATTGGGGTAAGACTTTAGAATAATCAAGAATCTATACATTGCAGCAAAGTGCCTGCATATGGACAGAACATGCGTTCAACAGATATGAAAAAAATGAAAGGAGTGTAAGACAAGGCTGTGTCTTCTCACTGGATTTATTAAACCCGTATAGCGAGGAGATTCTGAGAGAATTAGTAGTCCTACAAGAATTCATTATTGGGGGCCACAATGTCATGAATTTAATATGCGTAGATGACACAGATGCTGATAGCAGACACAAAAAGGAAACTACAAAGTCCCTACCGAAGGTAGCAAAAGAAACAGAGAACAAAGAAGTAAGAATAAAGCGCATCGTTATCAGCAAAAGGATGAACCCAAAATGCAAATTACAGGTAAGGGATACTAAAATCAAACAGGTACAGAATTTTAAATATCTGGGAAGTGTACTAATAGATGACGGAAAGTACGACACTGAGATCAGTATACATATTCAGATTGCCAAAGATGCAATCCAAAAGCTAAGCAGAGTATTAGGAGAAAAAAATCGTTACAAAAAATGAATAGATTACTGAACTGTTACGTGATATCTGCCTTCTTGTAGAGCTGCGAATGCTAGACAATATCCTCAAAGAGGCTTGAACCAACAGAAATGTGTTTCTACAGGAAGATGCTGAGGAAACAATTGGTCGAACATGTGAGGTACAACGAGTGTTTTTAGAGAATGGAAACAAAAAGGAAACTTATGCTTAACACCAGGAAGAAGCAGTTGAAGTTTCTGGAGAACGTAATGAGGAAAGAGGGCTTGGAAAATCTGATAATCACAGGACAGATTGAGGGAAAGTGGAACAGAGGAGAGAAATTAGTAACATAATTGATGAGATTAAAGGATTGTATGGCAGAACAAGTTTTAGGAGAAATAACAAAAAGACAAAACTTATTAAGAACTGTAAGGAACAGAAAAATGTGGAGGGTCATGATTGCCTAAGTACTGAGGGACAAGGCATATAAAAGAAAGAAACTATCGATCAAACACGTTTCACGTTTATTAAAGTGTTGTGGTAGGATCCACCTAATCTGCATAGGTGACTACCGACTATATAAATGATGTTTGGTACCGGAAGACAGGGGAGCGAATACAGAGATCCAGCTAGAGACTCTGCCCGACTGCGACTTAGTCAACACATTCTCCAGCAACGTCTTCCCAGAAATATACAGAAATACTATATGTAAATATTGTGTACATTTTCTTGTTATAATACATTCTTGTTCTAAGTACATTTTCTGTTGCATTATTATTCCATGCATTAGTCGAGATTCAACAATGAGTCAAGACTCAACATAAAGCTTCGTTAGAGATTCAGAGAAAACAATCTTTAACGATGCTTTAATAAAAGTGAAATATATTAGATTGATATACGTTTCCGATTTGTTCGTTATCTTACATATATATATATATATATATATATGTGTGTGTGTGTGTGTGTGTGTGTGTGTGTGTGTGTGTGTGCGTGTGTGTGTATCTGTGTGTGTGTAAAATGTCTGATAGACTATGTTTGTAAAAGTACAATATGAATGAAGACAAAAAGAAAACTTAGCTAACGCGTTTCCTCCACTGAGGGGCTTTATCTCGGCAACTGCAAGGATTTTATTTTGCAACATTTATTAATTGACAAGAGACAAAATGTTAGTTTTTCTGAAGTTTTAAATTTAAGAAACGCGCATAAATATGCATCAGGTTATCTGAACGTCAAAGCAGGATAGAGTGGACGCCAAGTTACATAATTCCATGTATAAGAAACGAAAGGGAGTAAAAGATGGTCTTGAAATATTTTATGTAAATAAATATTTACATTATTTTATTTTAGGATGAATAAATGTGCCATATATATTAAATAACATAAGGTTATGAATCTAACTTTATCTTTTAATTTTATCGCCATGCATGTTGGGTTGGGAAAATATTAATTCTTTCAGCAATAGAGATATTTGACAAAATCATATATATATGAACACACTGCTATATATTTCATATATATAGACCGAAGACTACAGAAATGAAAATTACAATGCAGATCGAAGATCTACAATATAAGAAACATCATCTCTATGTTTAGTCAATACTTGAGCGGTTTGGTATGTTCTCGGCTCAAAAGAATCCCCAATATGATCAAACATCACAATTCATTCTACTCGAGTTGAAAATAGTTTAACCACCTGCCTTATATATCAACTAAAACTACTAGAGAGACGCTAAAAGAAAAAAAAACTCTGTTAAACGAGTTTGGAAATGCTGGCTAACACACAACAACAGACAGCTCTTTTATTAATTTACACACGCGCGTGTGCACGAAATATATTCAGTTTTGAATGAACTTTGCATTTTATGTGAGAGAGATTTCATTAACTTTCATTTAACTTTTTTATTGCTGCCTTTTCATCTTTGCAGGGAGATTTGAATTGCGACTGGAAAGTTTTCAAAGCTTGATTCGTATAAGAGATGAAAATCGATGCTTCCCAGAAATTTCCGGTGAGTCGAACATTAATTGTAAAAAAAGATTCCTTTTCTAAGATTAGTCAATTCTGCATCTGAAAGTTTGAAAACCTTGATCAACCAATATTTGGTATTTGAGTGGTTTGCAAGAATATTGCAGTTTTTGTAACATTCTGACTGATACCTTCTGCGTCTTTCTCATTTCGAATTCATGAAATATTCTTATTACATCAGAATTCGGCTTCGGCTATCGATCGAATTTATTTTGGGATCAAATGTGAATGAAATAGCTGATTACTGAAAACCTCATATTGATGAAAGAGGATATTAAGAAAAAAACTGAAATTTATAAAATGAAATTTGCACCTGTTCATATGAAGGTAAAAACAACCCCCCATGCCATCGATTTTAGGGAAAAACATATTATTCAGAGTTCCGTCATTTCATGATTATGTGATTTCATGTTGCATTGTCAAATATTTTACCGTCTCTGTGGTCTTAAATTTAAATTCAATCTCGATCCATACTTCAGACCCAATTGAGAATCGAACACATTTTCTGGACAGTTCTACGGCAAGTCAATATAGGTATTTATATAATATATATTATAATACATTATTGATAGATTACACTCAATTTACTAATTATTTATGAAGAGAGGGTAAGCATCGTCAAAGAAAGTCTTATTTCATTCATTACCTGAGGAGTAACAAGTAGCAATTGAATCAAGCGGATAAATATTATTGTAGAGTGTCTCTCCTTAATAATGGTATCACATATTTCTCATTTGTTTTTGACTAGTTGTAGTAATAAATGTTCATTTTATTCTTGGTAGATTTAAAGAATTATAACTGGCAAACAAATATATTTGTGTGCTGCATATTGTTCCGGTATCATCACTAAAATATATATGTATACATCGTATATGAGAGCATAAGTAGTTAGTCATACGCAGGTGGCTGGCCCCTGGCCCTTTGAAAAGTTTTCTATTAAATGATCATTATGTTTCCATGTCGTTTTCCTATAATCTGAATTATTTTCACTTCTATTATACCATAAAGCTTTCACTTACATATTATTTACTTGAATTATATATCGATGGATATCAACTCCATTCTACAAAGTGAAGTCTATATTTTCAACGATGGTTAACGTCTAAAACCAAAATGCTTATAATGTTGAATACTTCTTGTTCACTATAAAAAAATATTAATCAATAATACATTATACTATATTTGCCTGCAGCGCAAATCTTTATCAAGAATGTCGTATCGAAAGACATAAGTAATTTTTTTTTTAAATAGCCAAATTACATGATGCATAAAAGGTTTTTAATACACAGCCTAACTTCAACATTAGTAAATTGACGCAACCTCATATATTAAAAAAAAAACAATACAGGGTTTGATGAGTAAATTATAGTCATTTTATATTTTTAATTACGCGCATGCGCGTTATTTGATTTTGATTTTGTCGTCTACACACTATAAAAGTTTCAGTTGGGTATCGTCTGTGAGAGAAAAAGCATCATGACGCAATTCATTCCACCAGAAAAATGGAAACGACATGCTATCTTGCTTGGCATTCGCGCCGAAAGTTCCAATCCGAACATTCCAGAGGTTTTGGGTGTCAGTCTGTGGACAGTACAGAGGATTCGGAAGGGAAAGGAGCCGCCGTACCTTCTTAATCACCATTAGACTCATCTGGGCCTAATGGTGATTACAAAAGTACGGCACCTCGGAAAACTCACTCTGAACGTTCTGATAAGAAAAGAACTCCCGAATTGGTGAGGGCCTCAGACTCAACACACAGGCTTATATCAAGTGCTTTGAAGTGTTACTACTGTTTTGGGTCAAGCGGGTGTCTAGTGGTAGACCCTATATCTGACAACAGAATTCTGCACTATGCCACATAAGCGGGAGAACCAAGTTATTTTGCAATAATATGACCCCTTACATCACGTCACTTAACTCTATATTGAGTATTATGTGTGCAACGCAGTTGAGCGAGACAACAAAAAATACGAGACCGTGCAAGAGATCCCGTAGTTGTCTGTTGGCCATGGTTGAAGCCAATGCTGATATCGTTGAATACATTTACTCGTTACTATTACACGATATTTTTGTGCAATATATATGTTAAAATGAGATAACAGTGTCATTTTCATTTTTGCGCCATTTAGACGATAATTTATCCCTGTATAATTGCAAGGATTATTCCGTCGAAATTATGTTCTATATTATCTCTATGTTTAATATCCAAGTATTCCGAAGATCAAATTATACATCTAGACAAAGGAGACACGATAAACAGTATTTCTTCGGAAAACATAGGCGATTTGGTATTGCTCATGGAAATATTTTTACAAACTATAAAAAAAATATTTGAACAAAAATGATTTAAAGCCTTTTGTGTATATGTATATATATATATATATATATATATATATATATATATATATATATGTGTGTGTGTGTGTGTAATGTATTTATGTATGTGTATGTGTGTGTGTGTATGATAACTGAGACATAGACTTAATCTCAAAAGATTTTCTGAATCAGTATGTTCTGTATGCGTTCAGATATGCAAGGAAATATATGTTCCAATCTGTGTTCTTACATTTACCTTTACTCTAAATCTAAACACATTTGCACCATAATGTCAGCATCAAAATCATTTTTTATAACACTTTTTTCAGAGACAGAAGGCTTTAATTCCTATATGAATGAGCCTGTTCCACATCAGCCATGCAAACTAAGACAATGTCTCCATAATCTTTCAAAGTTAATCTATGCTTTGGATCATAAGCGGATCCCTTCATTCTCCACACTTTGGCCAAAGATTAATCTTAGTCTCATCAACACATAAAACTTTCTCACAGTACTTATTTTCGTTCATCTCTGTACTTCCTTGAAAATTCCAATCTAGCCTCACGATTCTTACTGCTGATGAGTGTTATGGCCTCTGTTTTTCTGCTCTTGAATCTTTTTTTCAAACGGTGGATAGTGAAACATTCATCTCAGCACTCTGGCGGTTGTTGTTGATGTCACTGTCTTTTGCTGTGGGTTTTTACACACGGCTCCGGCAATGTTTCTGCTATTATCTGCTATTGTTGTCCTTGGCCGACCTGTTCTATGCCTGTTCAGGACATTCTATATGTTCGTGTTGGCTATGCCCAATGTTTGTCCAATGACACTGATTGATTTTCTTTCTTTTCTCCGCTTCCGAATGGCTTTCTTTTCTCCCGTAGAAATCTCTCTTGTCCTGTCTTGTTAGTTTATCCATTTTAACAAGAATGGCAATTTTTACAGTTTAAAACCAAGTCTAAAATCAAGAGTAACCATTCAGAACTATTTCATTTTTAAATAATCAATATAAAAGACAACAGTTCTGTCAGATACGTGTTCCAATAGGTTTGGTCACTTGAGAAATAGGTGGATTCACACAAAAGGTGATATGTCCTAAGCTCTTTAACACCTCTAAATGTAAATATCAGGAAATAAAATTATGAACTCTTGTCACATATTTAACTTTTGATCTTAAACCCAAATAACTTCAGTGAATAACAAAAAAAAGGAATTTGCTTTGTTGTTTCAATACTTTGGGAGGTGACTGTATATATATATATATATATATATATATATATATATATATATATATATATATATATATATATATATATATATATATATATATAAATGAGTGTCTGTGTGTTTTGTGTGTATGTATGTGTGCATGTGTGTTGATTTTAGTCAAAAAACCATTTGATGGTGCTGATATAATAATGATAAAAGCTATTGATAAATGACATATATAGTTATTAGTAATTAAAGAAGGTCACATTTGGATTCTTGAGAAATTATAATGATTATCTCCTAGAAAACTTAATAAAAATAAGACACTCATTTCACATTCGTGAATAAGTTTCTGTTAACGTTATATTGTTTTTTATCGGGAAAAATTGTATCGTCTGGATAAAAATTCCGATTGAAGAAAACAAATATTGTATTCGTATCCCAATGAAATGTCTGCAAAATATTGTTAAATATATAATTAAATTGGTTGAATGAAATGATTTACTGGAAAACCTAGTGAAAAGACAAAGTATATCATTGGAAATAATATGTGTGTTCGCTCTACTCAATATATTCAAAATTTCAAATATTTTTATATAAAACATGTACATTACTGTCACTGGGTCAGACAGTTCCTCGGACTGCGTAGCACATAATATACACGGATATTAAAAGAGTTTAAGTATTTTTCCCTATGCCCAGTAGGGTATTATCATTATTTTAATTATCTCCGCGCTAAATGAGATGATTGAAAAAAATGAGTTTAAAAATATGATTAAAGAGAATGTCTATGGCTAATAATTCAATTAGATTGCACCAATAAAGAATTCCGTCTTAATATGAATATTAATACAAGCAGCTTCTTAGACAATTATTAAAATCATGGTAATTTCTGTAATATGTAATTCAGTTCAGTAATAATTACATGTGTGGATGTTTTCATGTTTGTAGTGTGTGTGTGTGTGTGTGTGTGTGTGTGTGTGTGTGCGAGCGCGCACGCGCGTGCGTGTGTGTGCATATTTGGATGGTCCTGTGTGCATGGGCGCGCGTAATAATTCATTTTTTCATGTTAAGTCCATGAATTTAAAACGAGACATAATAACAATTCTCTCATTATTATCACACCTCATTTGACTTTTAATTTTGCTAATAATTACTAAAGTTAATCGTTTGAATTTATTCCTCGTTTTCATGGAGGCATTCAGTAGAATAAGCTCTGTAGATAAAGCTTAACTAAAAAAAAATTATTTCCCAATCTTAAATTGAAAGCAATAGCCTTAATATTGATAATTATAGACAGAAGATGCTGTTGCTTTATTTGGAAATATTCACATGAAATATATTTATGAAATTACGTTAATTGTTAATGCGAATGATAGTGATGTGTAGAAAAAATGAATATATACACACACATTCTCTGTCTCTCGCACACCTACCGACTCACAGATTTCTGTCTGTGTGTCTTTTTACCTGCGTGCCTGAGCGTGTGTGTGTTTAATTGAGAATAATATGCAATATTATTAATATACAGCTAACTGAAAATATAATTATAAAATCAAAGTTATACAGTGTCAATGCTTTTTAAATTTTATTATAACAGAACGTATTAAACGATACTAAATTATTTGGCAAAATTATTTCTGACTGTAATATACAGAGCATTTAATGCTCTTATAAAATCAGCGAAAATTGTAATAGTAGTGTCTTGAAAGACGACTTTATGACGATTGGAACGAAAATAAAACAGTCTTGTTCAGTCTCTTCAATAAGGTGTGGACCAAAATGTATTGGGAGAGGTTTTTGCAGCAAGATAAAATGTTTGGATTTTTTTTCAAATTTAAAATAGGTTATGTGAAATAATACTTTCGTAATCATCATACTAAAAAAACGGTACGGACTTGATTTCTAGTTTTTTTTTCATCCATAGAAGAATGTTTGCTGTAGCAGTTTAAGAATGGAGCGAAAAATAAAACAGTGGATATTTTCAAACTATGAATTTTACTAGGGTAAGTTTGTTAACATTTAAAAGTTAGCTCCTCATTTTATTAATTTTGATGTGTTCATGCTTTACCTCAAGCGTCAAATTTCTCTTCTTCTTTTTAGTAAGGAATCCTCTGTGAATTTCATATAATATGAATAATAATTATTATACACCAAATTATTGAATTATTCAGCTTTGAAGTTAGTCATAGCTTTTTAACCCCTGAAAGGTTTTCAAGTATATTTCTTTTTCTGCAACATACTTGATAATTTGTATCAATCACTTTATTCCATCCACGCTGGTAGACTGGATTCATCCGGTTCTCTATTCTAAGGCATACATCGTTTCCATTTAGACATTTTTCTAATTCATCTACTAGTTACAGACGAATATGACATGCAACTATGCGTATAGATAATCACTTATGTTTATCATTAATAAGCACAAAATACTATGAATATAATTTTAACTCTCCCTGACATATTTTTGATAACTGCGTATCCCACTTTCGTTTAACCCGTACAAGCAGACTTTCTTGACTGATAGTTTTAAAGCACGAATGGAATTATTGAAAGCCAATTAGCCGAGTTACAAGAATAAAATTATTCATATATTTTGAAGCATGAATGGAAAATGTGCTAGAAATAATTTATATCTCACGAAAACCGACGAGAAAAACGTGCGTAATCGGGAAAATATGAAAGCTAAACTATGTTATCATGCATATTTGAGCTTCATCTAATGTATCAAGTGGACGATGAGATGTTATTCTGCTCCAGCTGTTTCACTCTGTAACATTCAACAAAGTAGATAGAGTCAACCCTTTTCTTTTGAGTGTCAATCTTCTAAGCTGAGAAGAATAAACTTTTGCATCGAAGAGACTAAAAGTAAACATATGTGTGACATACTTGAACTTGGAATTGTCGACAGAAATATTGAATAAAAGTCTATTAGAAAAAAGGACAACATATTTCACCTTGAATAAAATCTAATGTATAAAAGAAAAGATTTAAATATACAGCGTGAAAAAATAAAACTTGATAAATTCCTGTGATACTTGCTACTTTCTTTCTGTATTATTTTAATACAAATGGATATAAATTAACGTTAGATAAAGGTTATAATCTCTTGCATATGGCTTCCATTATTTTAAATTCCAAACACATAAGAACTTCGAAAGGCAGCACAACTTTTAACACCAAAGTTGTTTGACATTTTCATGCATTTCTCATGGATGGCAATTTTGAGGATATTTATGTTGTTGTTGACGGACTTTTTATGCAATCTGCTCCAAAACATTAGGAAGTTCACTTCTGGGTAGTAGGTGGAACATAATACTTATGATCAGAAATCAGCAAAGTTGGCTTAGGAGAGCATCTGCACATTTTTGGGTGGTGTTACAATGAATGTCGTTCTGAGACTACATAATGTTGATTTCTGGATAGACAAACTTGTAACAAAAAATACAGTCTTCAGCTTCGGCAACAATACTCCTCGTCAGAAATCACGGCACCTGAATGTATCGTGTTATAGGAGAATTTGATATTGACATCGCGTCTTTTCGACCGTTTTAATGGATCAAAATACTGTCGATATTTACACGTCTGAGTTGTATGTTAACTGTAAATCTATGATTATTAGGGCACCTGAACAATTTCTTATACCTTTCTGGTCTTCTTGCGATTACGGATTATTATCATGCGCAAACTTCCACATCCGCTATTTGAGGTATTGATACTTTATGGCATTGGAATGAAGTGAAGACTGATCTTGCTGATGTTACATCTTCCCACGTCCTTTGGATGTCGTTTCCTATGTTTAAGCACTCGATTATATTGTTGTCAGTACGAAAGACACACAATTATATTGCTGCTGCTTGTGGGGTTGATTTCTTGCGTGAAAAAAGCATGCATATTTTTTTTTTTAAACGTATCACCCCAAGCAAGGCCGGTGGCCACTATCACGCATGGGGTTACAGAAGGGTTGGAGGAAGAGCAGATAGGAGTGGTAAAGGAAGGGATGTGGAGAAAGAGAAGGACGGAGGGTCGATCAAGGCAGGGGGGGTTACGGAAGATATAGAGCGAGAGCAGATAGGAATGAAAGATGTCAGGAAGTGGAGAAGGGAAGTTGGTTCTAATGCCGCGGATGTTAGAGAAGGATATATTTAGAGGTTTGGGTGATTTTTGGAAGGCTGGTTTAGGTTTGTATTTCTGTTTTTTGTTATTCATGTTGGAAATTGATTTTGGAAAGAGAGAGAAGGCCTGAGTTAAAGGAAGCCGACGGTTGATACCCATGAAGCGAACAGATAGGGGGTTTGGCACAGCAAGATTCATAATGTGGCCTCAGGGTTGCCCACCGGAAATGACTGCAGGGACACCTATCCATGCGCGACATGGCACTACAGACACCCCGATATTATGCAACTGTTGATCAGAGCGGCCGCTCAAGTCGCTACGCAAGAGTTAGGGCTCCTAACTACCAGTCGGAAACAACAACCAGGGAACTGTCAACCGTGTACCCTCAGAATGCAGGCAATGCCACAGACTGCGCGCATCATCGGAGAAACACAGCGGCACCAGTACAGAGGCCAGTGAGAAAGAGAGAGAGATCCGGGAACCCCTTCCTAAACACGAAACAAGTTTTGGGCCTCTACTCGCGTCCAATAGAAGAGGGAGGAGTGTAGACCGGGCGGTAGGAAAGCCTACCTTCTCCAATTACATAAAACATATACAACGATGACAGAACAAAACAGTGGGGGGATGAAGTTGGGATAGTTGCAGGGCTTATACAAGTTGAGGGTACTGGGGGATAGGAAAGACATATGGTACTAAGTTTTAACTTAGTATAAGTCCCAGAGGCCTATATTAAAAACAAAATTGAAGAAAAACAAACTGAGGAAAATAGAGTTAGCAGTGATTAGGAAGAACCAGGTAAAAAAAAAAAAAAAAAAAAATTTAAAAATAATTATTGATAAAGTATTTACTCACTGAAATTCAGCTTCAATATCGACGACACACATCGCAAAAAACACAAGCGAAAGTGAACGGCGTGCTCGAAACCCCAAGCGTCAAGTTACAAAGAACGCAGTGTTGGTGGTAGTGTGTGTGTGGGGGGGTCATACGACCATTCCACCACACGACCATGACAACAGTGGGCCGGGGGAGGCCTTTTTGTAGGAGAAAGTTCAAATCAAACTGGCACCTACAGAAGACAATAGTCTCTGACCAGCAAGTTTTCGAGCCGGCAAGTTTTAATGGAGGCAGTTGACGACAGAAAACAAACTGAAATCTCAAACATTGGCTATTAAGTGGACTAACAAATTATAGTCCCAGCGACACGGTGAAGAAACGGTCCGATTTATTCATTCAACAGGCTGGCAAAGACCGGCCAAACGCGCGGTTGGACATTACAGACGAGAAAAAAGCAAATTCTCACATAGTTACTTCTAAAATAAGACGGGGGGGGGAGGACGGTTAACAAAAAGCAAAATACAGACAAATTAATAAAAAACAAAAAACCCAAAAAAAACAAGGCATTAAATAAAAAATTTACAATAAAACTTTTGGAAATACATTAAGAAGTTATATATACATACACAAGGAACGCGGCATCAAATAGGTGGGGGGGGGGCATTTATAGTTAAGAATAAAAAAAAATAAAAATAACAATTTAAAAAATAAATATTAACTAATAAAGTTTTCAAATATATTAGTTACATATGCAAGGAATACATAGAACAGGCTCAATTCACCACCATAAGCTATCCAAAAGTCACGTCCAAATATATATATGTATACATACACACACACAAATACGCACACACGTACACACACACACACACACATATATATACACACACACATATATATACACACACACACACACACACACACACACACACACATATATATATATATATATATATATATATATATATATATAATCTAGCCGATTTCATTTAGAGTCTTTTCTTTCCAAATAATAAAAGATCTAAAAATATCTAAAATATCATATGAACACAAAGCTTCATCTTGCGCATGTGTTGCCTACCAACATAAAAAAAATTAGAAGTTCAGAAGGACGAAACGCATCACAAATAAAAATTTTCCTCTTTTTATATATTTTTCACCAATATTGTTCTTGATATATATAAAAATATATATTGAAATCGCATATATGTATATATATATATATGAAGAAATATACGCTTAAGGTGTTCTATAAATATGACATAAAGTGCTCAATATCAGAGATCGAGCGTGTGTAAATATAAAAGTGAATATTGAAGTCAACACTTAGAGGCGGCAGGCTGTTTCAGGCCACGAGTGTTGTTTTTTTCCTCTGCCATTTATATATACGGGTCAGTGGCGCGTTGTTGGTAATCTATTTTGGCGGTTATGTTACCGGAAGTCGTTACTTTGTTTATTTATTTATTTATTTGTGTTAAATTATTTTGTTTGTTTTTATTTATTTTTTATTTTTATTTCTTTCTTATATATTTACTTATTTATTATTATTTTCATCGGTGTTTTATTAACATAGTAAAAAATGTTTAGATCGCTTATTTAATAGTTTTGATTTGTTTTGGGAAGATGATTAAAACTATTTATTCAATTTTGGGGTTGATTGCTGTAGTTTATTCTAACTATTATTTTGGCGGGAGCAGTTTTTAATTTCTTTATTACTTTATTTATTTGGATTGATTATCTTTACTTGCTATTTCTAACGGTTAAGTTATCGAGATCGGTTTGTTAGTTTGTATATTTATTTATTTATTTGGATTAATTTAGTTTAATTTATTTTACTTGTTTTTTTATTATTTATTTATTATACTGAATATTTTTATTTATTCTTTTCGGTTTTCGATTTTTAAGTAACGCGGGATTTTCTATCGTTATATAAGTTATAGCTATGATTTTCGTCCGATTTTTGGTTTGATTTTTTTAGTCTAACTAATATTTTGGTCATAATGGTTTGTTAATTTCTTAATTATTTACTTTATTTATTTGGGTTCATTGATTTTGTTTTTTATTTTTTATTTTTTTATTCTATTTCGTCTATTTTAACGAGTGAGATCTGGTAATTTGTTTGGGTTAATTTATTTTATTGTCATTTTGTTTATTTATTTATTTATTTTTTCAGTTTTCGATTTTTAAGTAACGTAGTAAATATTTGTTTTCATGTCTGCATTTTGAGATGAGCTCGGATCGTTTATTTAATAATTTGTTTTGGTCTGGGAAGGTAATGATTGCTATTTTTTTCCTCCAAGCAAAGTTTGCAATTTTTTATTGGTTGTTGTAGGCTGATGATCTTTTAATTTTTTCCAAGATATTTTTGGTGTAGAACGGCTCATGATCAAACATAATAGAAATTCATTGTCTGTTATATTTAAGAATATGTTTATATACATATATATATATATATATATATATATATATATATATATATATATATATATATATATATATATATATATACAGAGAGAGAGGATTAAAGCGCTACATTAATGTCGCCAGTCAAGTTTTCATTTAACCGATTAAAGATCAATAAATTTGCATATAATCAGCAAACGCTACGAAAAACAAGAAATCTGACAAATACTGTTCTATAACAGTAAATTACATTACAATACGAACTGCTTAAAACAACACATTCTAGAACACTTAACTATAAAATAAACAACTGGGCATCAGTAAACTTACATTTATATTTAGGAACAAAGATGATTAATAACTTTCAAAACTACTAATACGGCCACTTCTACTACTACTGCTCCTGCTGCTACTACTACTACTACTAATATCACTAATACAAATAATAATATCTCTACCCAACATGTAAGTGCGAATCACCATGCCGAGGATATCGCTCACAGCGGCCCTGAAATTGTATCATCTTTAAGGCGTAAAAAGCTGACCAGAACTAAATGATCCGTGGAAGATTACAAATATGGGATATAAGCATACCCCCATGCTTTATTAAATGCAACAACGTCGTTCACTCATACACGTCGAAGCAAGCCATATTATGACCGTAAACAACCACACATATAACGGACGAGAAAATGTAGAAATTCAAGGGATAAATGTAATGTTTCGCAAAGGTTATGCATCAGACAGTATTAATATAATAGAAATGATTGATGAGAAGAACAATGAAGAGGAAAACGTACGTCGCATAGCAACCAAACACTTAACATAATGACAAAAACGTCGAAAGCATGGAAGAAAACATCACGAGAAAATGTGAAATGGTAAAGGATATAAACATACATAAGGGCCAGAAATATTAAGGATAAAGCATAAGATTTATTCTAAATCTGCCTTGGAAACAGAAGACTAAGCTAGAAGATATTTTTAAAAAAACATGTCCGCAACCATTCCCTAAAGCAAGGACATGAAAACATTTATGCCATTGCCTTAGTAGTCAATGACACCCCCGGCATAAAAACGAGAAAGAGTGAACACAACAGTTAGCACACTTGCACGATCATAAAGAAGAACTGAAAAGGAAATTTGAAAAAGCACAAGAAGAAATTTGAAACATTTCTAAAATATAAAACGAAAAACACTTGGAACAGAAGGAAAAAATCATCAATGGAAATTTAACATCAAAAATAAAAAAGATTTACAAGTAGTCATTGACAAGCTTAAACAACGTAGGATACTATAGAAGAGACAAAAGTTGTTTTCTCAGGATAAAAGAGATCACTAAAAGTTTTTTATCATGACCAAAATAAAAGATATTAAAATCTGCGAAACAACAAAAACAGAGACTGCTGAAAATGCCTGACATCTCTAACGTCTGGGAAAAGGAACGTTTTCAGTGTATAAAATAAATTGAGAAGGAAAACCAAGAGGAAGCTAAAATAAGTTGGGTCAATATATCTTTGAATTACATTCTAACAGCAACTCAGAAGTCAAGCAAATGGAACATCACGCTGAGTAAATAACTGGCTAATATGCTGACAACACCTAATAAAAGCTTTAACTATGCCAATTAACATACACAGAAAACCCGAATGGCCTAGATGGTTAACAACTTGCATTAAATTACTTTTCAATAATGTGCAAACTAACAACCCTTAAATCTACCATCTGATCAAATGTTTCCTTAAACTACGCACAGCCATTATGCTAGGACAGACAAAACAATAAGTGGTTTATAGCAATATGATATGAGAGGAGCAAAAATGCTTCGGAAAATAATGGCTATTGATACAAAGACAAGGTGCTCTTACGCAAGAACATAAAGAAAGAGGTAAATATAGGGGAAGGAACCTTATAACAGTTTGAGTCATCTACAAGAATTTGGCTGACATGCCTGGAAATCTATAAAATCTCTTCGATCATGATGACCATTATCTGAACGAACATGATGCAAAAGAAAACCATCTTCAGCATCAGATATAACCAGAGAATTTATAACATTGGCAAATCGATATCTGACGTAAAATCATCAATAAGACTCTCTTCATACACTTAACTACTACATTGCTCCACATCCTCTGTTCTTCTCTCTTCTAAGTGACTATGCTTATAGGCAACACAGCAATCAACCATTTACCCTAAACTGATGATAAGCAGAAAGATCTACTCACCACCATTAAAGTCTTATTTGATGACATCAAAACGGGGTTTGGTCATGAGAAATATGCCAAAGATAATTTCAAAAAAGGTGAATTAACAAAAGCCCAAAACGTCCAGATTGGCATAGATAGTCCAATGCATGATCTAGGACGAAATGACACACACGTATACGGCGATGTGATGAAGGAAAAATATAGATTGTAAAGACTGAAAGAGAAAATATTATTTTTGAAAAGATTACAACAGACAAATATGACATGCCTAAATCAGAGCTGTATGCCACAACCACAATAGTCGTGACCAATTAGCTTGCAGTTATAATTCATCAACTGTTCCTTCCCTATCATCAAGTGGCAAATAGAAGAACTAACGAAACTCGAGCACGTAAAAGGAAAACGCTTGAGATTTGAAAAATGTACCAGCATCAAGCAGACGTTGATAGGCAGGAACGTCAGGTAGAAGAATATTTATGCTAAACGTGATATGTACAATACAACCGTATCGGTATTGACATGTACTGGAAAAACCAAAGCGGACAGTTTCATTAGAATCGACAGTCGCCATGGGAGAACGAAGAAAATGGCATCATTGCCGTATGATGCTGCCCAATACAATAGGGGGCTCAATATAACAGAAATCGAATTAGTGAATAACGAGCCAACCAAAATCTATGCTCACAGAAGTAAATTGAAAGCCAAACACTAATTTCGAGAAGAGCAAAAGAATTAATGAGGAAACAAAACTTCTACACGGACAGTACCTTCGAAGATTCAAAACAAGAAAATGGTTAAGAACAGGTGTCTTATGAACTAACACTGGACGATTTATGATTGGTGCCCATGTACAATTAGTAAATTAGGGAGATCGGAAAATATTACACAACAATTTGTATGTTATACAACAAGCAGAAAAAATAATAGTTTATTTAATCAATAGCGGTTCCCAATTGGCTAAATTATTTTGTTTCACTTAGATCAAACATACATATATACATATGTATGCATGTATGCATGTATTCATATATATATATATATATATATATATATATATATATATATATATATATATATATATATATATATATATATATTTCACACGCAGTAGGCTTACAGTACGCCTGAAACCAACCTAGTTATTTGACAACATCCAAATTCACTTGGAAGATCTGTTTCTACATCGGTCATCCTCGACGGAAGCCATACATAATGATAATGACGAGATTGTTATGTACATATTTTTAAATAGTTTTATTTTATAGTTTTAGTAAATTGTGTGACTCTTGATTATTTTCATCTCTCATAAGTCATTATCAAATAGCTTCTGGTAAACCAGAAAGTACTCAGTCATCAAGCAAGTAGCATAGCATAAAACATTTTATATATATATATATATATGTGTGTGTGTGTGTGTGTGTGTGTGTGTCTGTGTGTGTGTGTGTGTGTGTGCGTGTGTGTGTGTTCTACTCTCGGAGCAAGTTAAAACAGTTGAGAAATTTTGTATTTTATATATATATATATATATATATATATATATATATATTACCATTATTTTCTTTTAAATATGATTCCTTCGCTACATACGATTTCACATGTTTCAAAAACGAGAGCCGAAAACCTCAAT
Source organism: Acanthosepion esculentum (assembly GCA_964036315.1). NCBI lineage: Eukaryota > Metazoa > Mollusca > Cephalopoda > Sepiida > Sepiidae > Acanthosepion > Acanthosepion esculentum. The sequence goes on from OZ038477.1 coordinate 1,589,443, forward strand.
ATAATTATTAAAATTAAATTGAATTAATGTATCAAGCACTGTTTCATCCTCATGCGAATATTTACGAATAACTAATTTTGAAATTTGCGCATCATTATAAGCATGTTCATTCGCAAAATTAATTACTATGGAAACGGCTGGGGCGACCATTTTGATAAGCGGCCTAACAATTAATTTTTATTCACATATCAGTCACCTTCGGAAAGAGGTCAAGCCGAGGTAGGGCGGGGTATCCATTTCAAAGCGAATGATGGCATTCATGTACGCATATCGTCTGGTCAGTCAGAGCGAAAGGTAGCTTTTGTCGTTAAGTGTCTAGAGAATTTTGTTTTATTTTATTTTATCTATTTCGTTATTTTTTTTCCAAACGGCTGTTTCATGTATAAACGCTCCGCAATGAACTACAATTTGTTTTTTGACGACTTCATAAAGGGTTTTTCTGTCTTATGATTGGGTTACCCTTTTAAGCCTTTTATTAGACTATGATTTTTTTAAGCTAATTATTTAATGCGAAAGTGTTGATGTCGGCAAAAAACCGTTAACTCATGTCTATTGTTTAATAAGTTTTCATTATTTAGAAACTTAGTAATGTGTAGTTTTTCATGTAGGCATAAAGGGCATGGATCATCCCAGGTTTTACAAGTTCTTGTTCTATTTATTATTTTCCATTTTACTTTTGGTGTTTTATTCATTTCTTTTAAATGCCAAAAATATTTGGATAGAGATGTCTGATTTCTATTTCTAATATTATTGAAGGAGCTTTTGTTTTGTCTCCATCTAATTTTAAATTCATTCTTCGTCGAACCAATGTATATCCTACCAGTGTTAGGACTCTCAATGGATGAGATAGTGCATTGGTATACTACAGATTTTGTGAGGCATTTATTTTTCAACGGGAAGTATTCAGGGTCTTTACAATCACAGAATTTTTAATTATTTTTTGACAAACAGAAGAATGAATTTCAAATTTAAATTTTAAAACTACACATTCTTAAGTTTCTAAATAATGTAAAATAAATTTCAAGATTGGTTATTCCTAAATTTTCGCTTGAAGATGAGACAGGGCTTGATACTTTAATTCAATTTAATTTTAATAATTATATTGAGGGTTTCGGCTCTCGTTTTTGAAACATGAGAACTATTATGTAGCGAAGGAATCATTTTTTTTTAATTATTACAATTTAAGCTCTACTTCTGTATGGAGCACTGTTTTTTAAAAATAAAAACAAAAATATTAAAAAAACTCCGGATTATTTACCTAACGTGTTCTTTCCTATTTTTCTACACATCTGCACACACACACACACACACATACGCACACACACACACACACACACACACACACACATATATATATAATTACAAATCTTGAAAACTGAAGTCAACTGGCTGTTTCATGCTAGACGCAATATATATATATATATATATATATATATATATATATATATATATATATATATATATATATATTATCATCAATAACATTCATCACATCAAATGAAAGCCAAAAGTATTCACTTATATGACAAGTTACTGTGGAAAAACGGATTTAAGACAATATATATGTATGTATCTCTCTTTATGTATAGATATGTTAACATAAATATATAACTGCATAGACATACTGAAAAATTAGCACCCCCAGACAAACACGTATAAAATATAAAAGCCAGAAAATAAACCAACATTAAAAATACTAATAGGAACATATTTTTGTGCATATTTTTGTGTATATTTTGTTCCTCGTGTATATTGCAGTTTTGCCTGGATAAGCGCATTAACGCATACACTCAATAAAAATGTTTATATAATATTTTTTCTTTTCTTTTTTTAATTTGCTATATTACAACTTGTCATTACAACTGGTGAATGAAAGTGCGATCTTTTGCAATGGAAATCGAATCCTTAAACTTGCACTTGTAATCCAAACGCGGATTTCAATTATCGTAGAAAAAGTCGTTCAATTGGATTTAATTTATATTTCCTCTAAGGAAATTTTATTATAAAGTCGAAGTGAAAGTAAATTAAGATTTCTTTCACATATCCTTGATGGGCTGGAGATATTTTTTCGTAAAAAGGTGGCAATATTTAGCAGCCTTATTTTCCTGGAAATTGATTCGATATTTTTTTGAACGAGCTCGTGTAACAAATTATCATAGGTGTATTTCCCTGAAGTATGAGTCACGCACTTGCGCTGGAAATTCGTTAGACCCATTCGAGAATACAATCGTACGTTCGAAATCAGTGCGAATCATGGTTGTAATATAACATATGAAAGAACATTTTCTATGTGCGAATATTTTGACTAAAAACACTGTATATAACAAATATCCGCAGAGAATCAGTGAGATCGAATTATTTTTAATGACAGTTATACATAACATGCGCATTAACTCTTTCACACTCTCTCACACACGCTTATATATAATATGTATGTGTGTGTGTGTCTGTGCGCGTGTGCATATCAACGGTAATTCCATCTTCATCAGTTTCATGTATACCACAAAAGAAATCTAGACAAGTAACTTTATGAATTACTTCTAAAATTGTATAGGTTTGAAATTGTATTTTAAAAGTCATGGCCATCATATATACGCCTAAGCTAATTTAATCAGGCTTCTTCTTTTAATCATTTCACTCTTTGAAGATAACTTCCTCACGTCACTGCACAATCTTGTGATGACATCCTAAGGTCGGCTTTGTATGCACGTACACCCGATTCGCGATCTTCACAGATTTGGCCGTGATCGAATTCAACAAGAATAATGAAATAAATGCTTTTCAAGACACTGATTGGGAAACAATACAATTTCTCAATTAACTGGAAATGTCTTCCTTAGGCTTCCTCGATTAACTTCTATCTTACTAACTCCCGATCACGGAACGAGGACCCTTATATTCACTTACCGTCTTGCCGACAGCTGACTCCTCACAGCTAGCCGGTCCTTTCCCTACTGACTGCTCCTGGAGGGCTACTCATTATATGGACACCACCCCTATCCGTGCACTTGTGCTCAACTTTTGGGGGGTCAGTTTTTCAAAGGACTCTACTTTTATGATTATCTAAAATCATTAACAAAATTTTATCTTGCCAATTCAAAAGTGGGCTGGAGACAAGGTTTCTGAAAACTCTGGTAATTAAATTGACGGAAAAGATGAACTGGAGGTGAGATTCCTCAGAAACTCTGGTAATTAAATTGATCTAAAAAGAAAAACAATCCATTTATCTCTTGATCCACAAAATTTTGACATTTATTATATAAATTGCAATAAAAAAATTCTTCAGAACATTCAAAGAATTTTTAAAAAGAAGGAAGTAAAATAGCAATATTTCATGTACAGCTCAAAACATAATTCCATAAAAAATATGCAGATAGACACCGACCTCCTCTGAAGGTAGTTGAATCCAGAGACGGATAAATACTGGAAGGGATCTCGGCCATTGTGTATATAATAAACCAGACGACATTTAGCAGCCCTTCTCTTCTGTTAAAGCCGTTACAAGAGGATTTAACCCCCACCCCAAGAAAAAGGTCACATTTCAAGAAGCGTCACTCTCCAGACTTAAAGAGAAAAAAAACAATAATAAAAGGAAATTTAACCACCCCTTCATGTAAAACTGGAAGCGTTATTTCTAGCGACCTTCCAACATAAACAAGACAACTTTAGACACCTCTTCAAATCCTTCCCATTTCATAATGCCGCACATCCAGAAAAATGAAATTATAGCTGACCACAGAAGTGAAATTTAAGATTTGCCCCCTAATGAGTAGTATCATCACATGACATTCCTCATAAAATAAGACAAATCACTCCTACGTCTGACTACGTTTCACTGCGCAGTCATTAAATTTCTTGTTTCTTTTTCATTTTTGACACACTAAAAATTTTGCTCCCATTTACATGTCGCAACAATTTGCAACAAATCACCCGCAAGACTATAAAAAGTCTCATCAATATATATATATATATATATATATATATATATATATATATATATATATATATATATGTGTGTGTGTGTGTGTGTGTGTGTGTGTGTGTGTGCGTGCGTGTGTGTGTGCGCGCGCGGACGGGTGGATACACCACAACAGTGATGATCTTTATTGCCCTGGTGGGTTCCTGTATAGTACAAACCATCAGAATGCAAGGGTGATATATTTTCTTTTATTTTAAGGGTTTATTTAAAACCGATAGTTCAGTGTCCTTTTCTCAAGAAACTCAACCAAAAAGGAAAATGTAAAACAAATATCTTCTTTTTTTCTTTTCTTTTCTTGTCATCTCTCTTTTACTTTCCTTATTTCCATGGCTACTTGGGGTGTAATACTTGACGCGGCAACCAAATATAAGAATGGCTTCCGCACATCACTGTACAATGCTATGATGACATTCTTAAGGTCGGCTGTCTATGAATATACACTCGACTCGCTATGTTCACAGGTTATCGAATTCAACAAGAATAATGTAAAAAATGATTTTCAAGGCACTGATTGGGGAACAATACAGTTTCTCAACCGGCAAAATCTTCCTTCGGATTCGTCGATTAACTTCTATCTTACTAGCTCCCGAACACGGTAGGAGGGCCCTTATATTCACTGACAGTTCCGGGGACTGTTGATTCATCGCTGCTCTCTGGTTCCTTCCTCACTGACTGCTCATGACTGACTACTTATTATATAGAAACCATGAAATTTCTTAGCTGCAGACCTAGTAATTGATCCAATCTACGCTTTCCATTTGATGTCACCTGAAATGTTAATCCGAGAAGACGCAATGAGTCACTTTACATCGGACATACTGATAAACGTTAAAGAAAGGGTTATATCAGGTGATTAAAAGACAGCGGTTTCGTATCTGGAGCTTTAAAATTAACAAGCTACTCCTTGCCCCATTTAATAACAGATTGTAAGTATTTATTTTTTTAGATAAGCTGCTAATTTGAACTTATCGATCCGATCAGACTTACTGTTAAGACATAAATTACTAGCCGTGTCGACAGCAGAAATAAGTTCAGAATTGATGCAACGAGATTGTCATTTATGAAATTTAGAAACAACGTAGGACCAAGGATAGAGCCCGGCGTGGTGGGGAACTGTATTCATACAAAATGACCTAATAGGGTGGCAATTCAAACGAAATTTCAGTTCGATTTGTAGTTTGTGTAATCACGCTGCCTAACGTCTATATTTTTTCAAGGATTAATGTATGACAAAACACTTCAATCGTCTATAAAATAATTACAAGTATAAAAATGTTATATGCGATGTTAATCCTTCATTCAATCATAGTAAGATGGTATATACTTTTTCAAAATAAGTCAATTTGTGCTTCATTTCTCTCCTTCGGCTCTTTTGAGAGAGGAAGGACCTTCGTTTTTGAATTGTTCAATGTCTACCATTTTTCTTGGATAATATGTTCATAATATTCGTCATAATAATAATTTGCAACATATTGAATAAAATTAGTTATTTACTTGAAGTTGCATACAAGTATAGTGTCAAATATGTTTTCTACCTGTCAGGTTTTTGTTTGGAATCTTTTTTATGTAAAACAGACTATATGAATGTTTATTTTTGAAAAATATATAATAATTCACTTTTCAAGTTTTCATGAAACTCTTTTCTAGCTGATAAAATTGTGCAATCTATAACACAAATATTTATCGCCCAATAATGGTAAATGAATAAGAAGATAAGCCCTTTTTCCGCTTTCTTCTTGAAGATATAAATTTACTAAAGTGCATAACAATTGTTTTAATTACAATCTATATTAATATAAACGAAATCGGTACACGATTAAACGTATGCGATAAAAGTACATTTTCTTTTGATGGATTTGGACATAGCCAGTTGATCTCCTCATTTCATCTAAATGTAGAAACTTAGTTTTCAGTAAAGGGAGATGTCATCGTAATCTGATAATTTCTCACTTTTCAGAAATATTCCTTTTTATAAAGGATTTAAATACCGTTATCGATTTGCTCATTTTCTATGCAAAAACGCTCGATCAAGACGAATTCGTAGCTTGAATGCTATTTGCCAATTGTTTAGATGAGTGATTCCCTGCTATCAAAAAATAACTTTATTAATGCTAGATTTGTTCATAACACAATTTTATTTTTATCTCATTTGCTTCCTTCAATTTTTGATGTTAATAATATATTATTATTTGATTTTTACTTTATTTACACCATAGATATATATATATATATATATATATATATATATATATATATATATATATATATATATATATATATATATAGTCTTAAGGTGTGCTATATTTATGGAATAAAATCATCAATATTCATAGATAGACCGTGTGTAAATATAAAAGGGAATATTGAAGTCAACACCTAGAGGTGACAGGCTGTTTCATGCTAGATGCAATTGTCAGGCCACGACTGCTGTTATTTTTCTCGGCTATTCATATATATGGGTCAGTGGTGCATTGTGGGTAGTCTATTTTGCCGGTTATTTTGCCGGAAGTCGTTTACTTATTTATTTGGGTTAAATCATTTTGCTTGTCATTATTTATTATTTTTTTTATCTTATAAATTTATTTTTTTAATTTTATTTTTTTATTAACGTAGTAAAAATTTGTTTAGATCGCTTATGTAATAGTTTTGTTTTAGTTTGAGAAGATAATTAAAGCTATTTATTCAATTTTGGGGTTGATTGTTGTAGTTTATTCTATTATTTTGGAGGAAGCAGTTTTTAATTTGTTTATTACTTTATGTATTTATTTGGATTGATTATTTTTATTTGTTTTTTCTAACGGTTAATTTATCGAGATCGGTTTGTTAGTTTGTTTATTTATTTATTTGGATGAATTTAGATTAATTTCTTTTACTTCTTTTTATTTTGTATTTATTATACTGTATATTTTTATTTACTCTTTTCGGTTTTCGATTTTAAGTAACGTAGTATTTTTTATCGTTATATAACAATTATAGTTATGTTTTTCGTTCGATTTTTGGTTTGATTTTTATAGTCTAACTAATATTTTGGTCATAATAGTTAGTTAATTTGTTTACTATTTACTTTATTTATTTTGGTTCATTGATTTTGTTTTTTATTTATTTATTCTATTTCGTCTATTCTAACGTGTGGTGATTTGGTAATTTGTTTGGGTTAATTTATTTTAATTATTTTATTGTCATTTTGTTTATTTATTTTTTATTTTATTTTATTTTATTTTTTTCAGTTTTCGATTTTTAAGAAACGTAGTAAAAAAATTGTTTTCATGTCTGCATTTTGAGATGAGCTCGGATCTTTTATTTAATAATTTATTTTGGTCTGGGAAGGTAATGATAGCTATTTTTTTCCTCCAAGCAAAGTTTGCATGTTTTTTTGTTTGGTTGTAGTAGGCTGATGATCTTTTCCTTATTTTCCAAGATATTTTTGGTGAGATGTGCGTTTTGTATTTAATTTCCCAGATATACTTAGAAAGCATTGTGCTGCTCGCATATTGACTATTTGTGAAAGATGTTTTGTGTACATAATTTCTTATATATACATATATATATATATATATATATATATATATATATGTATGTATGTGTGTGTGTGTGTCTGTGTCTCTGTGTGTGTGTGTGTGTGTGTGTGTGTGTATGTGTGTGTGTGTGTGTGTCTGTCCAATTCATCAGACCTATAAATTCAAAAAGAAAACAGAAAAAACAACTCCGGGAAAAAAAAATTAAAATTAGTGAGAGTGTATGTATGAGAATGTTGGACGAACGCTAGAGCAAATGAGATATATAGAGAGGGGTAACAGACGAGAGAAGAACAGGAAGGTCTAAAGATGAAGGAGGATTAAGATTTAATTGAGAGAAAATTTAAAGGGTGGGATGAAAGACGGTTTACTTGAGAAAAATATGCATATTTTCAAATGTCCAAAGATACACCGGAAAAGTGTATACATTTCTTGGTGACATACACACACAATAGACGATATAATCTTAAAGCTCAGACAAGAGAGAAATTGAGGAAAAGAAGGAGAGAAAGGTGTGGGAGGAGGTGGGTTTTGGCAACAAAAAGCGAATTGCGTTTATAAAAGGGACTCTGCGTAATCAAGAAAATTTGACAAAAGTAATATCGACAACAGGTTACAAATCTAATATAAACATAAAAATATAAAAATAACTATTATCTAACCTAGCGAGGACCTCAATTTCTATGTTCAAAAATACATACGTATACACACATACACAACAACATAAGTACATACCCACACACATACATACATATACATATATATATATATATATATATATATATATATATATATATATATATATATATATATATACAGAACATATACATATATGTATAAATACATATACACATATATATACATACACACATACACGCACATATATGCATATACAAACACACATATACATACATACATATAAACATACATCCATACACATTCTCTCGTACACATATATACATCTACACACATATACATACGTGCACATAAACAATATATACATAAAATCTTTGAACATTTGAAAATATGCATATTTTTCTCACTTAAACCGTCTTTCACCCCCCTCTTTAAAACTTCTCTCGTCTGTTACCCCTCTCTATAGATCTCATTTGGTTTAGCGTTCGTCCCACACTCTCATACATACACTCTCACTATTTTTTTCCCGGAGTTGTTTTTTCTGTTTTCTTTTTGAATTTGTAGGTCTGATGAATTGGATCGTTTTCACGATTCCAATGGAATAAATTATGACCATGGAATATTAGTGTTTAAGTCTTTTTTTATATCCTTACTCTTTCCTAGACATTGAGTTCTACCTGGATTCTATCACCTTGGAATTATTTTTATACACATATGTATGTGTATGTATGTATATTTATTTATATATTTTAGATATACGATTGCATATGTATGTGTATCTTTACCAATATTATCTCTCTCTCTCTCTCTCTCTCTCTATATATATATATATATATATATATATATATATATATATGTGTGTGTGTGTGTGTGTGTGTGTGTGTGTGTAATTTGGCAGCAACTTTTCTTTTAAACATTTTATTTTAAATATATAACTTATTGGTCAGAGTTGAATTAGATTAGGACACAGAAATATTAAAATTTCTCAATGCACGTATAAAGAAAATAAAATAAAAATTTAACATCCATGTAATATCAAAAATATTCACACGAGGCATACACACAAAAAAGTTTCTTTTGATTTTGTATGAACCAGAATGAAAGTATGGACACTGCAAATAACCCCCTCCGATACACTTTCACTACACTTGCTTTTCTTCTCCCTTTTATTTCACTTCGCGTTGTGCTTTTACTTATTTTTAAATAGTATCGCGTTGAGATATTAAATCTCTCCCCTGGGCTCTGGCTTCATCCGCAGGTACATGAAGACTGTAGACCGGCCTTTTAGATAAATGACGTTTGAGAACGATCAAATACGAGAGTAGGCCGAAGCTGTGAACAGCCCGGTAGGTACCTGTCTTTTGCATTAATGGATGAAATTACGATGGACGAACTCTAGTTGACCTGTGAGAAACTTTGTAGGGAACCAGCTACGAGTTGATAACTAAATTGGTCGTTCAACACAAAAAAACGTTCCGACGATCGATATGCATGTAAGAGTTCTTTCAAACATCAAGCAGAGTCACCCTGATACTTCTCGCGGCCGTTTGCCTTTCCACTTTCCCTGTGACTTCATTTGTCATAGGGTCTCTAAAAAAAGCAAACGGAAAATACGTATTTTCAGACGTGTCACTTAGGTTGTCGATGACTAACCCTAATCCTGACAGCGATAGGGCCATTACCACGGCAGCATCGGTAGCAGTCATCGCACTTGTTGTTTCCCGAGGCCTGCCACAAGCCAATTCTCCCTGTGGTTAAATTCTTAGCATCTCCCTTCGAAACGCAGCTCTCTGATGAGGAAGGATCGATGTAGTCTCGGTCCCTATACATACTGAAAATTGAAATTGAAGAACTTTTACCATTTAGCTTCACGTAGCTGCTGGCTGGTGTGTGAAAGCCACTCTACGATGCTCATATCAGGCCAGAATCTACACTACCACCGATGATATCACTATTCCCGGATACAGCATCAATGTATGAGACACAACAGCATACAATACACGGGCGGGCGGCATTTCAAAGTGCTGTAATGGTTAGCAAGTTTGTCTCGCTAAAACAATTACAATTGAATAGTGAGTTCGATCCTCACTGGGTGCCACATACGTTCGAACTGGTGCCACATCTAAGCTACTTTTAGAAGATCACTTCGGGCCGCTTCTACGTGGTGTAATGGTTAGCAAGTTTGTGTCGTTAAATCAAATACGACTGAGTAGGGGAATCGACCTTCACTGGATGCCCCACACATTCGGCCCTGTACCACATATAAGATATGCTTACAAAATGACCCTATCCCTAGTAGGGATCTTCGAACCAATGCGACGTTCCTTTCTTTAGCTATATATATGGGCTACATACAGTTTTTTGAATTCAAAGTTGCTGCTAAAGTTTATGGAACCCAGTCTGTCAATCTAGAGGGGAGAAGAAGAGGATTCATAAGTTTCCCAAGGATATTAGCGCGTAATTGAATGTAATGGATCCAACTGGAATTCGAACTCGGCTCGCTGATTCATCAATCCGAGCCGCTATCCATTTTACAATCGTATCATATATCAAGTCATCCCATACGTTCTGTCCGAATTTTGAATAAAGAAAACAAGTGACAAAATATTACATTTAATTACAGATTCAATCAACAATGTATTTTCCCTGATTATCTATGACTTCCTTCCATCTATTAACAAACTTACTAATTCTATTACTGTAAAATTATTTTTGCTTTGATTCGAAGAACTCACAAATGTCAGTTTTAACCTCTTCCTGTGTTACAAAAGCTGTTTCTTCCAAATGATTCTAAAAGCTAGGAAATAAATGGTAGTCTGAAGGAGCAAGGTCGGGAGAATAAGGTGGATGAGGAATTTTATCCCAACCAAGTTCTTCGATCTTTTGTGACGTGATTCTTGCTGTGTGTGGTCGCGCATTGCCCTGATGAAACATCACCCGTTTTCGATTCACTAGAGCAGGTCTTTTTTTCCTCAAAGCTTGGTTCAAACGCTCTAATTGCTGACAGTATATTTGAGCATTAATTGTTGCATTAGGTGGTAAGAATTCTAAGTGGCTGTGGCTGGGGTCATTCCCCTTTACCAAGCCACTATATACGACGCTTAACATTTCGATAAAAGATCCATTTTTCGTCACCAGTCACAAGTCTATCCAAAAAATGTGAAACAAGTTGGCGAGAATGGAGAGAAGAGCAGATGTCAACTGGGGATTTGAGGTTGTTTTCAGACATTTCATGAGGCACCCATTTTCCAAGTTTAGGAACTTTTCCAAGTTGTGAATATGACGATGAACAGTTGTATGGTTTGAACTGAGAACCACTACCAATTCCTCAAATGATAAAGCAGGATTTTCTTCAAGGGTTGCTTCAAGAAGCTTTTCATCAAACTCAACTGGACGTCTGGTTCGATCTTCTTCTTCAAGGGTGAAATCTCCACGTCTGAAGTTTGCAAACCATCTTCTGCAAGTTCTTTCATTCACACATTCCTCTCCATAAACTTGGTGAATGTTTCTAGCCGCTTCGGCTGCTGAGTTTCCTTTCTTGAACTCATAAAGCATTATGTGCGTCAAATGATTCTTGGGTACTTCCATGTTAGCAGGGTTTCAATCAAACAAAAGTTAATTTTATTGTTCTCTGAAATAAAATTTGATCAGTTTAAATGCATCTAAACATAAAACTAATGTTCAGCTACAATAGACATTATAAAATACTCTTTAAATTTCGTTCAGTTTAACAAAAAGTTAAAATTAGGACAGAACTTATGGTATGACCTAATGATAAACGATGAACTTTTGGAGAAGGATGTATAAGTGGTGATAATTTCTATGTGCAACTTATGTATTCAAAATTCCTAGCGGATATACAAACAAACGGAGTGCGGAATCGAACCAGCAGCACAAGATATACGCCATAACAAATAGAATGTGGTTTGATGGGGAAGCGGCATTGCAATGGCACCAGATTAGGCTGTAATGAAGGGATTAAGGTACTACATCTGAACTGGCCGAAAGGCGAAAATACTAAATAAATAGCATGGCTGCAACTGTTCTTCACACAAAACAAATTTAAAACGAGAGATGCATGTCAAAACGAACTCGGAATTTTAGATTTGGTGTAGACAAAATGAATTATAAAAGAAAATGTATTCACTTAGAATATAACAAAGTAAAATATTTATTGTAGTGTACCAATAAATAAACATATTTAATATAAACTGAAACATAGCAGATCGATCCAACGCTTCTAACTTTTGTGAGTTCGATCCTCATCTAATTGATTATTCAAGTGATTACTTGTCAAATAAAATCAGCTTAACAAATTTCTATATCAGATAATTAAATGACTTTATCTCTCTCTCTCTTGTTTTAAATATCTATATCTATTTCAAATGGAAGAATTGATTCTCATGAAATAACGGAACAGTGATTTTCCGTCAGCCAGTTAATCAGCAATTATCTAATTAGGACGTCAATAAAATGAGATAATTTAACCTAACATCGACATAATTCGATATTTATTAGTCGTTCCAATATTGAAGCACTCATTAATTATCTAATCGAAATAGTTTTTGATAATATCGAGAGCTGCTTGTCATCTCATAAATGGTGTTTTAAAGTTATCATTTGTATAAAGTTAATTGAAGCGCTTTTATCTAACTGCAGTATATAACTGAGAAAGAATTTGAATTTTCAACACGAACAAAGTAAAAACTGAAGCCTGTCGAGTATTTAAAACATAAAAATCAATAAAATGTGTTATCTAATAAAGAGATCCGATGGAGAATAAAAATATCGTCAAAATTGTTATGCCTGAAGAAATAAAGACTGCGTAATGAAGCGATGCTTTTTAGGTTTTAGAATACCTTTAAGGTGTACAAAGTAAGTGGAGGACGTTTCTATTAAAGTGATTTTTTAATATGTAACACATTTCTCCTTGGAATAGATGTTTCTTTCTGTTTGAATTTGCGGTCCATTTTATATTAAAAACCATAAAGGCTGACTTCCAAAAGATTTGAATATGTAGCAAGTTTAGAGATTACGATTTATCTTACTTCTGTATCCTTTTTTTATTTGATAATGATGATCACCTTGTAAAAGGCCCAAGAGTCTCTCGATGTATTAGATTTGTTGAAGAGGCAGAGTTTATTGAGATATGCAGGGAAGATGAAGGTTGATCTTCGACTTGAACAAGTTAAAATTGTAGTAAACGGGAAGCATCATCTTGGGAGTCGGTTAGCCAAAGCAGCTGTTTGTAGGAAGAAGACGCACCAGGGGAATACGAAGAGAATGAGGGCGGTTCGTCAGATTGCCCGTTGCATGGTCGTTCTTAAAAATGAAGGTTAGAACTGGTGGAATTAAGGAATGTAGTTCGTCAGAACATTTTCCATGGAAATAGCGTTAGAGCAGTGATAGTCTTGCGACGTGAGAAATAGATTAAAGGGTAGACAATAATTACTCAACCACAAGGACACGGACACGATTTTTGCCTTTATCTAGACTGGAACACTTGCTCTCATATATCAGTAATGATCTAGCTCTTTTAAATGCAACTGTAATTTTGCGACAGGAAACATAATTTTTTCCAGTATCTTTAGCGAGACGTGCGAGTTCTATTTGAGTTCTGTTCCCGAGAGAAGACCGGTTTATCGTGATTGGTAAAAGTTCTAGATCTACTCTGTGATAGTTCACTGTCTGTTCGGTGATGATAATATAACCAGCCAGTTTCCACCCACTGAGGTGTTAGGGAGAGATCAAAGGAAAGATCAGTGCCAAGATCTGGTCATGTAAATTTTGGAAGGTGCATCCATCTACCATATATGTACCAAGATGATCGAAGTATACATTTCAGCAGATCATATATGTAAAGTAGAAAGATGCTTGGGCCGAGAGGTGAAACTTTGGGGGTGCCTGCGTTGATCACTTGATCCTTGAAAGAGTGGTCGTTAATAACTACCTTCAGGGATCTACACGTTAGGAAGGACATTATAATTGAAAATTATAATTCTTCCACTCGTTGCATAGCTATAGGATTTGTGCAGTAACGCTTTATGCAACATCTTGGTAAAGGCCCATGAGATATCTAATGCGATTATATCTTGAGATATATGTTTTGATTTTCCCTAAATTGATAATTATCTATTTTGGGAAAAACAAGAATTAATATAATAACGGAAATAAATTTGAAACTTTCCGGAATGGTATAATAATTTCTACTGAGGAGATTAAATAATAATCATATTTCAAACACGTACAGCCAGGTATATATATATATATATATATATATATATATATATATATATATATATATATATATATATATATATATATATATATATATATAATTGTGTGTCTGTGTGTGTGGACCCATAAACTTATGGATACATAAACAACTGTAGGATGTCTTATCTTCAAAGTCTCCTTAAGCTAAATGGAGTTATCGTTTTTGGTTTCTTTTACTATACCTCCCCACCCCGATAAAAAAACACCAGAAAGCTGGGTTGCTTCAGTCATTGAGTTAACTATTTCACCACAACAGTCAATGTTCAAGAAACAGTCTTAGATGAGTTGTTTGCAGTAAGCGACAGCTAGCAAATGAGATTTGAAGTTGATTAATCTATGATCAACACTGACTTCTCACCATTTCAAACTTTGTCCTTTAAGGTGTGTAAATACCAGCAATAAGACATTGAAGCTGATGTGATGTTGCGCTAAATAAGACTTTACGGAAGCTTTTATGTAAACTTTCCATTTACATTAATGTTTGTATCAATTTAAAAGGACCCAGTTAGAAGTTTAATGATTAATTCTATTTAATTAATTCTATTAGCTTCATTGATGTTTGTAATGACTTCAGCCTTTTCTTTTGTATGTACCATCTCTTTCTTTTTTACTCAACGATGGTCATTTTCTACTGTAAGCTATTAGGTATTTTCATATTTCTATCCGAGGAAAAAGATATTTGCATTTAGTTTCTGTTTTGTATTTTCCTTCAAAGCGTTTTTTTCTTATTTTTATACTAAGACACAAATTAAAATGCCCGGTGTGATTTATGCATTTTGAAACATTTTCTTCGCGACTGCTGCAAGGAATATCTAAAATATAGCTCCAAAGTTTAGTTAACGTTTTCCTGAATGCCTTATTTATAGTCAAATAAATGTAGAAAAGACTAAACATTTATAAGAAAGCTACCAAAACTTATTCAATGCATTCTTTAATTACGATAGAGAAGAATGCTGTCAGGAAGACATATAAGCATAAAGAAAGGCAATTTGGTAAGGAATTGCACAAGTGACAGCTAAATATAATTAACTTTCAGAATCTAATTTTCTATAATAATTTTACAAATTTCAAATGCTCAAAATTAATTCTTTCGTAAGTTCAAATTTGCATCAGTTATTTATTATATTTAAAATTCTTCCACTCATCTAAGATGCTGTTCTCGTCAAATTAAGATTCTGGGAAATGGTTAGGACGAGAGATCTTCACCATCTCCTCCTATGTTCATGTCAGCTTTAGTAAAATGAAAAAAAAATGATATTTTATAGATATGCGCATGCGCGCATTCATATATATATATATATATGATATAACGATATATAATTTGGTATAATTTTATATATCAGTATTTACAAAAATATGACAAACTGACGCGTTTCATCCGTTAGGATTTCATCAGACTGGCAACGCCATCAAAACCTAGTCCGATGAAATCCTTATGGATGACACGCATAGAAAAAAACCTTTCAAGTTTGTCATATTTAATATATATATGTATACATATGTATATATATAAAATATGACAAACTTATATATATATATGTATATATGTGTTTATATATATATATATATATATATATATATATATATATATATATATATATAAAATATGAAAACTCATATATATATGTATATATGTATATATATGTATATATATATATTTATATATACATGTATATATATATATATATATATATATATATATATATATATATATATATATATATATGTATGTATGTATGTATATATATATATAAGTGTGTGTGCACGCGCATGCGTATGTGTTTGTTTTGAATGTAAAAGACAAGGAATATATACTTCCGATAGTTACTTTTTTTCCGACAAATAGTTTCTCTTTTTCTGGAAGATCAGTTTATGATTATAAAAGATTTATCTTTATCTATCGTCACTTCTAAATTCTCTAGTCATTCTCAGGAACAAATTATAGGTGATTTCAGGACAATTTGAAATAATGAACTCAAAGTAGTGCCTCATTAGCCTTTACCTTAATAAATAAGATAAAAGTAATATTGCTGAAGAATTTTACTACGGAATATCTCACTGGAGAAATCAAGGCATTTCATTGCTTACAGTGTCGGTAGATTTTATAAAATTCTGTTATATTTTTATTTTAGATATTGAAAAAATACAAAACAATTAGTCCATGTGGTTTGTGATGTTTGTCGTGATGAGAAACACATCATGCATCCCCACTGTAATTGTCACTGCCGCAACTTGAACAAAATTATTTTGAAAACATGGTCTAGCCTAGTAATGGTGAGGAAGAACGTAGTTCATTAGGTTTCACCTCCTTTGTTTATTAGTACATGTAATCGCTTCGTGACGGAAACCAGACCGGCTTCAAGGCTGAGAGACCTTTTAGATATACGTATTTTAAGTTAAAACTAAAACCTTCTGGGAAAATTATTAAATAATCCTACAGCTTAACTTTCTTTTGATTTATATTATTATTTGATCGCGGTTGACTGGCGTACACTGCATGCACACAAACACAAATACACGAACAAATACACACAAACCATATTAATACAATTAATAACGCGAAAATGAGATGACGTAAATTCAACAAAATTATGAGTCAGTCATATACTAGCTATTTATATAGAAATATTAAAATCCATAAACCAAACTCGCCGCTACGTTCCATAATATCTAAAATTTCTACTCGTCTATATAACATCTAAAACTCTAAATAAACTAACCATCCAAACTCATCTAATAAATAGAGTCCACCAAAACTTCCTTTGATATATTACCTTCTAATAAACATAAAAAAAATATTCTCGCTTTGTGTTGAAAGTATGTTTACTAACTGCTCATGTTAAAGAAACCATAGAAATAGTTATGCAAAACTTATATAATCTCCGTCATCTTACACCTCCTAATATTACACCAAATATTTGAACTAAACGTTTACTGTCTTGTACCATACAAGTAACATTTTACGATCACTATGTAACAGATTGATGTGTAGCGATGGACATCTGGTTCTACTTTACGCAATTTCTACATGAATGATGGAGATGAATAATAGTCATAAATACTTTTTAAAAAACCTCAGTAGAAGCCTGATATAGTAACGAAAAACAAAGATGAATTTGAATCCTCAAAGTAATATTTGAAAGTAACACAGTTTTACAAAACATTTATGAACTCAAGATTAAAAATAGAATCCCTTTCTTGGATGTTCTAGTTGATGCTAATAAGGAATCACGAATAGAAATTCATGCCTACTTAATGATTACGCGAATATCCACACAGATATTAAATAAGTGGAAAACAAACTGATTTATCATGCTAAAATAATTTCCTATTTGGGTACATTATTTTTATAGAGAATAAAGCAACATAAAACATTCATCAACAATAATTTTCCAAACCATGATGTTGATGAAGAAATATGATTAGCATTTACGAAATTTAGAAAATTACACAGAGAAAACACCTTGACAACGAATGTAGCAGCAACAATTAAAGGTACTCGAGAAAAAATGTTATAAAATAAAAGTTAATATGAATTTTAACAAATTTACCAATAACAGAAAAAATCTTATTCGGCATTCGGATATTTGAAAGATTTAATAAAAAAAATGATCGACAGAACTTATCAATATATGTATATATATATATATATATATATATATATATATATATATATATATATATATATATATATATATATATATATATATATTTATATTTATATATATATATGTGTGTGTGTGTGTGTGTGTGTGTGAATATTTATATATTGACTGAGAAAACGGAAAGTTTCTGTGAAATGTGTTGTTTTCTAAAGGATTTCGATGGACTAAAGTAATAATCTGATTGATTGAATTGGATATGTAAGCGGGTAACTGTAAATGTAAACGTGAAGGAAGTGCTAAATATGTGGGAAAGTTAAATGTTTTCAGGTTAAATGTCCGGTTATTATTAATATTTAATATGCTTGATATACGGCACCTAGGATATGATCGGTATATGGCAACCTGGTTGCAAATGTAAGAAGAATAAATATAAAGGATAAAACCATGGCTAATGTTGATGTAAAATCCTTTATAACAACATTCTTTTCAACAAATTCTTAAATTAAAAAGAAATCTAGTACAATATAAATAAAAACTATGCCTCTTTCGAGCAAAAGATTAAGTCACAATTATTTGCTCATCAAAAATCAATGTTATTTAACTTTTAACAATGACTTTTATAAACAGAAAATCAGATTTTAAATAGAATTGTCTCTTAGCGAATATGCAACTTGTCTATTCTGAGATTTTCTCGACTCTGGCCATTTTCAAATTATTTAATCTAAGCTATCAAAAAAGATTTCTGCTACATTGTAAATGCCTTTTTAGTAACACGCGTAAAAATATTAAATGCTCTTATAGAATAAACTAAAATGGCGAACATACAATAGAATTGAATTATGAAACAGAATCATTACATTAACTTTCCTCTATATGATTTTAAACCTAATGATATTAAAATTAATGTATAACTGGAATCTATTAATGCAAATTATTTCATATTCTATTCACAATATTACAGTAAAAAAATCCGGAGTAAATATTGGATTCCATTTAAGAGCATTTAAACTTTGTAGCCCTGAGTATTTATATGATAAAAATACATTCAAAATAAATTTAAGATCCTATTATATCCTAATTATTTCATATTTAACACGAAACAGAAAGCTTGTGAATTTTTCAAAATAAAAGAATTCATATAAAAAGTTAATGAAAGAAAATCCAATATAATACCTACCAACTATTTTACAACTAAAATTGTAAAGCATTTATTTAAATCTAACATAAAATGTGTTAGAAATACACATGAAACTATTCA
The DNA here is from genome assembly GCA_964036315.1 of Acanthosepion esculentum. Classification (NCBI taxonomy): domain Eukaryota; kingdom Metazoa; phylum Mollusca; class Cephalopoda; order Sepiida; family Sepiidae; genus Acanthosepion; species Acanthosepion esculentum. Next base: position 1,608,712 of record OZ038477.1, read on the forward strand.
ACAATTAACTAATGCAAAACAAAATAATAAAAATTTAACACCAGACGCAGGAATTTACTCTATAACCTGTAATAGCTACCACCAAGAATAAATACAAGGGATTTAGAGGATTTTAAATAAAATTTAATTGATATAAAAAAAGCAACAGATTCACTTCAATAGTCTCTCATTGTAATGAGTCTCCCCATAATTTGAATTTAAAAAATTCTGCTTTAATCAAAATAGGGATTGCTTTACAAAATCGAAAGTTAAAGAAATGCACCGATTGATAAATAATCCGAAGTAAATTTGCATCCAGTTTACTTCAACATTTCACCTTTCTTGGTTGATTTTCTGCTGTCAATTTGGTACATTTTAAAACAAAATCGATAGGATAAAAAAAAGCTTTGGTAAATCGAATAAGATTGATTAAAATGGGCACCCAGACATGTGGCATACCATCGTTGCACCATCTTCAGTGCATTCCCTAGTGCATAATTATAAATGACACGTATGCTTATATCCTCCCCTAACCAAAATATAGAATTCCATCAATACGCAGGTACATCATTTTAGCCCGATATATTTTATATAGACGAGTAAATATGTTACACACAACTTTTACATTTTGTCATTCAATTGCTTAACATATATAGAAATAAATCATATATATATATATATATATGCGTGTGTGTATGTGCGTGTGTGTCTGTCTGTCTGGAGTGTGGGGTGTGTGCATTTGTGTGTGCATATATCCATATACATGTATATTCACATGGACACACACACGCACAGACACACACATACATATTCACACACAAACACATATATATATATACATATATATATATATATATATATATATATATATATATATATATATATATATATATATGATGACAGCTGGTCACTCACATTCTAGGAGGGCTAGCCAACGCCTATTGCAGACGTTCGCTAATGCATTTGCTCAAAAACCACAGAGTCTGTCATAGGCTTATACTGCAACTGTGCTGAGGAAAACTTCGCTACAGTTTCTGGGAGAGAGCGTGTTATCTAGCGCCTGAAAACCATAGCACGTATTGACCCAAGTCTTGTAAATGAAACTGGGTAGACGGGACTCTTGAGGGTCGTCGATAGCTGTGCTAGCACAAAGCCAAAATCATCTTGGCCGAGGTCTTGAGCGTGCTTGTCTTGTTCAAATTGTTTATCACGCTAGATAACATATAAACACACACGCACACAGAAACACACACACACACACGCACACACACATATATATATATATATATATATAGAGAGAGAGAGAGAGAGAGAGACAGACAGACAGACAGAGAAGTTATCAGGAAAGTTGTCGCACTTCCTGAATTCAAATATATGAAAACTCTCTTTCATGCACATTTTGCATATGTAATGTATATATGTGTATGTATGTTCGTTAATTTATATACCTTTATCCATGTGTGCTTTTGTCTGTGTGTATATGTGAGAGTGAGAAAGGCAGATATATGGCGACATATGCCAAATATGAGTAATTCAAATAAAATTGATTTAAAAGTTGGGATTTTCTAGCATCAGCTGTTAACCGTCTTTCTACATTTATCATTTACCCTTCTAATATTGAATTATTTTACTCCACGCTCGTTATCACTAACTCGGTTCTGGTATACATTCTTTTTTTTACTGATAGCAATAATGAATATAATGATTCACAGCTCCTGTTTGTCTAAAAAGAACGGGAGACTTTTAAAATATTTGTTTCGCGATATTTCTTGTTTCCTACTATGCATAAATAATTCTCAAAAAGAACTGCTTTATCCCCATTTCCTGATTTGATATAATTGAGGATGCAATATATTTTATAATTGACAAAGTTTACAAGCAGTTAATAAACAGTTAACATTTGGATAATTGTCGAAAACCGATATTTTCCATCCTTAGTGTATCGTTTGACAGCTGTACACACATTGATGTTAGAATTCCAGAGAGCATGCGCAGATATGGTAGTTAATCGATTACAATTTTCACAAATATATTGTTTCATATTCACAAGATGTTCAAGCTTTTCGAGCAGAAAATATGTCAATAATAAAAACAATAATGGGGTAAGTTATATGGATGAAGAAAGTAAGCGAATATCTTGCGCGTTTGTAATTTGTCGAATTGAAAATATTGTGTATATAATTTAAGTGTGGTTGTTGAAAATATTCAGGTGTAACCTTCCTATGCAAAAGTAAATAAATTGTTAAAGTTCACAGCTTTTTCACGGGACCGATAATTTCTTATCAAATATTCTAATGTAAAGAAACTTATAACACCCGTAAAATTATTTGTATCATTTCCTTTCTATACATTTTATGTTTGCGTTTTATTAATTTAAGTTCCAGCTGGTATATTTAATACATTCACATATGCTTTCATGATTTTTCGTATACGCCAGCTTTTGTTAATTCTAATGTTAATCATCAAACTTTAAAAAAATATTAAGCGTTGAAAAGTATTACTTTTTACTTACCAAGCATATATACACATACACAGAAATACAAGCACACACACACATGTGTGTATGTGTGTGTCTGATCAGAATATTCTAAATTTTCTTCTGAGTTTTGGATATATTTTTTGTCAACTAAACCCGTTATTCCTTTTTTACTCGTTACACATTTTTCTTCTTTTCTCTTTGAAAATCTTTTATGAATTCCACGTTGATTTCATCAAATTCTTTTATTTTTAATTTATCTTTGTTTTTACTTCGCTCGTTTAAAACTTAAAAGGATTTTTTTTTCAGATCCTTCATTTTGGATGACATTTTCTTTGTTTTTACGGATTTTTATTCCCAGCTTTTCTTTTAAGATTTATAAGTTTTATTAATTTTTTTAAGATTTCTAAGTCTGATATACAGGTCAACGCAAAAAGCTTTATAAACTACTTTATATTTTAAATACCTGATAATTTATATTTTGCTCAGTTGAAAGAATATTATATTTTTCGATTTCTTGTATATTTGAAAATTATAGTCGTTAATATTTTAATATTTAATATAAGCAATATTCCCTGGTACATATTTTAGAAGTTCATACATATAACTTTTACCATTCATACATAATGAATTTAGTTATTATGTTTCAACATTTTGAAAAAATTGTCCATTATAGTTGTATATGCACCGGGAACCCAAAGTACAGAAGAAGAAATTGAAAATATTTACTGTACGCTAGACAACGTCAAGGCTCAGCGCAAGAAATAACATCGGAACCCATAATGCCGAAGGATAGAGAGATGGTGAAATATTTGACTAACTCATAATTAAAGCAAGGAATAAAAATGTGTTACCAATGGTGCAAGGCAAATGATCACGCAGTAACCACCATGTGATTTCAAGACTTATATTGGCAAGGAAAAGCTCAGGAGGAGAAACAAAAAACTATTTGTCTATATAATTATCAATAAGATATTCAGGAATGCAGTTTTACACTGCGAAACAAGCCACCTTCCAATAATTTGTACATTTAAAGTGAAACTACGGAATCTGAAGAAGTCTAAGTGTAAAACTTCAGGTTCGATCCTAGTTCATGAAAAAACCACAAAAATGCTACCTTTCGCCGCGGTCAGCCCGGGTTGAATCCTGGTTTGATCGATGGAGTGAGCTCTTCGATCTTGACCTGCCTTACTTCACGTTGTGATTGATTTGATTATAAGGAGGCCAAGATCAATTCTTCGCAGGCATCTCCATGATGGGCTGGCCCAAGTCGAGCGAAGTCGTACAATAAAACTGGGAAAAAAACAGCACATGAAATATATATAAAAAAAATAATTAATATATAAAAAATAATTTCTATTTTGATATCAATACTGCGTACAATGGTTCGTTAGTAATTGCGTTCGCATACAAGTGTATAAGCTGGGTAAGCGGGTAGATTTTGGCTTGCGGAGTTAGCGAAATTTGTTTTAGTGATGTAATAAGTTTGGCTCAAGGCTGTATTCGGAGGTTCTTGTGTTTGGCAGGGGTTGTGGAATCTCTCAGCCATCTCCGCCGATTTCATTCTCACCTGTCAACTGTCAACTCGCAACTGCAACTTGTAACTGTCTGAATGGCTTTCGCGCATTCATTTTTATGGACACAACTAGAACCAGGTATGGGGCAAGACGTAGGCTGGTTTCTCGTGAATCTCCTTTATTTCCAACAAAAGTCTAATTTTTTAGTCCTGCGAAGTTAAATTAATTCATAATTTGGGGGAATTATCCTTCTCTCATGGGAGATGGTTACAGGTATCGCTCCGCCTGGCTGCTTCTACTCTTTCATATTACTATTTCCCATGATTGAATTCCAGCTCCATTAATATCCTTAAGGTCTCTTCTGTGTCTGCTACCCTTCAGTGGGTGCAGACAGCCTCTCATCTTCCTTGATTTCTATTATGGGCTTATCACCTCCAGAATTAGGTCGGAGATTAATTAAAAACTATAAATGATTTCAAATGCTATTAATTACCGGTTACCCAAATAGTGTTACAAAGGCATCCACCCAAATTGCATACCGAAAAACTCCTGAATATGAATAACTAAGAATGGAAACTTAAAATGCGACACATTAAATAAAACCTTCTGTAACAGTAGCACCTAGAGAAAAACTGACAAAGGAAAAAAGACTGAATGACACATGAATATTTTTAATTATTTAAGAGCTCCATATGTAGGGGAATTGTGGAGAGCCATGATCAAAAACTCCCTGCATGGACACAGCATATAGCAGAAGAGAATTACGAAACTGAATAAAATCGGTGAATTTCTTATATACTAGCTGGTGTAAACGGTAATTCCCGAAAAAGCTAATGTTATCTACAGTATCTGTTCTCATATCCTTTCTTCTTTTATCCGAAAGTAACAATCCGAAGTAAGTAACAGTAAAAATCTGATTTTGTGAGTTCACAGAGATTACCCAACCGCCGGTCCTAGGATTTTTGGAGGAAATACCAATTGCCATTCATATATATATATATATATATATATATATATATATATGTTTGTGTGTGTGTGTTTGTGTCTCTCTCTGTGTGTGTGTGTGTGTGTGTGTGTGTGTGTGTGTGTGTGTGTGTCTGTTAATATTGAATGCAGTCAAAGTTTTAAAAAATAATTCTTTATTAAGTTTAAAATTTCAGTTTCGCTTTTCGACGTGATCCGGACTGATATCGTCTAATAAAGGGCCTTAATTAAAAGTAAAATGTAGCAGTCACGGGTACGTGGCTCGTGCCAATTAAAAACGTTTGATTTTTTGAAGAAGAGTGTCTCATTCCACAGTTAGAGATACAGACGGTATATAGCACGAAAGTGTCGTTCAATCAAATTGTTACTCCACAGAAAACAATTACAACCAAAACCACTACATGTATTTTTAGATATAGGTTGAAATACGAGCTTAGATAAAGTTTCTGTTTACAAATAATCTCAATTTAAATGTTATTTTACGTTTAGATGACCGAATAGGTCGAGCCAATTTCTTTGTATTTAATAAATTCGAACCTGGCGAATTTAATGATGAATTTGGCGGAATTTGAAACAAATTAATTCCATATTAAATTAAATTTCTAAACATAGTGAAGCGTGTGCATAATAGCTGGCGGCGAGATCCAATCTAGTGGCCCTAGCAGTCTCATTACAAAATTCTGTAAAAAAACAATTATCGTAGTAACAAACTCTATGTTAGTTTACCATGCATGCAAATATTGGTTCACGTGTTTAGGCGGCAACTTGATTCAGACAAACTAACACTAATGTGTGTGTTTCGCTGATGAACGCTAGTTTCATATAAAAACTTACAAAATCGAAAACAAAAACAATTAGAAGAATTATAAACGCAAACACAAAGCATTCCATTAACTCCAGTCTTCGTAACTCAATTATTTCAAGGAAAGAATCTCAAGATAACATTATAGCAAACCACTTAAAAAATTGTGAACAATGTCTAAATGCAAAATTGAGTATTAAATTTCCATAGGAAGCAAGGACTAACAAATCGAATGAAAACAATCCCCTGGAAATGCATCTGCATCAAGTCCCAAGGTTTAAATAAAAAAATAAAAAATAAAATAAAAAAACACTCCCTGCATTCTCTGCCAGCGAAATTTAATGATTGCAATGTTACCCTGAACAAGAAAAAGAGTACAATGAACAATGAGCTCCTCACGATTAATTTAACACCTAGCTATTTCAACATATTCTCTTTTCTCACTACATTAGTTCCGAAACAATATGGGACGGAGTTACATTAAAGATCTCAATAGACATATACATCAATTACTGTGTTAAATTTCAATTTCCTGATAACGATATCAGAAAATTTAACATTTTACTCATGGTAACCAACCTGAAATCGACTTTCTAATTATGAATAATACCTCTAATATTTTTGAGTATGTTAGAATTGCAAAATCAAACCTGTTGAAAAGGGAATGCTATGCACATATATTAAAATCTATGCCATGTTCAATTGTTATCTGGATGCCAATTTTTATACCTGACATGCCTTACTCCACGTTGTGATTGATTTGATTATAAGGAGGTCAAGATCAATTCTTCGCAGGCATCTCCATGATGGGCTGGTCCAAGTCGAGCGAAGTCGTACAATAAAACTGGGAGAAAAAAAGCAGCACACGAAATATATATATAAAAAAAATAATTAATATATAAAAAAATAATTTCTATTTTGATATCAATACTGCGTATCAATAATGCTTCGTTATACATACAGGTGTATAAGCTGGGTAAGCGGGTAGATTTTGGCTTGCGGAGTTAGCGAAATTTGTTTTAGTGATTTAATAAGTTTGGCTCAAGGCTGTATTCGGATGTTCTTGTGCTTGACAGGGGTTGTAAAATCTCTCAGCGATCTCCGCCGCTTTCATTCTGATCTGTCAACTGTCAACTGTCAACTCGAAACTGCAACTTGTAACTGTCTGAATGGCTTTCGTGCATTCATTTTTATGGACTACAATTAGAACCCGGTATGGTGCAAGATGTAGGCTGGTTTCCTGTGAATCTCCTGATTTCCAACAAAAGTCTAATTTTTTATTCCTGCGAAGTTGAATTAATTCATAATTTTGGGGAATTTGCCTTCTCTCATGGGAGATGGTTACAGGTATCGCTCCGTCTGGCAGCTTCTACTCTTTCATATTACTATTTCCCTTCATTGCATTCCAGCTCTATTAAAATCATTAATGTCTCTTCTGTACCTGCTACCCTTCAGTGAGTGCAGACTGCCCCTCATCTTCCTTGATTTCTATTATGGGCTTATCACCTCCAGCATTAGGTCGGAGATTAATTAAAAAATATATATGGTTTCAAATGCTATTAATTACCGGCAACCCAAATAGTGTTAAAAGTCAACCACCCAAATTGCATATCGAAAAACTCCTGAATATGAATAACTAAGAATGGAAACTTAAAATGCGACACATTAAATAAAACATTCTGTAACAGTAGCACCTATAGAAAAACTGACAAAGGAAAAAAGACTAAATGACACATGAATTTTTTAATTATTTAAGAGCTCCAAATGTAGGGGAATTGTGGAGAGCCATGAATACAAACTCCCTGCATGGATACAGCATATAGCAGAAGAGAATTACGAAACTGAATTAAATAGGTGAATTCCTTATATACTAGCTGGTGTAACCGGTAATTCCCGAAAAAGCTAATGTTATCTACAGTATCTGTTCTCATATTCTTTCTTCTTTTATCCGAAAGTAACACTTCAAAGTAAGTAGCAGTAAAAATGGCTAGTTTCATATAAAAACTTACAAAATCTAAAACAAAAACAATTAAAAGTATTATAAATGCAAACACAAAGCATTCAATTAACTCCAGTCTTCGTAACTCAATTATTTCAAGGAAAGAATCTCAAGATAATATTATAGCAAAACACTTAAAAAATTGTGAACAATGTCTAAATGCAAAATTGAGTAATAAATTTCCATAAGAAGCAGGATTTACAAATCGAATGAGAACAATCACCTTGAAATGCATCTGCAACACATCCCAAGGTGTAAATAAAAAAAAATTATCAAAAATAAAAAAACACTCCCTGCATTCTCTGCCAGCGAAATGTCATGATTGCAATGTTACTCTGAACAACAAAAAGAGTACCATGAACAATGAGCTCCTCACGATTAATTTACCACCGAGCTATTTCAACATATTCTCTTTTCTCCCTACATTAGTTCCGAAACAATATGGGACGGAGTTACATTAAAGATCTCAATAGACATATACATCAATTAATGTGTTAATTTTCAATTTCCTGATACCGATATCAGAATATGTAACATTTTACTCATGGTAACCAACCTGAAATCGACTTTCTAATTATGAATAAAAACTCTAATATTTTTGAGTATGTTAGAATTGAAAAATCAAACATGTTCAAAAGGGAATGAGCGTGGAAGATAGGAATAACAAAACAGATGAAATGTTATACATGTAAGAATCAAGTAAAAGCTATAAAGGGACAAATATTGCAAGAACATCAACAGATAGTGAATGATAGAAATTGTCTTAAAATATTCATGAAGATATTGAACAAAAGAAAATGAAAATTAATAATGCATATCATATTTCCTTATGATATCATATAACCTAAACCCTATAGAATATTTCGCTATAAAATGGACGGGCAACAAACACTGGAGAGAATAAGAGAATAGCAGGATTCATGAAAAGTATAACAGAATCACATAAATATTATTTATTTGTCACGTAATTAATTTTTATCATCCGGGTATTATTCAGTGAAATATTGTGTTCCTTTATAAAGTAGGTATTTTTGTGATTTATTTCCGTTTTCCGGCTTCGAACTTTGTTTTACAAAGGGAATAGTCTGTTTATTTCATATATATATATATATATATATATATGTTGCATTGTTGTGCGGGTAGTATAAAAGTTACCGTCACGGATAAATGACTCGGTGAACCGAATTCAAATTTCCGGCGACTATTTGTTACTTCGCATTAATTACACTGGGAAAGGGATTTTATTGTACCCAAACAAATGCATAGACTGAATACGCTTGCATTCGATGACAATCAATCTAGAAGAATGGCTACTCTAAATTCAAAATCATTAAGATCCTTGGAATCAACTCCATTTTCTATCCCAAGAAGGCGATCCGTTAAGTCGAATTTCCACGTCATCCAGTATTTCATTTCACTTAAAAATGAAAATTACAAATTTTCAGGTAGATAACATTTAAATATGAATAGTGCTTTTTAAAATCATGTCCCGTTTTAAATCTTTGGCCTTTTATATACGGCGATGAATACCTTTTTATTCAAAAAGCATCTCTTACATATTCAATGTCTTGTCCTTAACTGATTTCAACATTATATAACAGTCTTATTCAAGCCAAAAATCTTGTCAGTGATTCGTTATCCTCAATATGCAACAATCAAATTAATGAGTGTAATTTCATGGATAAATGACATTCCCTTTTATGAACTAAAATCCCCCCAAATTATGATAATTCAAAAATAATTAAAATAAGAAAGCTGTGGAACGTAATGACAACTAGATGTTGCACGACATTTAAATAGTTGCCTTTTATGATAAATACACTCTTTTGTATTCCTTTTTTCTCTCAGTTTAAAAACACAGAGAAGATTGAAGACGAAGCCGTATGGTATTAGTTATCTTAAAGTACGAAGCAGCTGAAATTTGTAAGATCAAAAGTGATGAACATTGTATTGAAACTCATCTATATTTCGAAAAAGTGACAAGAAGAAACTTTTTCTCAGAACGATAAATTTATTTTTGTTTGTTACATTCTGAATTTTTATTATATTAACTGTTATTTTTTATATTTATTGTAATATTTCTGAGTTGCTTATGAGCAGTAAAATAAATTCCGTCATGTCATTTTAACATAAATTATTCTATTATACTTTTTCATTTGCATTCAGTTACGCAATAACGACTTGTATAAAAAAATGAGGTTCTAAACATAGACTTCACTGACACTGCATTTACAATGATTTGTTCTTTTTGCATATTTTATTATGTCTTTCACGGTAAATCTATTCCATACTTAAACATTCTTAATTCTGTTTTGCGATGTTTCTGCAACATTTACATTACAACCAAATCTAACCTGCGTCAACGCAATAAATCCTGCGATTTAACGACTTCCATTCAGCGATGTTGCATAAATATTTTAATAGGTGCGCAATGATGTCTAGAAGGCGAAGTCAGAATTTTTAGATTCTGTTTCTTTCTTTGTCACCTCATTAGTGATTTTGTATTATGTTTTGCGAATTTACACAGATAATGAAAACTTTCTACAATATTAATTTTTTTTCATTTGTACTATGCTGCACATATATTAAAATCTATGCCATGTTCATTTGTTATCTGGATGCCAATTTTTATACATTCGTAGAAACAAATATTAATTTTAGTTGCAACAGTAAAACATTAAGAAAATATTCTTACTTTTATTATTGTTTCCCGAACCCATGAAATTTTTGGAACTCAAAGTGCATTTTTACTTATTACTTAATAAGAAATTACTGCCTTTTCCCAAAGAAATAGTAAGCTTTGTTCAAGGCCTTGTGTTAGTCATATCTCTCTTAATAAATGGAAATGGTTCTTAAAGACATGATGTCAAAATATTTACAAAACCTCTGATATCGGATGAAGATACGAATAAAAATTTGTTATTTTATTATATTTACAGAATTGGAACAGCTTCGAGCCTTAAAATAATTTCCACTCTAAAGCAAAGTTTTCGTCTGTTTTATGTCGCATATACAATTGTTGCATGCACGCTTCATATTTAATTACATAAAATGATATGAGTGACACCTGATTATAAAAGTTTAACTAAAATTTACTTTTATATATAATCACACTGGCATCAAATGATGAAAGTAAAACGGAACGCTCTTCATCTTAATTATCATGTGACTTGAGTGTGCCAATGTTCATAGTTTTTCACGGATTCTTTTCGTTAGAGATTCACATGAACGACAAACCTTATCAAACTGGTCAGTACTTTGACGTCCCAACCGAAGTGGGCATTGTTTATATCTAATAAATATGGAATCTTGTCATTCATGAATTGTCTTTGTTTAAGATCTGATATAATATCGAAGAAGGCGTGAAACGGATAGCAATTTTAAAACTTTGGTTTTCATCGGCGTTAATGTTCGTACTGAGGAATTGTCGATAGACCACAGAAATCCAAAAAGAAAAAAAAAAGAAAAAAAAGGTATTTATATAATTTGAGCGAATTATCATACATGGGAAGATAATTGAATGGCTCGCGTTGGCTTCTATTTAGTTTTAAGTTACGTTATGTCATTCCATTTGACGGCTGCCACCAAGACACGAACTTAAGTAATCAATAGAATTTTGTCAGAATTTGCTTTATCAGCTTCTTTTTTTAAGTGGGACTATTTTCAGAACATCGAATCATTAATTGTTTTAGGTAAAGAAAGATAATAGAGTTGTCATTCGATTGGAATTAATTAAATTTTATCTGAATTTATGAGGAGAATGAAGATAAATAATGAATTCCTTTTTATCAATGACAGATCTGAATATTTCTTTAATTTTCAAAGAACAAATGTCACTGTCGTTTTATTCCTTTTTAGTTCTCACAAACGTCCGTGCACACAAGAAAAAATTGAAATTAAAGAAAATATAATATGCATGTTAATTTATATAATTCACATATATTAAAGTATTGCCTCCATCAGTTATCGGCTGGGAGAGATAGAACCATGATTTGTTTCCAAGCAGTTTTATTTCGAAAGTAAAACATAGATAGGAAGCAAAATAGAGGAGACTACGCAGTAGAGACAGAACTTTTGCCAGCTATTTTTGACAGCAACCCCATTAATATAATTAATATGCTTCCTTGACTGTTGGCGAAATTCATAAATTTTAGAAGGAATATTCTCTAATATCATTATCGATAACTTAAATATTACATTACTAATTATTAAAAAAAACTGTCGTTTGCCGGAAGAATTTGATATTAAACTCTCGTAAAGTTACCGAACTCTCCTTGTAGAATTAAATAATATCATTAAAAGATAAGTGAGAAGTTTAAGAGAGGAATATTTTCTTCAAGGAAATTGCAGCCGACGGCTTTATTTTATAGATTTCATGGAAAACTTTCATCTTCAGAGATGAAATACACAGCGTGAAAGGCACATATATGAAGGTACACACGTCTGTAAATACATGCATGCCTGCATACACAAGCATAAATATAACAAATTTATATATACACACACACACACACACAGACACACAAACACACACACACACAATATATATATATATATATATATATATATATATATATATATATATGCTGCGATAGCTAAATAGTCTTCTAAATTAAGCAAAAGTTAATATAATACTGACATCTCATTTTAACTGATATATTTACAAAAATTACAGAAAAATATACCGAAATACTTAATGAGTATATTTAATCTATATAATCGGCATTGTCTTCAACCACGGCCACCATACGACTTCGGAATCCCCTGTAACTTCTCTGTACGGTCTCTTTGTTTAAGTTGGTGAATACTGACATTATCCTCACCTTCAGTTCATCTTTGCAGTTACAAGGAGTTTTGTTGACCTCTCGCTCAACTGCGTCCCACGCATAATAAACAGGGGATTGCAGTTTTGGGAATTATGTGGCCAGATATAAGGGGTGACGTGGTCGCAGAAATTCTATAACAGCCATGACTGAATTTTCCTGCTTATGTAGCATGGTGCAGAGTCCTGTTGATAGATATAGGGTCTCCCAGCAGCCACCCAGGTCAGCACTACTTCCTGAAGACACTTGATATTGGCGTCTGTGTTAAGTCTGTTGTCCTAGAAGAAGATGAATGGCAACATAATGTCGTCAACACTAGTGATTACTCCAAACACCATGATGTTGACTTGATATATGATCCAGCTCTTTCCAAAACCCCTTCACTGTCCTCAAGTTAACACCCAAACACTTTTGAAATGTTCGTATTGGGGCTTACGGGGCTTGTCACAAGCAATACAGTATGCCATTTCCTAATTTATGGCAGAGGGAATTGCGTCATGATGCTTCTTTTCTCACAGACGGTGTCCAACTGATCCTACAATATTGTGCAGTTGACAAAATCAATAAGACAGAACGCGAAATTAGAAATACAAAATGGCAACAATTTACACATTGCACCATATATATATATATATATATATATATATATATATATATATATATATATATATATATATATATATATATATATATATATATATATATAATGATTAATACAATTATAAAATTTATCACTTGATTGATTGATGCGATATTCAACAGACCGAATCCAGAGTTTGGTTACTGAACCTTTTGTTTGTATGTATGCGCGTGTGTATATACACGTGTGCTTGTGTGATTATGTATACACTTGTGCGTGTGTGTGATTACATGTGTCTGTGTGTGTGTGGTTGTGCGTTTGTGTGAAATGTCGTGGTTATTTCTCTTAAAAATGATATATATATATATATATACATATATATATATATATCGTTAAAAGCTATGCTATATTTACCGATAATATTGCTCAACATCAGGAATATAACGTTGTAAATATAGATATGAGATTGAAAATTGAGGTCAACAACTAGTGACGACTCTCTACTTTATTCTTGAATGCAATCTTCAGGTTATGTGTGTTGCGTGATACTACGACTATTTATATATGCTGTCATTATGCATAGCAAGCTCACGTATTTTGGGTTATTTTATAGCTATTGTATAAGGTTGTTTTTTTTCTAACTTTTAATTTCTTAAAATTATTGATTACGTATGGTAATTCGTATTTATTCCTGTGGATTTTCTTGAATAGTATTAACAAATTTACTTAGTTGTGTCTGCGTGTGAATTCTTACAGTTTGCTAACTTGTTTATTATTTATTTTCTTAATTTGTTTATTTATTATTTTACTTATTTATTTATTTTCATTTTGTGGGATTCCATATATTATTTCTTTTTCTATATAATTGGTGCATGATTAAGCGTAACTGACAAAAATGTCCAACAAAGGAAATTGACAAATTCTCTAATAACGCATAAGAAAAGAATGGCAAAAACTTTTACTCTTAATGTTCCTGTAATAGTAATGTTCTTCGGCAACAAAAATTCTGCAGTTTGCATGGTCGTAAAAGAATTGTCCGTAGTCACACCTCTACCAGGTAGAAACAATGGTTCCATCAAGTCACATACTGTGCTGTGGCCCAAGCTTTTATCTGGTTCATTTCCTGGAAACTTTCCAATGTAGACTTGAAAGTTGTACAAATAAGACGTATTCACGTCTGCAGCTACCCAGACCTTCATCCCATATTTTGATGGTTTTGATTTCACATACTGCCTCAATAGACATCTGCCACAAACTGCATCTAGTTGCTCATCAACTGTAATGTCTTCAAATGATTCGAAAAGCTTCTTTCAATTTTCTACAAACCAATCCCAAACATCACGAATACGTGTACGTTTATCGTTTGCCCTTCGTTGATCAAGTTTGATTAATCGTCAAACGTGATAAACTGAAAAATTGTGTGCACATCTGTACTATACCTTGGCAACAGTAAGAACAGCACGGCGAATGTTCTCATCTGTTGTCCAAATTTCAGAAATGGTTTCCTTTTGGCATCGAAGAGCTCTAGCAATTAGCAGGACCCAAAAACGCTCAGATTTCTACATGATCTCCATCTATCCAAATTCTCATTCTATTCGGAGGGGCATTTGCATTGAAATTTTGAACCCATGACGCTTCACCATTGGTGAAGGTGTGTATAGTATCAACTATGTGGTCATCAAAGGATACGTAGAAAACTTTGGTGGCGGCATTAATTGCGGACGTTGGTTCGGGAGATCATCTAACATTGTTACATTGGCGACGGTGATTCTTTTTCTTCCTGATTTTGAATTGAATTGATCTTCATCGTAATGTCCGTCAGTATTTTCGCTGGCCATGTCACTTTATTCTGGATTCACTTCAAGAATACCTTCTGCTTCAGACACAACTACTTTTGGAATAAATTTTTCATCAGAATCGCTCAAGACATCATTCGGGTCAATTTCCCCGCCCTCATCCAGCATCTAAAATATGTTATCATCAGAGATGTGTTGGCAGGACATTTTTCAAACTTTGAAATCAAATACTAATATAACTTTGTTTAGTCTTTGTAGATATACTTTTTCATTGTAAGATAATTATTGAGGATTAGTATTTTTCTCTCTATCCTAACAAATTATACATATAATTTTAAGTTAGGAATTTCATGTGATCTTATGTTGAATGGAAAAGTGTATGTCCGCGTATAGGACAGTTACTGAGATACCTAGGTTATGATAAGACGAGAGAAGACAGGTTTTCAGCATCCACGTAGAGAGAAATCTACAAAACTAGGTAACATTATATATAGTGTATATTTTTTGCGATATTTTACAAGGTATTGATTTTCAATTTTCGTGTTCTATCTGAAATGGTAAATATATTTTTTGTGTCTGCATTCTGTGATAAGTTCTGATCGTTTATTTAGTAATTTGTGTTTGAAAGAGGATTAACAGCTATTACTTCTCCAAGAAAAGTTTAATGTTTTGAGTTTTATTGTTGTAGGCCCGTTTTCCTTATATTCCATGATATTTACTTTTTTGGATTTTACATTTAATTACCTATATATGTTTAGAACGGCTTGTGTTTTTCACGTATTTACTGTTAGTAATGTGTGATATTTGTCTCTTTTTCCCAGAGTCATTCAGCTCCCTTAACTTACACATTATTTACCAGCTATGTATATTATTTCTTCGTTACCTGATGTTTTTACAGTGGGTTGGTATATTATATTATTTTGCTAACAATTGTCGTCAAGGTGATATCCATATTTTCCTTTGCAGTTACATATGGATTTGGGTTGTGTGGAGGATTTGCTACTTATTTTCTTATTGTGCTTTTTTTATTATTTCTCTTATATTCTCACTAAAACGCTGAGTTGTAATGTGATCTTTTCAATATCTTGTGGACGGTGTTTGATAGAGGGAAGTGATTTTAGATGTTTAATGAATTTATTTTTTTCTATGGTGGTTTAAGCATATTTTTCTGTTGGTTTTTTACTGTGAGGTGTGTATGTGAGTGTTACCGAAAATTCTTTATCTTTTAGTCGTGTTTGATAGTTGGTTTTGCTTTGCTGAAGAGGGTTTTATCAGAGCTATTGTCGAATAACCTAAAGTTGATTGTGGATCGGCTTGAATATTTTTAGCGGGCGGGCGTTTAGAAAATTTGTGTATGTAAAATGGTTTATCATTGGTTTTTCTATTTCTAAATTCCGATTTTTGAGAAATAGACTAGACAAGGTATTTCTTGCCGAGTAGCAGAGGAAGTTGTAGCTATTCAGATTATAATATTGACTGAAAATGAGATAAAGGAATCGAGACAAGCGGATTATTTTTGAACATTGGTAAGTGTGCTAGTGAAATTTTAGCGCTGGTAAAATGGCCCAAGATGAAAATATTACAGAACCCTCGAGTGTTTTGAATGGCAGAAGATTTCAAGGAAAGATGGGAAGATGGGCATATTGATGCAAGTATCAGACATCAAAAAACAATACAAATAATTGATGCAAATGTAGCTAAAGATTGAACATTGGTGCACTCAGCAGAGAGACAAAGTGCGTGACTGATAGCAAAGAAGTAATATAAATAGGGAATACTGCTGCAGAGAATAACATGATGCTTTAAAAGTTTGTGAGTTCCGAGCTAAAAGAACATTACAAAATTAGCTTATCTACCTTACTCTCCAAATTTAGATACCTGCAAAGTGGCTATTTACAAAACTGACATTTGCCGACATCCCAAAAATTTAGAATATATGCACGCATTACTAAACCTATCCTGAAAACGAGTGACAAGAATGTTTCCAACGATCGTCTTAAGTACATGGATGCACAACGAAAGCGATTTGAATGCCACTGTTTCCAATAGTGACCTAGAATGCAAATCCTGCTTTCCCAGTGCTTTAATAAAATCCTCATATATGGTGTATGTATATATGAGAATGTATTCCAACGTTTGTACATAACGTTTTTGTATCTATGGTTCTCTATATTATTATTCTAGTTATTTATGAAGCATATGTTTTTTTCTGACAGAATAAGATGCGAAAGGATCAAACTCCCTACTTTGCTGTACTGTCATGCAAGTTTTGCTTAATGAACATCTAGCGTCATAGTAGGTAAAAATTTATTTATTTATGATAAAGAATAATAATTTTCGAATCAGACTGCCCTCATTGGACGCATTGTCTAATACAATGTGTCTTCTACTTAGTTTTATATTATACGAAACTAAGCATACTAAACATCCATTTTGACATAAGAAATGAATAAATCTGATTTGAAAATCCAGTGATCAAAAGATAGAAAAGTCCGTTCATAAATGAAAGAAAAATTCGGACATAGGAAGTTCTATACGAATATCAGGAAATGAGTGAATGAATTTGAACTTAAGTAAGGAGTTCGGGATAATCGTCAGAAATGTACTAATCTTTTCCGCGGGGTTGATCATTTTCAAGATGTAAAGAGAGAATACAATTTTCATAAAATATGCTTCGAACTCACTCTCAAGTGAATAATTTCTCATATTTTTATACCGAATACCAATGATCAGAAATCAAAATAAAAAGAACTGAGAACCTAGAGGATGATAAGTATCAGTTGTATCAGATTTCATTGACAGATTACAAAGATAAAACTTTTTATTAAATTAATTGGAATAAAGCTAAGAATACAAACAAATTTAACTGTAAAATATGCATTTTTACACAAGAGTAAATTTCTACACCGAAGTAACTGGTAATGGTTATTGAATAATTGGAGATAAAGATGTGAACAAATATATTTTATTATTTATTTTACTATCGAACTTTTACACACGATATGCAGTTTTTTTAAGCCAACTATTAATAGGAAGAGAGAATGTCTTACGTTATTGTTCACAAAGTACAACGCTCGAGAGCCACTCAAGGTAGATGTTTACTGACTGTTGTCGTTTGTGCATTAATTGTAGATTACGAAGATATGCAGGACAGAAAATCTCTGATTCTTGTCTTGAAGTAACGGAAAACAAGAGAAGTCGAATATTGTCGAACCAAATTTTCCTTCCAGAAAGTTAAGGGATATTTTTTTCGAATCCTTGGCCCGGGAAATGAATATTTCAGGTAAATATTGAAAGGAAAATGGAGAGTGGAAATCAGAGAAATACGCGCGCGCGCACACACACACACACACACACACACACACACACACACACACATATATATATATATATATATATATATATATATATATATATATATATATATATATATATATATATATTCTTAAAGAAAAATATTGTTAAATCTTTTTTGTTCTCCTCTCAGCCCTCGCTCGTTACAGCAATATCTAGTGTTTACAGCACACACAAAAGAATCATAAAATTAATAAAAGCAACAATTTCAACAATACGGTAAATAAAATAATATAAGCCAAAAGAAAGAGAAAATTGAAATATAAGTTCAGAAAGAAAAAGTGTTCGTTTGTGGAAAGAAACTATACACAAACGTATAAATAACTTTGCGTCCGTTTGGTCATATCATGATAAGGATTTTCTTTTCAGGGAATAAATCGAGGAAAGATTGTGCTTTTTTTAGTTTTCTTTTTTTTACAAGTATGCATGTTTTAAGATGTGCATCCACTGTCCCCGTAGTGTTCTTATCTCCCAACTTGTTACATGGTGAACATCAATTCGACTCTGTGTCGTTATCTACAAATTTAGTTTTTTTCATAACCGACATCAATATCTGGGACACGTTTGCCACTGTCCGTTCAATATCATTGAAATCCTACACGAAATCCTTCACAGACCCATTACATTGCAAAAAATTTAAAACTAATCTCGTTATTTTGGGAAATCATTATACTCAACAAACAGACTTTGTGTGATTTATTTTTTCACATCTCTCTTCATTTTTAAACATAAAAAAAAAACATTTTTTCTTCCTAAGAAACTCGTTTGCCACTTCTCTTTCTCTTCCTTATCAGTTGATATTTGCGCGACGCATGGGCTAGCAATCTGCAAAAACTTCCAAATTACCCTAATATTTTCACAAATACATACATTTCTGTATTACATTTTATCTTATTATAGTCCTGACTAATAACTTAACTCCTTCAATCTAGTTCCTTTTTGTGTCACCAGGTGATCGGCGCACGGTCCGAAACTATTCAACCAACTCTACGGTCCGAGACTACTCGATTAAGCGGCTGATTTTTCATACTACTTCTTTGCAGTGGCACTTGACTAGTTTGCTCATCCTTTATAGTCTGCCTCCTACACTAATCTCTATTTCTATTTATCACCTGGATATTAATCCTCTGCCTATGATGATGGATTTCCATTATCTCGTGCGACCTCTCAGACGATAGGATCGAAAATTCCGAAATTGCTGTCTGGGCAGCTTCTTTTAGGGTTGCCGAGTCCTGCCTAATTATATGAGTTTGCACCGGCATCCTTTGCAAACCTCTCCTAAATATATCAAGTAACAGCTTCTCCATTTCTTGATCCCTGTTAAGTCCAGCCAAAATGTTCTTGTTAAGGGAGACTACCTTAAATTTATATTTTTCCATACTTTCACCCTCTGTCTTATGTTCCATAGTCGTTGTAACACTTCCATGGTATCTATGGCTCTCGAGTAGCATCTGTCTTTCAGTTCCCTCAAATCGTCCTATGTTGCACCTGGAGTTGTCACAAGGAAATTTCCCACCAAGTCCACCGCCATCCTCGTACATAACTGATACGCTACTAGGATTTTTCTTCCCTCCGGTATTTCCCCAGCCAAAAATATTTATCTAATTTTTTTTTCTACGCCGTATACTTTTTCTTCTTTCCATCGAACCTTGTAATATTCGTGAGAGAACGATAGCAGTTAATCGACCATTTCAGAGGCTCAAACCTAACATCATAATTTCTTTAATTTCGTGAGAGAGTGCATTTGCAAATATTTGAGGATCCCTGACGGAAAGAGAGAGAGAGAGAGAGAGAGAGAGAGAGAGAGAGAGAGAGAAACCTACAAGAATCAAATCAATTACTTACTTGCATTTTTCCTTTCTTTCTGCAGTCGGCCTCTCACGTTTGAGGTCGTCTGATCGCTGATTGATCCTGGTTCATCTCACTAGCGTTGTAGCTGAGACCGGACAACAATTATAATTTGTAGAACTTCTATATCCTTTCTTGCAAACTGATTCCACAAAATTATTATTATTATTATTATTATTATTATTATATATATATATATATATATGTGTGTGTGTGTGTGTGTGTGTGTGTGTGTGTGTGTGTGTGTGTGTGTGTGTATGTATTGAAATATTTTTTCAGTGGTGCATAATGTTACTGGAGTAATAAAAACTGTGTTTAAAAATCACTTTATATAGAAAAAAACAAATAGTAACAAAAGAGACTGTGTAATAGAAGTATATAGTACTATAAAATTGTAATATCAAAATATAACAACGATTAAAAACAGTTAAATCTGTTTGTAAGTCCTCTCGCATGACCAAAAATCAAAGAACAGCACACAAATCTTATATGCAAAACAAACAAAACAAAAACATTAGAAATTAAGTATGATTAATCCCAGCAATCATTCCTTCTACTTACAGAGTGGTGGCTGTTAGGACTTAATATATACTGATTTAAACAAACTCAAGTGGGAATCGAAATAACGCCTAATCAATACTGAGAACATGAACGGGCTATAAGGCTAAGCTGAATTTTAATCAAATGTTCAGATAATGCTGAACATGTACATTAATGCATCTAAGTTGTCCACTTTTTCCTGGCAAATAGTGGCTGGTAACTGTTGGTTTGAACCGTGCTTCCAAGCTTTGACCTGTTCTTTCTCCACAGTCAGCATCCCTCTGAGATCTAAATTGGTAAATTACAGGACATATATAATGGATCGACAAAAGGTCCGTCTGGATGCGTTTCAACATAGGTTGGTCAACATAAACAATACGTGGATTGACGGGAAAATAACAGTCTCTTACAGCAAAACTAACATCTGCTTAAAAATATAGTACTCACCTCTCCAATCGTCGGTACACGCAAACAAACGAGACATTTCAAGAGCCAATCACCCTAGCCTTAAAGAAAAATGATCGAATTTTTCGCTAATGCTGGACACCACATTACACAATTTGTAAACATTCTCGCTCAGAAGCTTCATAATAAATTCGTTTCAGTAGCTAATTTTCTTAATGAGCATATTATCAAGGCTCAATGAAACAATATTTTCATCAAAAAGATTTTCTACTGTTTAGAACAGCAGAAAACCGAAAAAAATCATTTTCGTAGACTTGTATTAGAATTCCTATATCTAATCTGTATATCTTGACAACATGAAAAGTAAGAACACCGTGTGTAATGTGTTTAGTGATTGATGGAAGGCTTCAGCCTCAACCTCAGTTGCGAACATGCAATTGCTGTCGTCCACATGTCTAACATAATAAATGTCTTTCAATGCGTGCAAGTAGATCTTGCCCAAAAAAGGATTTCCGAAGGCTATCCCGTCTATTTGAATGCAATCTTATTAAAGATGAATTCCGTAAACATGGAATACGTCATGGAAAAAAGTGTAAGGTACAACGCATTTGCTGAAATATAAATGGTTGTTGCAACATTATGCAGCTGAAGAACTTACGAATATAATATGAGCAGAAATATGCTCACTCTGGAATGGACAGTTCTTCATATATTTGAAGCTTTAATATAATAATTCTTATAACATTCAAACAAATGATGAACACACTCAGCTAATCATTTGCCTATCTTTTACTGCACTTACTTACCATAGATAAAATCAGAGGCAAAGGAACATTAACTTTATGAGTTTTTGGATATGTCAAATTTTATTTTTAAGAAGTATGCTTCTATCGATCGAATATATATGTATATATATATATGAATAAAGACATACGTAACACTTATCTGAGCCGAATCGTTTCGTTGTCTGTTGTAAAATGCAAGTCCATAAGAGGATGAAACGGCATGTATGTATGTATGTATACGCTATGTTTATGATTATATATATATATATATATATATATATATATATATATATATATATATATATATATATATATATATATGTATGGGTTAAAGTTCTCAATATCAGGGACCCAACAACCATCCATTATCACTGCAGAAGAAAGGCTTATTTGACTTAGTAAAGATGTGCCAAGAATTCTCTCAAGATAATCTGAATGCGTGGTGCGAATTCCGATAAAAGATCTCTGAAGAAAAACGAAGCACTGGTTGAATTATGTATTGAGTGTACTGCAATAGAAGAACCAGAAATATTCACAAGTATATGCAAATGATTGCTTGGATAAAGCAATTATTAGTATCAAAGTCTAATAATAAAAGTTCTATCTTACTGTATTCAATGTGTTGTCACGTGGGTTGGAGTATTGTATTCCACCATCTCTGATTAAAAGGCCAGACAATTTTGCTTAATTTGTGTTGTTATTTGCCCATTCATCAAGGTTGTCACCCTTTATCTCAAAGTAAGTTCAGCGAGCTTAAGTATGACGATGATCTGGTTGATGCAAAATATCATGCCTGAAAAACCCAAGGCTGTGTAGCTAAATTTCCAAAGGCGTTTGTTCAAATTGTTAAAGGAAAATTTGCTTTTTTGTAGAAATATTTGAGACCGTCAAACATGTTGGTTCAGTACGCACCCATCCTGTTTAGAAAGGGCCATGTTCCGTGAAACGTATTTTAGCAATGTTGCTCACAGTGCAGCACGGGTTTGCCAAACGATATACTAACATATTAAAAACAGTAATTGAGATATTTTATTGTTTACTTTCATTGATTCATTCGCTTTCTCTGGCTTTATGACGAATTTTCTCTTTGATATTGTCATTAATTCCACTAGTATTTTGATATCAGCAAATTTTATTGTGTCTTCCCGTTAAGGGATACGATTGATATATGTGCTGATATATTTTACTGGGTTTTAGGAGCAATCTGAATATTTCCATGATTTATTGTGTGAATAGCCGCCAGCATAAGATATTTGCACTTTTGACATTTCTTGATATTCGGGTACATTTTTGCTGGCTGTCTTTTCTGATTTCTGTGTTGACTCGAGTCTACTTTTACTGGAATCTTTCCAAAATCAAAAATTGAATTTAATTAGACCTTTAGTTCACCTGTCTCTAATTATCTGTTCCAAATCCAAATTAAATTCGGAAATCAATGATATTAAGATTGTACTTGAAAATCGCTACTTTCTAGATCTCTTACAATAAAGCATTCGTGCTACAACTACGCACTTTAACTAGCTCAAATTGTCTCATCTATTTGCGGTTAACGTGGCTATAGTATCTCAAGATTTGCTAGATATTTCAACAAAAATGTGTAACGCTACTAGTTTCTACAAATTAATAGCCTGTTTTTATTTCTCAACCAGAGCTGAAATCCGCGGGCAAATATGCTCTATGTCTCCACTTTCCTGCTATTAGAGGTGTCTATAACTACAAATGTCAGTGTGATGATGGATATATTGGCAAATCTAAAAAGAATTTTGGGACTAAGATTAATTATTACCTCCCACATAGCGCTCAAGAGCAGTACATATTTTGTCAATATTTCTGGTTATGCTATTCCAGAACACTAAATATATAATTAGAGCTGTACGTAATTATTATCCAGGCATTTTTCAGCATATTCAACAAAGCCCATTCGGATTACGATGTAAGAATTATTGAGACAATTTATATTATGTTTGAACAGCCTTCCCTCTCCAAGCATAAGGAACCTGATGATTCTCTGGTAATATCTTTTACTTCAATTTGTTACTCCTCAATTAGATGAGGAAGGCGTAATTCGATAAACTGTTATTTATGTTATTATTGTTTCGTTTTATTTATATTGATATATTTTATCCACTATATTTACGGTGAAAACTTTATACTTAGCCTTGCTGTTACAACTCATTGGTTTTATATTTCTTTACATATTTTATATACTTTTAAAATATCCATATAAAAAAATACCATTTTTAAGCCACACATTTTATTTATTTAATAATATTAGTATTTTGAAAACGAGACTAAATTTGATAATATTAAGCAGATCATTATCATTTCGTCTACATTTCTTGTGTATTTCATTCATTTTGCTTTGAATTTAAAACTTTTGGAACATCTCTAATTTAGCATTTTAGACCGATTCTTCTGACCCGTTAAAGTGTTATTTGTTTATTATTCCGACAGATCATCTATCTGGAATCATTTGAAAATTATACAAAATTACTGAAAGGGAAATATTTTTATACGATTTACTTTTGTAGAGTCGCTAATATGCAATAAATTAACGTGATGAAAGTTCTGAATAGTCGTCCTTATCGTGTAAAGCCAATTCAAGTAGGGATTATTGCATGAGTGCCAGGAATAAGAATTTATTTTGACAGTTTTCAGTGAAATTAATATTTTTTCTATCTCCGGACACATATTTCTGTATTGGAGTTTTGTCAACTCCAGTTGAAATCCGATAAATAAATTATTCGGTTGTTAACAGACTTTAATAGTATATGTACCTATAATACTTGTCAAATACATTTTTTAATAGTTTTCTTTTCAGCTGTTTTTTCTATAAAATATTAATTCCCTCTTGTTCAGATAATGTATGCATAAGACAATTTTTTCCATAGGAGAAGACATTAATATACATAATTCCGTTTATAATGATTTCTGGCACCCAACCGCGGAATATTTATTGGGTAGTGTTAATTTATACTTGAGATAGAATCTTCTTTTAATGGTCAACACCTTCACGGAGTTTCTACTTAGAAACTTGTGATATTATGCTATATACATATCTAAATAATACAGAATATTAATAAAATATGAACTATATTTCTTTTAAGAGGTGATAAATTAAATTCAAAATTTAATTTAACAATTTGTTTAAAATATTTGCTCAAGTCCACTTAAAAATATTAACTCTAATTTACTTTTTTTATCGACGCATCAGAATTCCCGAGACCCACTGTTGAATTCATGCAGTTTTGGACTTATATTCAAAGGCGAGACAAAAGAATAATATCACTGTCAGAATGCCCCCCACGAGTTACTCCGGCCAATCGCTGACCATTCTGACCCTGGCCTTCGCATTCTGTAACAAATTTAGAATGAGTATTCTAAGATATACAGTTTTAAATGCATTAAAATGTGCCTAAAGTCTCTCCTCGCTGATGTCTTGATACGTATCGTGACTTCGATTCCACAAGTGGCCGAGGGGGGAGAGAGAGAGAGAGACCGGGAGATATATATATATATTGAGCAATGATGTATTGATAGCTCTCGACATATTTCTATGTGCTTGTTGCTGTGAGCGAATAGACCTAGACCTGGCTATCATGTTTCATGAATTATCGATTGGGCCCATGCTGAAAAATGTGTTGGCAGCTTCTATCCTCCGATAAAATGCATTATCCTGCTGAATAAAATATAAAAAATTAAACAGGAATGGGATAAACGAAGATCATAAATGGGTAAAAATAGTCACGACATTTTGCAACGAGATAGTCACAGATGAATACGAGGTTTAGAAATGTTTGTGAACATACCTCACATCATTATGAAACCAACAACAGCTGAAAAGTACTTAGCTTTTAATTGAAGCCGATAGACTCATGGGATTTGCCCAAAATCCTAACGCTATCATCAATCTGAAATAGCTAGAACCGTGTCTAATCGGGGCAAAAGAATATTTGCAAATTTAAGATTTAAGATTAAGATCTTTGTCAAAATGTGAGTTTCTATCCATGTGATGCTACTTATTTTACAATTTATTGTTAATGGATCTGAATTGGGCGAGATTGATAAAGCATAATTTCTACTGAAATATTTGTGAGTATCAATTGAAGCTAGGGATCTTACCTTTACAGAACGAGGTACACTCAATCTAATAACTCTACAAACAATGATAACTAGCAAAGAATCAGTTTCCTTTCTAGCAATGACATTCTTTGAGCAAAGAAAAAATGATAATGCACCGTCAAATGAGATGCTAATTGTTTATATTATTATGACAATACAATAATAAGCTTGTATATTCGGTAAAAATACGCCATTTGAAACAATTTTGGAATTGCAACAACTGCGTGAGATACGAGGATCATTTAAAAAATCCTGTTTTGGAAAGAGGGACAGGTAAAGCTGGCATGATTCTCTGTAATCATGACGACACTAGTGCTCTTGTTGTATTCAAAGTTGCACAATATCAAAAATATATACGAATCCGGATGTGAAAAATTTTATGTGATTATTTCTTTCGTGAATATAACATACACTTCTGAACATTATCACTACATCAGCTCAATGTCTGTGCCTTCCAGCCATTTTATTTCACACCATTAATCACCACCCCCAAACTTCATTACAAACAACACTAAATATTTAACAACGTAATGTTATATATATATATATATATATATATATATATGTGTGTGTGTGTGTGTGCGCGCGCTCGTGTATGTGCGTGTGAAAGAGAGAGTTCGAGAGAGAAAGGGATAAGTAATAAATATATAACATGAGATGTTTCGCAGATGATCATCAAAGAAAGAAATGCGAAGAGCTTTTACAATTAACATGATTTCTGAGCCCCTTCGATTACTATAAAATCATCATCGTCATCACCATCATCACCATTAATAGTCCTTCAACTGCTTCAGCCGTCTGGATTATCTGACAACTTCGTCTAGTTTTATCTGTTTGGAGTGACTCTCAGGAGTTCCGGAATGTTATGTCTCCACCCTAATGTTTGATGCCGTCAGACCAGCTCTTGAGATGCCATTCTCACTTACTTCCGCCTTCAACAATGTCATGCAAGATGGTTTTGCAGAGGTTGTCATACTGTTTAACGACACAAAGCATTTCATCTTCCAACGCTTAATAGTGGCGAGGAGATATTCCTGTCGGCACACGAGACTTTCGACCTTGCTGCGCACATAGTCTTTGGTTTTGTGCTCCGAATATGAGAAAGGGGAAGATTTCTCAAGCATTTTTCTCAAACATCTAGATCCTTTTTTCCCCTCAGCTAGGAGTATCTAAATATCGCAACCGTAAAGGAAGATGGAAAAGACCAGCGATTTGTAGAACTTAAATTTGTCTTGAAGCTGATGATGCTCTTCTATATAATTTCAAGTCTGGCCATGGCGGCTGTGGCTGTAGCGATCCATGTGCCGATTTTTGCGTTGCAGGTACGTTCTGTTTATAGGGTTTCTCCCAAGAGTTTCAAGGTGGACAATTTCTGCAGTGATTCTTTGTTCATATTTTCCTGCTGGCATTTTAGTGTTGCTTGTGCTATTCAACATTATTTTGTATTTATCGCTGTTGAGTTTCAAACCACATGCACCGACACTTTCAACAAGTTTTTTGGTCAGGTCATGTAGCTCATTGTTACTACCTGCCATAATGTCAATATCGTCTGGGAAACGCAGGTTACAGACACATCTACCAGCGATAGAGATAGATGTGCTGGGGTCGTGGAGAGTTAGCTGCATAATTCTTTGCGGAAAGAGATCCAAGAGTGTTGGAGAAATCAGGCACCCATATTTGACGCTGATAGGTGTTTGGATGAAACATCAAATATGATAACAAGGTAACCGTGACTGTGGAATACTTATAGAGGGCCTGGATGACTTGGATGAGCACTTCTTCTTTGTTTAATACACTGAGGACATGCCGGAGCACATCATGCTATACCTGATCAAATGCATTCTTGAAATCCATAAAATTGTAAAACAGGTCTCCCTGGTTTGGCAGATATTTCTCGATGAGGACCCATCAGTTGTAGATGTGTTCCACTGTGTCCCATCCGGTTCTAAAACCTGCCTACACTTCTGACAGTAACTCTTCAGCCTTGGATTTCAAACGGTTGAGGATAATACGGAGCATGCCTTTACTGGAGCCTCTGATCAGACTTATTGTTCTATTATTCTGGTCTTGTCTGAGACAACAGTTCTTTAGTATAAATATCTTCCGTAACTTGGTCCACTCTTTTGGCCACTTTTCTTCTCAAGTCCGCTAGCATAGAGCTGTTAGGGCCTTGACAGTTTCTTAACCTCCATATTTTAGCACTTCAGATGGTACATTGTCCATTACAGGTTACTTGCCATGATTCAGTATTGGTGGAATGTTTTTATGTGGAGTTCTGGTTGGTTTACAGTATGGAACTCGTAATTGTAGAAGCTGCCGCATAATTAGGGTCATAACTTCCTCTTTATTATATATGACAGCTGCTTATGACTGTGTGGGACGCTGTTCATTATGGAGTATTGATAGTAGTGTACGCCTTCTTGCTGTCATCTGATTTTATTCCAATCTCAATGCCGCTGCACTGCTCATCCATCCATTCCTCTTTGGTTACTCGAAACTTCTTCCTTACATCTCATTTTGGTACTGATCAGGAGCTTCATCACTTGAATGCTTCTTTCCGCTAAGTTCTCGCCCCTTGTGTCACAAATCCAGGAGTTATTTCGTCATCCACGTCTGAATTCTCTTCCACGGCTTTTCCAGAACTTCTTCAGCTAATGTAAGTTTAACTTCGTTGATGTCGAATGCAAACGTTTCAATCTCACTGTCAAGCATTTTGAGGGGACTGCAAACTTGCCGCCTACTTGGGCCTGAAAAAACGTCTGCGACGTCAGGATTTTTCGACTTCAGAAGGTCAAAGTGGATGTGAAAGCAGTTAGTCAAAAGCTATGTTTACAATTTCAACTTGAAGATTGTCATCACTTGGTTATTATGGCTGCCGATGTCTTCTCAAAGAAATGTCTTTGTTTTCACCTTGTTGACGCTGGACTTGAAAGGTTGGGGAACTAGATCTAAGTTATTTCGGTTGTGGACGTGCCCGTTTTAGGTGAGTGCCATCTTGTGGTTCGTGAGTGCTTGAAGGGGTGGAACGTGTTGGCCAAGATGAGGCTGTGGCTTCTGGCAAACACCATAAGTCTTATGCCCTTGTCGTTGGTATTCCTGATACGAAACTTCTTGAATGTTTCTGTCCAGTTCTCGCATCCACTTGAGCCTACTTCGACATTCTGATGATGTGTTTGTTGGGTACATCCATGGTGGTAGAAAATATTGACTTGTAAAACCTTTCAACTTACACACCATTGTTGTTGGGGCATTGACCTGAATAATGGTCATGCAGTGATGTTTGGCTGATACACAGATAGAAATTAATCTGCTGAAGATGGGAGAGTGAAGCTGATGACGCACCCTACAGTCGCTTTATTCAAAACCAAATAAAACCCCAGCTATAGGGTCTCAGTTCGTGTGTTCTGAAATTCTGCCGTAGGCATAGAGGGTTCGATGTTCCACTTCGAATGGTTGAATCTTGCGTTGGAACTTCGTGATCTTGGTCGCTCCAGTTGCCCAGTTGCAACACCCATCCAAGAGTGAGTCAATGGAATGCGCAGCCATTGTTGATCCGGGCCCTAACCGATCCGGCATGATATTCATTTGTTTCTTCTTTCTTCATTTCAGTTGGATGTTAGATAGCTTGACAACAACCATCTCCTATCAAAGCTCTTGATGAGAGCCTAATCGAATATACATTTGGACTATTTAAATATAACATTTGACTATTTAAATATATATTCCGCTTCTTATTAAATTAGTTCTTAAGCAATGTGCTATTTTTAAATCATTAAAATAACTGTGCTGAAATTAGTAAAAATCTAATATCTATATAATTATTTGAAAATGAAAAGATATTTTGCATCAATCTCGTTTCTTCTTGCAAATCTCTGCTATTGATCATGTGAAATAAGATTTTTTCTGATGACCACACCTTATCGGTGAAATATGTCAAGGTATGTTGTAACATTTTGTTATATATTCCCCAATTCAATCTAATATCAGAGTTTCAAAGTAAGCCGACGTCTATTAAACAATAGAAATTATAGGTCAAAATGCAATAAAACTGAAGAAATTACAAACTAATCATAAGAAGAGTTAGGTCTTCCAAATGTAATAAAACAATTTAGTAGATTTTATGTGATATTTTGCCTATAATTCAATATAAGTCTATGTTTATTCTCAACAGTTAACATATATAATATAGAAACACGCAGGTTTACTGAGAATTGAGGACAATGTTAATCGATGGACCGGAATAATCAGGAGCTGCCTTTTCTCTTAGACTGATTTTCCAATGGCTTTCAGGAGATCCGTCTTTAGCCAAGAGAGTGTAAACGATTTAGATCGATATCTTCAATCCCACTGAAAGATCAAGGTCACAGGCATTCCTCCCTATCGTGGGCTAGATTTGAAAACATCCCTATGATATGAATAATAAAAGGAAATGAAAAGAAAATGTAAAGAACCATAGCTCTCAGTGAAATTATTTTTTTACATGTTAACATATGCAAAACATATGGTATTAAATAAGATTATTTGCCGAATAATTCGCTTTCAATAAAAAAATAAACAGAAAGAAAAGTGAATTACCTTAGTGTGAACTCATAAAATATTTCTTACAGAGTATGTAATAAACATGTATGACGAAAACTATCGAAATATTATGTAAAAATCAACTGACTAAAAACATTATCGGTCAATCGATTATTTAATTATAAATAAGATGCTTTTCTTGCGACAGTTATATTTTTATTGATTTATTCTTTCAAGAAAAGGCAACGCTTCTGGAAATGGAGTGTTTATCATTTGAAATACTTCAAAATCAACCAATGATTTGGCAACGATTTTGTGAAAGACATTTTTATGAAGCGGACTCTTTGGATCGATAAATGACAATTGGAAATGCAGGCGATGGAACCACAAATCCTTTGGGAGGTATTTATTTTTGACTGAGCACGTGACCTTCAGCTGATTAAGTGATGTTTCAATGCAAGAATCTCCCCGAGTTTAGAGTTTCTATGGTTGAATCTCTATAAAACACACAGCCTTACTAAAAGCACTTAAGACCTTAAGTATTTACAACGACGTCAATTTTGTGTTTCAATAGATTAAATGTCAGGAGCTAATTCATCCAAGACTGATTTACAGATAAATATTGTTTTTCTAACAAACCCGCACACGTTTTAAATGACGCTTATGAATAATCTTACGAGCTGTGGAGCGTAATCAATATCGATTTGATGTGTAATAAAAATGCACTACATAAAGGTTAGAGTGAGAAAAAACGAGCCAAAATATTGGAAATATTCTAATATTTTATGAGCATATCCCATATTACCATTTATCACATATAACATCCAAAACATAAAAATATAGTGTCCATAATTATTCAGTTGTCCTAAGTATCAACAAGTCAGTATAAAGGTACTGTTTGAACAATGTATTATAGTGAGGAGAAATCTGAGAATTTAGATTCTGATAACTGTTGTAGATAATGTAGTTCTGGAAAGTGAAAAGATTTGGGGACCGATACAGTCTGATTAACAAACTTACTCTAATCTTACATTTTACCGTCATGCTACAAATGAAGCACTATGTTTTATGTACAAATTTATATCACAACACAAACATGTTATTTTCTTTTTCTTATTATTTTCGAAAAGTGATTGATTTATTCGCCTACAATGACTGAATTTCGTTTGGTTATCCACATTATCGCATATTAAAACTTGTGATCTTTTATAATAAATCATCACAAAATAATTGTCATCGCATCTCGAAAGACGCTGGCAATACACTCGTTATAAAATGTTACACTTTAATTGCATTTTTTACTAAAATGTTCTAATACTTTCCCAGTTGAATGTAAAGATATGTTACAAGTGATGACAGTGCTGCAATGAAAAAGGTTGAGAATGTTCTTCTCGTCATATCTTTTGATCACTGGAAGAACAAGTTAAAACTAAAAGAATAACAAAGGAGCAATCTATTAATTTTGGAGAAGCACCAATTGGAAGATAAAAAAAAGTTCATACAAAATCCGATATGTACACCTATTTACTTTGGGCTAAGCTTGTAATCCATATATATGTTTAGCTTTCACCCATGTGTTGTTTCCTGTTTTTCAAATGGTTTGCTTCACTTGGTCAGTATAAAGAATAAACAACTTATATTTTTCTTTGCATCATATTTACTTGTTGTACAGCAGTATTAAAAGACGGATAGCAACTGATATTTTTAAGCTGTTTTGTACCCACGGGGCATCATCCTGACTGCATCTGAATCCTCAGAAGTTGCTTTCTACGGTTCGATCCGTCAAACGAATTAGCATTAGTGTTTTTTACATAAGAGTTACGTTCCATTAAGATTAGTTTAAAGTGGAAATGAATGTTTACTTAAAACTTTAAAAATAATTATTGTCTTAGTTCAATAATTGTAAATTTTAATTTTACTCCAGGGAATATAAATTGTAATTGATAAACACTCAAGGTTTAATATACTCATTTTCAGAACAACTAATTTTTGCATGTAAATGTTGTATCATTACAGAAAAAAGAATACATTTCAAAAAGACACATTTGTTTTTTTTTCATCGAGTCATGTCGTATAGTTTAATATATATTTCGAGGAAATAACATTTCCATTATATACGCATGAATAAACTTTTAACTTCTGTCTTTTGCTTAGACTTTAATTTTGACATAAACTTTTGTTTTATCGATTGAGCATTCTAGTAGAAAAAAGTTTAATTTGTTATCTGAACTCCGATAAAAAATTGTTTTATCCTGTCTTAAGAACCATCAAGTGCTTATATCTTGGAATGTTTAAAAGTGTTCTATAAATATTTCAACTTAAAGAAACAAAAACTATACAAATACGTGAATATAAAAAAAACAATTTGACTTCCTAAAGGGCAATATGAAGACATGCAAATATAACTGATAGTTTCAAATAAAAATAACAGAAACAATTAACTCAGTATATAAGTGGAAATGCAATGAAAGAAAACTTAACTTTCACACACTAAAATGTTTTTTACCTATCGATTTTCAGATAATCTCGATAAATTTCAAAGTAAATATCGTACTAAATACATTTTCTTTATAATATATAGAATTTTAATGAGAAGATAACAAATACCTATGGTTACGTGTTAAGAAGCATGTTTGACTACTGCTATCTTAGCGCTGGAAGCCATTCAAGGTGAAGGATATGTGTAATTTACAAAAATTATGGAGACAGCAAAGAAAGTCTCTACGCCATTATTGGTTCCAAGAAGACTTTAATGATAAAAAGAAATGGTATCTATAGTCGAAGGTGTCCTGAAGTGATATGGCTAGTAAGAAATTAAAAATATATAGGTGAAAAAACTTCTAAATATCATGAGAGGTTTCTGGTTATAAATGCCAATTAATTATGCATATATATCTATAGGTATAAGCAGTATAAAATCGAGAACAAATGTCTTTTTAAATACGTTTGCGATATGAAAACGTTCGTAATATATTTCTTATTTTTCTGCGTTTACTTAACAAATAGAAATTATTGATGACATCTAATATTAAAAGTAAGTAATAAACTTTGGAAAATTTCGGAATAAATAATGAGTTAATATTTTTAGAATTGGACACTCATCTTCTGCATTCGCTGGGATGCTATAAATTAATTTAATACTCTTAAATAGTAGGGAAAGTGTGCGCTTGCTTTACTATTAGTAAAAGTAAAAAAAAATGTCGTTTCAAGGTAGCAATGTAAGGTGGTGTTCAATGACGTACGAAAGATATCAAAACAAAGAAAGCATTGTTTCATTTAGACCAAACGAATTTCTTTGAAAATCTAATAAACTTACAGGAGGAATCCCTCTAAAATACTTGAGTCGACATTAAAATGCCAGATTCTAAACTATGAGAATATGAGACATTAGGTGAAAGAATGCGTTTGAAAAAAATCTCCATGCTCTAATACAAACACCTGCATATATATATATATATATATATATATATATATATATATATATATATATATATATATATATATATATGAAGAAATATAGTCTTAAAGTGTGCTATATTTATGGGATAAAGTGCTCAATATCAGAGATAGAGCGTGTGTAAATATAAAAGTGAACATAGAAGTCAGCACTTAGAGGCGACAGTTTGTTTCATGCTAGTGCAATCGTCAGGCCTGACGATTGCACTAGCAATCCGAATCTAAAAATAAAAACACGCTAAAATTCACCTTCATTCCGTATCGTATGCTGACGGCTTAGCGGGGGAAGTTCGGACTGACGCAAATTCTGTCGGGTTTCGATCCTAGCTAGAGGCAACCGGACGTCTAGCCACACTGATGAGCTGTGAAACAGCGAAACAGTCTGTCTGTGGATGACAAATATATATATATATATGAAGAAACGTTGTCTTAAAATATGCTATATTTATGGGCGAAAGTGCTCAATATCAGAGATAGAGCGTGTGTAAATATAATAGTCAACACTTAGAGGCGACAGTCTGTTTCATGCTAGATGCAATCATCAGGCCACAAGTGCTGTTATTTTCCTCGGCTATTTATATATACAGGTTAGTGGTGCATTGTGGGTAGTCTATTTTGGCGGTTATTTTATTATTTTTATTTTTTTACAGACGGGAAGAGATTTATTCTACAACAAATATCATTATCTAGCGAATCTTCAGCCTTATCTCCTGACTGAATGATCTGCTACTATAACTCATCATAACCACTTCTACCTCTATGTGCCATCTAACGGTGTAACATAATATTTGCCGCATTCTGCACTGCAAGCTATCAATGCAGGAGAGTCCTGGAAAATGAAAAGTGTAGACATGCGCAGTCAGTTTAAGCCAAAATTGAAAACAAAAGTTATTGTTCTGGTGATTTCGCAAACAAATTTATTAATAGAGACAAACCACTACTTGAGTCGATTATCCAAGAGACGCTTACTCAACACCGAAACAAAAGCAGCCTCCTGAGTTATAAACGGTATTGATTCCGCTACTCTAGGCCAATTACTGTTATCATAAGTGTTACTAAATAGTAAATCATTGAATCACTCCATAAACTCCTGACGGGAGCGATCGCCTTCGATATTTCGTAGGAGTTTGTGAAGGTGTGGTGTCTGAAGTTGCTGTAGAAAACCCCAGCTATGTTATCTTTGGGAGATTCTTCACAATTATCACATCTTTCCTGTGCAGTAAATTTATGAATGCCGTCCTCAAAAGCCAGTCCACAATTAAATCAAGACAGGCCTCCATGGATGCCCTCACCACGGCCCTACGCTCTTTCTTCTTTATATTAGCGATCAGCCTATAAATATTCTCAAATCATTAGTAAATATCTATGAAGTTGATACCACGGTTAATTGGTGAAACGAAAAAATTCTACATGATTAGAACCTGAAAGTTAATGTGTCCTCTGGCCTAGCTCAAACAGCTGAATGTGGAAAGTCTTGTAACATGGAATACCTCCATATCCAAACGAATACCCAAGCTCAACTCAGGCCACTTCTCAATTAGAACTCATATAAAAGCCATCAGTGGGGATGTTGGAAAATGGTGAATTCCTAGTATCACTACAGAAATTACCTGGGTTCTTCTACCATGTGTTATGATCGGTTTTCAATAATTCTCCTTCTCCAAGACGAAACATCCACAGTCTAACGCTATTTACATGTTAAATTTCAAACTTGCTATATTACTTCGTTACACTTATTCGACGCTTTTCATTTAATAGCCACTATGTCCCTACTCAAATTCCACTCATATTCATTCTCTTCGTATTAATT
The DNA here is from genome assembly GCA_964036315.1 of Acanthosepion esculentum. Lineage (NCBI taxonomy): Eukaryota > Metazoa > Mollusca > Cephalopoda > Sepiida > Sepiidae > Acanthosepion > Acanthosepion esculentum. Next base: position 1,644,506 of record OZ038477.1, read on the forward strand.
TCATAATAAATAACTTTTACAGCACTAAATCGTTTCAGTCTTTCTTTCGCCTCGATCCACTCACCGTAACGCTGAATAAGTATTTTCTTCGTGGAACGTTTTCTTGGCTGTAAGATGATGTAAGTTTGAGGGATTGACGCGTATTGTCATATGGTCCATTTGATCCTCGGATCTATTTCACATAGCCGAACTGGTTGGAAGTATTTCAGAATATAATCTATTTCCGTTTCATATGCTGGTAGCCGAGCGTACTGCGGATGTCAGCTTACCCTTTAAAGGTCGTCCATGATTAAAATGAATACTGTAGCAATATCCATAAAAAACAGGTCCTATAATATTAAGATTATACTTGCATTATTATCGTAAATTATATTTATGTTTGATGTTAGTTCATTCCTTCTCTCCCATTCTTCCTTTCTCATTTTTATCCATGGATGTTTTAATGTCCGCTTCGTATTTCTTTTGGAAGCATAACTCGTTCTAAGTGCTTTGGGGCGTTATTTGCTTTAGTTGCTCCATAATTGCCACTCAATGTAAAGGAATTCTCTTTGCTTCTGGCATCTTTACTGAGTTTTGAGAACTGCCCTACTTTGTTAGATTAAATTTTGCGAGAACATTTTCAGAGACATTAACATCGGTTAATGTTACACCCTTACGAAAATCTCTTTCCGATTTTCATTCTCTGCAAAAATTCTCTCTTACACTGTTGCAATGTTGTACTCCAAGTTTACTATCTAGGGTTAGGTTTTCTCATTCATTTTAGATGATGTTCTTCGGTATGTTCTTGATACAATCTTTATACAACGTTACCCAAAAATAGAAAGTAGAAAATTTGACATACCGTTAATCCTCAAAATTAATCCCGATCAGCATCCACAATCCTTTACCAACGTGTTTCAAGCTGCGCAATGCCATGGTGGGAAGAATCAGGTGTTTTGAAGACAAAGAAGTCTGTGTGTGCCTGGCGCAAATTTACCTGAATTGTAAAGAACTTCCCACAAAGGGAATGGAAGGGGGTGACAATCTGTTGGCGCAAGGTCCGGTGGAAAGGGGGTTATCACAGTTTCTCCCAGCCAATCGCCATATGAAATTAGTGGCCATCTGCGCCAGATGTGTCTTTGCATTTTAATGGAGAAACAGTATACAGCTGTGATTAACCAATGCTGGCTCCTTCTCTTTCAGTGCCTCTTGCACATGCTTCAACTGCTGTAAGGAGAGATCAGCAGTAAGGATTTGGCAAGTTCTAGCAGCTCATATTTCCACTTGTTGACTACTCCAGCAAATACAGAGCATGTTATTATGTGGGTGTAGAGCTCATTTTGTGATATGAGGCACATGGTGAAAAACAATGACTGCCACGCTTGGAAATGGCATATACGACCCACTTTTCCTCACTTGTGAACACTCGATCAAATATGGGTACGTCTTGGGGACGCGAAATCAACGAGAAACAGGCTGTCATTTTTTTCCCATCTTGGATTCGTCCAGTGTCAGAGTTACTGATTTGCTCAACTTGTACGTCTTCCCTATACGGTGCAGCTAAAGTCCGACTGTTTCATCAGAAACCTGGAAGCATTCGGAAGATCACCACAATTTAGCGGTTGTTCTCTTGCATTGCCGTCTTCACAGTTTCATCTTCCAAGAATCTGTGGCCTTTCAATGCGTGGATTGGGACATAACTCGAAACCTGTACTTCTGGAACCAATGTCTGTCAGTGCCGTTCACTCACAGTATTATTCCCAAAGGCTTCACGTATTCGGCAACTTGATGTGACTGCGGAAAACCCACCTTAAATTCATAAAGCAGACAACCCCATACGAGCTGCTTAGACACCGCCATGTTTCCTCGCCGCTGCTAATGTTATGACTGTGTGAAAAGCACCTGCATTGATCAAGAGCAATGGTCCCACTACTACTGCTTTCCAGTCACGTGACGCACGCATTTGATTATCAGTGATCATTACTTCCCACACCATGTGAAAAACAGCAAATGCTTTTCTGGTTACTTTGCAGTTCAATTATGGTTTGGCCGTTGATCTTTTTAATTCATCCAATTCACCATACATATACTGCTTAAGGATAGCATCGTCATTCACCCTGACCTCCTCACTACTCCATTGTAACCGGCACAAAAGTACCAGAGATTATATAATATAGACTCACTGTGTTCGAGGATATCAACATCACTCACATATATTTACCATTGGCTATCGAATATCCAGCATAGACGCTGCTGCTAAGACCGCCTTTCCCTGCTTTTCCGGCAAGTGTCCCAAATTTCGCAATCATACATCGAATAAGAAAAACACAAGTATTGTAAGCTTTCGGCTTCTTAATCTAAATTTCATGCTGAGACTATAGACTCCGTTCGAGATTTCCAAAAGTATTACTAGATATTATGATTCGAATGGGGATTTCAAGAACAAGGGATATTTTATCATCAATTCAGTGCTACCTAAATGCACGAAACGTTCTAGAACCTGACTTTCTACACATACACATAATTGCATGGACCAAAGTAGGCTTTATCTGAAGCAGGTTGGCACTTTATGGGCGTTGTTTTCAACCTGATCCCTCGACCCAATGCGCTGCACATCCAGCGGGAAGTAACCCCCTAAATTGTATCTCTGTCAATGAGAGAAGAGGTCACAATCTTCAGCATAGACGAAGTCGCGTATTTGGGATAATGATGGTTATCCTTTTGACAGCAAACCACATTATATTCAATATCTTACCCGTTTTTCAGTATTTGATTTCGACCATCTTTTCTTAGTAATCAAGAAAACAATACGAAAATATAACGCTGGCCTTGTTTTATACAGTTGACTTATACCATTCTCGACTAAAATTCGAGCTTGCCACTTACACTGACATTTGTTTTCCTTCCTTCATGCAAATAGCTAAAAACGAAGATAATCTCATCAAGACATCCAAGCTTCTTCAAGATCTTTCATAATGACTTTCTATTTACATATATATACATTTAAATATTAAAAGTTAAATCAACCAAAACCTAATACAACGATAAACTGCAATTGCCTTAGTGAAAATAAAACATATCTGCCATGCTTGTGCAATGTCTGAAACCACACGGTCATTGACGAAGAACTTTATCAGCAATGTTGTTGAGAAGTTTGTCCAGCAGAATCCTGGAGAATAAAAAAGAGAAAGAATATCCTACAATAATTCCGAGTCATCATTACTTAGATATGTTCGCAATTGAGCTTCCGTTTATAAAGACCACCTATCACTGCATCTTTCCAATAATCTGTTAACTTTTTAAGCAGATTTTCCATTTGCACATTTCAAAATTTCAGCATAGACCCAATTCATACATTTTATACCATTCTGAATTCATCAAGAGAATGGTTTCCTCTCATATGTTCTTTGGTGGAGCTGAAGAGAATCAAATTAACAAACTCATCATTAACTTGAGAAGGCCTATGTAAAAGCTTGTTAAAATGTTTTCGCCACCTGAAAAATGTTGTTTGAGACTCTGTGCAGTTTTTTGCTATCCAGAGTTCGTAGATGTATAGAGAGAAAGATTATCAGTAAACTACTGCTTATACATGAAGTTTTGTATTTTTGGAATCAAATACAGATTGAATTTCTTCCGCTTTATTCTTCTGCCAAATGTCTTGGAAGTTACGGAGCCTATACTATACGTTACATTTCACTTCCTTGTAAAAGGTTACTTACTCGTTCTTGGTCTCAAGCTAAGCAATCTTGTTAGCGCCTTATTCTTTCCCTATAATATCATCTGAGCCTCTTCATCATTTTCATAAAAACACACTTGGTATTTTCTCTGCACGAAAGTTTAACAGCTTTGGAAGTGCCATAACATTGTATAGGCCATTCTAGGGGTGTTTTAGCCCAACACCGCATATTACTTCAAAATGTAAACATTAACTTAATATTCTCCTCAGATCGAGACTTTCATATGAATGCCAAACATATCGTCAAAATCGTTCAGAAATATCTGAATTCTCAGTTGATTGGAAACGGTTTCTCAGATCAATGGTTGAAATGGTTTTGCATAAATGAAACATGTAATCGCAACGAGGACGATCCATCTTCAAACATTGTAGACTGTTATGACACAATCATAAGGAGCTGTACCAAACAGACACGACATCACCCGAGGAATTTTAGCAACATTAACAACTAAAATAATATCATCTGTACATCGATGGGTAAATAATAAGTTAATTTTCTGCCCAACATTGATGTTATTCATTTTGGGGCCAACTACCTATAATTATTATACTACTTTTTTCATTAAGATATAAAGATTGTTTAGTATGCATTTATCACTAGTCCCTGGAAGAAAATTTGTTGTGTTTTCATAAATGCCGTGTAAAATACAGACACTGCTTTCATTTCCTTGAAGCTGAAATAGTAATACAAAACCATTGGGCTAATGGAAGATGTAAGATGATAAATTCATAATAATATACAAATTCCTAATTTTTTTATAAGTGTAAAGTTGAAAATTATCTCGCATTTTTGTACTTAAGCCATGGTTACAATTTCTGATTTCAAAAAATGTCGTGGGAAGTAAAATTTGAAATGCTCCATCGAAAACCAAACAATGGAAGTTATTCGATCCATAGAAGGCAAAAATAATTAATAACTTCATGATTTCACGTTTTGTACTTTCTGTAATAACATAGATAATTTGTTGCAAAAGATTTTTAACTTAGGAAAAGAGCTTAAAGGTGAAATTTTTGCTAGTGGCCCAGTATTTTTCAGGGCCTTTTTCAGCATCACTATGATTAAGATGACCAATCATCCACCATAAAGCATTAACGATAATGCAGAAAATCGTTTACTTTTCCTTATCGTTCAACAAATGTGCTGGGGAACGATTTGAACGTAAAATTATGAAACGTTAATTAATTTGCCGAGGTTCCCAAAAGTTTTGCACGCCACTGCAGTGAAGACTAAAATGTAGGAAGGAAGCGGTAACAGTTACTGGAATTAATATATTCCGAACAAAATTGTTTTAAGAGAAAAATTTTGTAAATTCCAATCAATAGTTGTATTTGGCCATTGAATGCTGAATGTTTCCTTATAAGGAAACGGCCAATATTACCATTACAATTACTATTACTATAATCAGCAGATTCAAACTCTTGCAAAACGTCAGTGCTTTGAATTTAATCCATTCTTTTCACCAGCACCTTCTTAATAACCTCATGTTTCAGATGAGAGACATTCAATTTATTTGGGTTGGTAACAACCTTCCTTCTTATTAACTGTTTTATAAAAAACGAAAAAGTGGAGTTACCTATATTTGAAGTAGTAACAAACCATTAGTATTGCTCTTTCCGATTCCAGGTTTTCTAATTACATACTAAGTTTCGCAATCCTCGCCTGCTCGACATTTGAAGTCACCAAGTATGAAAAATCTATCTGCATAAATAACCCTGTGAACATGTTTCTTTAGCGAGAGATCGAATGCGAGATAATTCTTCATCTTCAGAGGAATACGTAGGTAGAACGTAGACACTGACCAAAGTAACAAGCCTGATGTTTGAGGATGGTATCCTCATGGATATCAGGCAACCAGTAAATGTATATGCACGTTATTATTTCCTAGAGATTATGGGATTCTTCAGCGCAAACGTTATGCGAGCTTCCCCTTTGCACACATCTGATATTACACCTCACGAAGAAGTGTATACACCAGATTGTTCTGTGAAGTGACCCTCTCCAGAGCGTCTACTTTCACACAAGTCTATCACATCCACATTTTACTGGTTTCGTATTTGCTTAATAATGTTCGAATATTCCAGCAAGCAATATTCGAAGGTTTCTCGTACTAGCAGGATGATAACCTTACCAAGACTCCAGTTTCCTGTGACACCTATACGGTAAGACCCGATCAATTTTCATTCAAAAACTCTTATTCCCATTGGTATCTAAGTTCGTTTATGTCTTCAGTGTGAAAAAGAAATCTTAACTGAGCCGAATAGACGGACAATAAAATTGTCAAAATAGATGTATAATAAAATATAATTACTTGAAACTTGAAATCCTTGAAAGTTGTAAAAAGATAGTCATTAGAAAGAATAATTAAGATAAGATAATCAGAACTTAATAAAATGTAAAAACAAAATACACGAATTTAGAACAGACATATTATTAAAATAAGATTGTAGGGATTTATAAATATATATTACATTAAAGAATAATTATTTATTTTTGTTAAACTGTTGGCTAATCTTTGCAGTTTCGAAACAAAACAACACATATTAAAACATGAATAAGTCACGCACACGCGCGCACACACACACATATATATATAAATATATACATATGTATGTATATATATATCTATATCTATATATATATGCTGCATAAATTAAGTAATTAGTCAAGGGAAAGTACTAAAATCAATCTCACTCATACTAAGTCTGAGAAAAAAGAGAAAGTGCGAAAAAAAGAAAAAAGCGAAGGGAAGAGACACCTACCTAGGCAAATATCAGCAATACACAATATCTGTAGAATCAAGAAATCCAAAATGGAAAACTGAAGGAAGTTGCCATTAAAATAACAAGAACCAAGCATGTGTGCAGTGACAAAAATCTATTAGGTCATCCCATAAGTTCTGTCCGAATTTTAACTTTTTTTAAATGAACGAAATTTAAAGAGTATTTTATAATGTCTAATGGAGCTGAACATTATTTTTATGTTTAGATGCATTTAAACTGATCAAATTTTATTTCAGAGAACAATAAAATTAAATTTTGTTTAATTAAAAACCTTGCTAACATGGAAGTACCCAAGAATCATTTGACGCACATAATGCTTTATGAGTTCAAGAAAGGAAACTTAGCAGCCAAAGCGGCTAGAAACATTCACTCAGTTTATGGAGAGGATTGTGTGAATGAAAGAACTTGCAGAAGATGGTTTTCAAAATTCAGAGGTGGAGATTTCACCCTTGAAGATGAAGATCAAACCGGACGTCTAGTTGAGTTTGATGAAAATCTTCTTGAAGCAGCCCTTGAAGAAAATCCTGCTTTATCAGCTGAGGAATTGGCAGTGGTTCTCAGTTCAAACCATACAACTGTACATCATCTTCAACAACTTGGAAAAGTTCCTAAACTTGGAAAATGTGTGCCTCATGAATTGTCTGAAAACAACCTCAAATCCTGCGTTGATATCTGCTCTTCTCTCCATTCTCGCCGACTTGTTTCACCTTTTTTGGATAGACTTGTGACTGGTGACGAAAAATGGATCTTTTATCGAAATGTTAAGCGTCATAGACAGTGGTTTGGTACAGGGGAAGAACCCTAGCCACAGCCGAGAAGGGAACTTCATTGGCAAAAGATTCTTCTCTCAATCTGGTGGGATTGTCAAGGAATAATCCACTTTGAATTCTTACCACCTAATGCTCAAATATACTGTCAGCAATTAGAGCGTTTGAACCAAGCTTTGAGGAAAAAAGACCTGCTCTAGTGAATCGAAAATAGGTGATGTTTCATCAGGACAATGTGCGACCACACACAGCAAGAATCATGTCACAAAAGATCGAAGAACTTGGTTGGGAGAAAATTCCTCATCCACCTTATTCTCTTGACCTTGCTCCTTCAGACTACCATTTGTTTTGTAGCTTACAGAATCATTTGGAAGAAACAGCTTTTGTAACACAGGAAGAGGGTAAAACTGACATTTGTGAGTTCTTCGAATCAAAGCCAAAAGAGATTTACAGTAATGGAATTAGTAAACTTGTTAATAGATGGAAGGAAGTCATAGATAATCAGGGAAAATACATTATTGATTGAATCTGTAATTAAATGTAACATTTGGTCACTTGTTTCCTTTATTCAAAAATCGGACAGAACTTACGGGATGACCTGATAAAACAAGTCTCAGTTTCACGATATCCAAGATCTTCAGTTGATTAACGTCTTAACGTATTTTTCTTTTCACATTTTGATAAACACTTAATTACATGATCGCGGTATTACCCGTAATTATATTTTTTCTAATGTTTTAAATTAGGATTTTTAAAATATTCGTATACATTAAGAATTTCATGGAAAATATTTGCCATAGAGCCAATATATTTTAAAATTTAAAAGTTTCTATGACGATAGAAAATTATCTTTTTTTCTTTTAAAATAATGAATCAATTGAGACCGATAAATAACCTCTTTAGATGACTAGATGAAATTAATCGAAACTATTCACATTAATCTCGCCTAAATAGTACCGTATCGATGGTTAATTTGTGATTTTGATTTACTTTCCGCAGGTATTTTATTCGGGCGTAATAATGTAAACATTTCCCTCATTATAAGATACTAGTTCTGTTCTCTTGACCAGCAAAGGTAATTCAAGAGACTGTACGTAATTGTTTAAGTACTGTATACGGTTTAATTTTAAGTTAAATCTCTTCCTATTTAATGGTTTATATTGATTTCTTTATCCCAGCCATTAAAAACAGACTTCGCAACTAATGGCCTGAAATACATGAATTAATCTCCACGCGTTTATTTTCATTATATACACATATAAATTATTTCGAATGCGCAATTCAAGAAATCTCTTGCCATTTTATATTAATGAATATATTATGTCTTCTAACAACAATAATAGAAAATGCAAATTTTACTGAGCGTAATTTTATTAAGGAACATTTTACGACATTAAGTGCATCAGGCACACAGTATCATTTTTTTCTTACTATTTTAAGGATAACGCATGCAGGCCGTCCTATGGCATCTAACCTTCATGACTACAATTGTTAATATAATGATCTTAGTCCTTACATAATATACGATGGATCCAAACCTTAGTCTCCATAGTAAGATATTAAACCGCCATACTAAAGGAATAGCGAGAAAATTATCAGATATCAGTTGAAAACCCTGGATAATACCAAATAGGAACCATTCATCTTATTTAGCAACCAGTCACTATACGTCCTCGATATATCAACATGTCGCAAATAAGATATTTTATAGACATCGCTTGATTTATTCTTCAATTTACATCAGAATATTGACGCAGTCTTTGAGTTTCGATAATTGTCTTCTTCCAAGCCACACAAATTGATACATAAATTGATTTCGTTAATTATCAGTTTCCTAAAATGTGATCATTCTTTATTATTTTATGACATTACAAATTTGCAGGATTACATATTTCTGCAGAGAGATGTAGAACCAGATACTAAATTTGTCAACATTACAAATGTTAGTGTTCGGAAATTCATTACGCTTTTCCAAAAACGATATTAAAACAAATGTAATAAATCCTATTTATCAAAACATTATCACATTAATATTCAACAACTGAAGCTCAATAGAAAGGCAAAGTTTCATTTGCACATTAAAAGGAATCTGGTTTTCTTCCCCGAAGAATTTTTACTTCATTTTTGTGAATGATTATTGTCATCAAAACATGAAAATATGTGGGTGTGAAATCTGGAGAATTTGTCGAGAAATTTTCTATTTCTTTTTTCTTTTGTAGAGTGTGACTTTAAATTGTAACACTGGGGAATTATTCTTTTTCTATTTGCCGTATATAGAGTTTCGTTTAACCGGTCAAGTTGCAGATAATAAAAATTTACTGTGATGGCTATTCACGTAGTTCGTAATGAGTAAGACATTTTATGTTCCATCAGACATAAACAGGTTCTTTTGTAGATAGATTCTTGCACTTAGACTAGGCAAAATAATTGCCTACTTGTTGTGATAACATTTGTCTTTTTCATTTACTTTTGATATGTAAATCACATATTTACTTACGTGTATATTGGAATGAATGATTGGCCTTTGAGGATTCTAAATGTAATATTTGCAACTTTTTCTTTCTAAAATCTGAAAAGCTATAGAAATTGTACAACTTGAGATAGAACTAGAACAAGAATGTATTCAATCAACCTTTTTTCTGTCGTGGTGTTTGATTAGTTATTCATAGCAGTGAAATACGGAATTATTTCCCAAACGCACAAATATATTCTGTCAAGTGGCTTTAAATATTTTCCTTTCGTTTCTCAAGAGAACAAAATTAGAACAAAATATGAAAAAGCAAAAATCACAACTTTACAATCCTCATAATCACTAAGAACAAGGATTTAGAAAGCTAATGTATCGTTATTTGGAGCCAAGAAGAAACTCCATCATTTTAAAAACGTTTCTAACAATGTCATCAATACTAGAAAGAGCGATAACAGATATTGGCGTTGATAAACCTGATTTCATAAAAATGTATCTGAAAAGAAATATTTTATAAATTTCAACCGAATGTAGTAGAGGGTTCCCGGTTAATGAATGTCAAATGTTTTCTCGTAGCAAAACGGCTAATATTAATATTAACATATAGGTAACCTTTTAAAAATTATCAATGAACTGAATCCAAATAATAAGTCACTTGTACTTTGTAATAATGTGTTTTTGCTTGTGAACAACCATATCGCAGGTTATTGAACACAAGCAGTAATCCAAATCATATCATACGCACTTTCAAGTATTGTTAAAATTGTTAAAATTTTAAGTAACGACTTAGTAACTGTCCCTTTAAAATACAATATATTTTATATGAGAAACTCTTTAGAACAAATTTTCCTACAGCAAGTATAATAAATTATTAAACTCTCATAGTATGAGATTCTGTCGAGTTTGGAATGCTTCTTATGCTACTTGACAAAAAGACAAATATCACATAACAGGAGAGTGTAAGCAATACTGATTACGACCGTCTTCGTTTTTATTTTTCTCTTGAATTATTATTAATACAAGTTATTTAGGAGTTTATATACGCGCCAAGCCACGCATAGACGCACGTATTGTGCTTTTGACAATATTTTCAGTGCGACACATTATGATAACCTTAGAATTTTGTAATAGCATTACCTTTCACACGATAAATAATATATTAAAAATATTACTGCTTGCGAGCTTAGTTTAAAATACATAATTTTTAGCCAATTTTAGAAAGTGGATTTTCCAGTGCAGAATGTCTGTAAATGCTCACCACACACACACACACACACACACACACACACACACACACACACACACACATATATATATATATATATATATATATATATATATATATATATATATATATAATCATTTCAACCCAAGAAAGGCGGGAATTAGTATGCAGGAAATTACAGAAAATGAAAGTGAGAGAAAAGACTGAGTATAGGAAGGATGGAGAAAAGAATAAAAGATGAACGGGGTTCAAACTGACAGAAGTAAAGAGGAGGACTTCCAATAAGCAGGAAAGCAGGAACCAGTGAGGCAACAGTTGTAGAGTTTGGAGAGAAAGGGTGTTATCATGGGAGCACATTATTTAGGACGATGGCTGGGACCCCGTCACTTCCACTTGTCTTAAGGGAAGCTAATTTAGGAATGATCTCAGAGACAAGTTATAGGTTTATGCGCATATCACTCAATAGAGCCTCAGTTCAAGGGTAGCGGATTAGGTGTGCCTACTCCAAATACTTCGCGTGTTGGAAGAGAATTTACGAGCAATGCATTCAACCATTTCTGCTGTAGATGTCAGGATTTCAAATTGATGGACTGACGGAGGGAGTGAGAATTTTTTTGTCGTTCATTACACTCTTGCAGAGCCGTGAATAATTTCTAGAAACGAACTTGCAAAATGCAATATGTTGCTTCATTCTAGCAGCAAAAATTAACATCGCTTCATTGAGGACACGCTTGCACTCGTTATGAGCAGAGACAAAGAGATGTTGGTTGAAATCAGACGTGTTGCTCTGGTACAACACGAAGAAGTGAAACTAATGATTTTCGACTTCCCCTCGTTTTAAATATTTAAGAAAAATTTTTTTTCAGTTTTTCTATGTATTGATCAAATATTCTTTCAATATAATCAAAATATTTTAATGAAAGTTCGCACTCATCTTCACTTTCAGTTCTGACGCCCGTGTATACTTACAAATTTTGTCTATATTTCTGAGATGAGGTATTATGTACACTATTTACATTATTTGGACTATTGACCTCATATTTGTCACCATATTTATTCCAACGTTTCGGCCTTTCAGTATTTGTCTATATTTCTGAGATGAGGTATTATGTACACTATTTACATTATTTGGACTATTGTCCTCATCTTTGTCGCCATATTTATTCCAACGTTTCGGCCTGTCAGTATCTGTCTATATTTCTGAGATGAGGTATTATGTACACTATTTACATTATTTAGACTATTGTCCTCATCTTTGTTGCCATATTTATTACAACGTTTCGGCCTTTCAGTATCTGTCTATATTTCTGAGATGAGGTATTATGTACACTATTTACATTATTCGGACTATTGTCCTCATGTTTGTCGCCTTATTTATTACAACGTTTCAGTCGTTGTACGGTCCGGTATTCTTCACGTTGTTGGAATGTAGAACTGAAACCTTTATTTCGCTCACTGTTGTAGACTATTCTAGTTCCACGTGCCATGTCTAATGGATGTCAGTTATCAAGTTTTCCACTGCCTTAAACAGGTATTGAACTCAGACTCTTTGGGTCCTGTCACTGGATCTAACTAACGCCTTTATTCCCTGTCATATGTATTTGAGGACATCTGTGTGTGAATTTCTGGGTATTATAAACCTAATAAACCATTTTCTACCAATGTTCATATTGCAATTTTTCTGTTATCAGATCATTTCTTATCAGAGCTCATATTTCAATTGTTGTTATTATTGCTTTTTTCCAGCACTCCTTATTGCTGGTTCCCATATAGTATTCATTTCTATCCTTGGTCGGCTGAGGAGATTTTTGTGGCCTAGCATATGTGCTGATTCCTTAAATTTACGAATTTTCTAATGATGTTCTTTGTCTCTGATTTCAAGTTGATCTCAAAGAGGGCGGTGATCTCACTTTTCTCTATATATGTGGTCAGCTACGCCTGATTTTTCCATTTTCACTCGTGTTACAGCTTTCTTCTGTTCTTGAAGCCTTATCTTACGGATGCGACCTTTCTCCCCTTTATATTTCTTTCCGCAGCTGCACGGGATGGTGTAGACTTTAGTCATGTTCTCCTCCATGGGGATGGGTCTTACTCGGGAAAGATATCTGCGAAGTGTCGCCCAGCTTTTCAGGGTTGCCCTGATGTTATATGGACCGCAGATCCTTTGTATTTTCTCTGATAACCCTTTCACATAAGGCAGGCAGATAGTTTTCTGAGTGTTGTTGTCCTCCTCTTGTACCCGCCTATCCCAGTTTATTGGGACATCTGCCATCTACCCTCAAGGAGACATATCACAGTGAATAAAGGCGTTAGTTAGATCTAGTGACGGAACTCAAAGAGTGTGAGTTCAATACCTTGTTAAGGCGGTCGAGAACTTGGAGAGGGGAATTAACAGGAGATAACTAATAAATGACATCCATAAAAACATGGCACGTGGAACTAGAACAGTCTACCCCAGCGAGCGAAATAAAGGCATCAGTTCGATATTCCAACCACCTGAAGAAGGTCGGAGCGTACAACGGCCGAAACGTTGTAATATATATGGCGACAAAGCTGAGGACAATAGTCCGAATAATGTAAATAGTGTACAAATATATTCATATACACATACATAGCCACAATCACACACGCATCCATGTAAATAGTTTACACATTTTTTTATACACGTCCTTACATGTTCATATATTTCATTATCCATAAATATATATACAGAGAAATACATAAATATACACGTCAGCATATATCTAGATACATATGTGAATAGATACATCGATTCCCTTTAGATATTGCAGCAGATAAAACTGACATCCATCAGCAACAGACTTTTTTTTATTCTCTGGAGGGTTTCCAATTCAAAAGATTCGGGTGATTTCTTTCAATAACATTCAAACTGACCACCTCATTTAAAAAATAAAATAATGTCGGGTCCAACAGTGTACGTCTTTTGATGATAGAGTATCAAAGAAGATAAATAAAAGTTGTGGAAGAATCGCAATTTTCAATCTTTCCATCTCTCTTTACTTAAGAATGTTGATATATCGCCAAACTTATGTCTGCTTGATATTTTAACATTTTATCATTTTGATCACTTTATTTTAGAAAGCTAATATCTGAATAGAAATTACGCTCGAATCATCGATAATTCTGAATGTCGAAGGATTTGGACAGATTTAAAAATGTGGATAAACGAACAAAATATTCCATAATTATCTGTATAGTGGATGAGATCATTGACAGTTATAAGGCGGGGTAGTAAAATAAAAATTCCCATTCATTAGAGTATATGTACATAACTGAATCAAAGTCAGCCTCTCTAGTTTAGATTTAAACGTTAATAATCTAATTTATAGTGAAATTACGGTATAAGGTATGCAGGAGAAAAGATAAATGGGTGCAAAAATGAAGATAGCATTAATAATGAAAATTATCCCAAACAACACATGAAGAATGGAATATCTGTCTGATTAAGTTAGCTATACTGGCAGGAATCACCATCGAAGGATTTATTAAGAGGACACTCTATACTTATAAATCTAAGCCTGCAAGGGTAAAATATATACATTCTTGGTAAACATTCATTATGCTAAACACGCAGATTGACCTCCATTCTAAAACTTCACCTGCCTTGGTCTTGGGATTATCTCAAGTGCCTCTTACAAGTGCCTCGAGCTGCATAAAACCTGTTTAGATTATTGTTGAAAAATAAAGCATAATCAGTTTATCTTACATTAATTTAGCAAAGGTGTAACTTTCTGTCTTGAAATTGGCTCTAGTCGCGCACATAGAAGCGACCTCTCAGCAAATAATGAAATGCGTTTAATGGATGGCTTAAATCTCATAGTCAGTTTTTTGTGCGAAATTACTAACAAATATTTAAAGTTTATTTAAAATGTTGGAGGAATCATGTCTCGGGCTTCAGAAATCTTACAAAATTAACAGCAAACCGATTCTATGAAGACATCATGTTTCACATTCTTCTATTGGTTCCCGTGTTTAAGACTGCTGGAACGTGACTGTCAACAATGTCTCCTTATATCTTTAAATGTGCATTAAGGAGATGTCCCCATTAACTTAAGGTACAACCAAGAGTAAATATAAAAATAATCGCCTCTCGTGCATATTAAACTACCGTCAATGGAAACAAAATTAAACGGGGACCTGTATGACAATGTCTTTCAAATAAAATGCACTTCCTATCAAACGAGGAAAAGTGTAAAAACCGACTGCAGTTCTACAATAAATATTTTAAATATATTTAATTTAGAAATAATATAGTTATATTTATCTATGAAATCAAAAGATAGTAAATAAGATGAGATGAACAAATAATAAAGTAAATAAGATGAGATGAACAAATATAAAAATGTTTTTATTTTGTTTTTTTGCTTAACCATATGTAATGGCGGATATTAGTTTATAAAACTCAGATTCTTTCAGAAAGATTTTGGTTACATTTTGAAACATAGTTCTATGTGTGTCTGAACTTTCATCTCACATCTGGACGTTGCAAGTTGCTAGCAATTTCAGCGCTTATAAAACCACTCTAAAAATATCGCGCCACATCCACTGTGTTGACATGTCAACCAGTATCGGCAATTTTTGCTTGTTGCCAACCATTATTGGATCCAACCGTCTGCCCAACAGCGCAACATTCGTCCATGAGAACATTTGAGGTATCGTGTTTTCATGTGTACATAAATTTATATCTAATTAATTTTCATTTTAAAACTTAAAAAATATTTTGCGTCGTGGTTTTGGAAACATCTCTGATTCGCTTCTATCTCGCCAAAGTGCATACACATTTCTTAGTTAAGGGAAAACGAAGCTTTTGTAACATTATTCTTTATAGAACAACTTATGTAACAATAGAAAGTTGTTTTATGCTTAAGTTTTAATAGAAACCATTTTACATCCGCTAACATCTCACACGCAGACACTGAGACAAACACATGTGTGTATGTGCATCTTTTTCATGGAACCTGACAGAAAAGAAAAATATATTTTTTTAATTAGGTTTTCTTAATATTCTTAAAGATTTCTTTTTAGTGGGGCTAAGAATGTGTAGAAAATATTCATGATAATTTACACTTATTCATTTACATTTACACTCACACGTATGTGTATGTGTATTGTGACCTGAAACTGGTTGTCAACATAGACTATACATTTCTATGACCACGCTGTTCAATATATCGACATATATATAAATTGTTTAAAAGGTATGTGTTGTGCTAGGATCCACCTAATTTGCATAGAGGAGTACCGACGATATAAGTATGGTTAGTACCGGGAAGACAGAGAGGCGAATCAAGAGATTCAACTAGAGATTCTGTCCCACTGCGACTTAGTCAACACATTCTCCAGGAACGGTCTTCCCAGGAATATACAAAAGACTATATGTAAATATTGTGTACACTTCTTGTTTCAATACATTTTGTTCTAAGTACATTTTGTGTTGCATTATTATTCCATGTATTAGTCAAGTTTCAACAGTATGTATAAAATATTCTAATGTTTCAAGTAGGTGTGTATGTGTACGTGCATGTATGTACACACACACACACACACACAAACACACACACACACACACACACACACATATATATATATATATATATGTGTGTGTGTGCGCACATACATCCACGTACACATATATATGTATGGGGATAAAGAGGGAGATATTGAGATACATTGATAGATATGTAGATAGATAGATAAATATATATATATATATATATATATATATATAGAGAGAGAGAGAGAGAGAGAGAGAGAGAGAGAGAGAGAGTGAGAGAGAGAGATGCAGAGTTTGAGAGATCGAATGTGACCTAGAGATTGTGTTCGAGAGAATTTTTAGCTAGGTGAAAAAAAATCCTTTCGATAAACTATAATTAGTCAACTTAATAAAATTACAAGACTGATAAGCCTTACTATCGAGCTAGGCGTAAATTGTTGTGTCGTCAACGTAGATAGAATGTTGATTGAGATGTCATCAGCAAGGTCATTAATAAAAATTAAAAATAGAGTTGGCCTAAGTATAGAGCCCTGGGGGGACAGCTGCTTTAACGAAATGTCTAGACGAATGGCCGTTCAGGATAACTTCCATTTCATGATTTGATAGGAAAGTCTGGTTCTGTTCAAAGGGTATCCGCAGACACTGTAACATTTCAGCTCGTGGAGAAAACCCGAATGCCAGATACTCTCAAAGGCTTTTAAGATGTCCAATGCAACTGCTCACCGTTTTTATCAAGAGCGTAATAAACTCAGTCAGTAAATATCGTCACTACATCAACAGTTAATCTGGAGAAACGAAAGCCATATTACTTGTCTGATAAAAGACTGCCGTTTGAATGCCAATTCAGCATTGATTGGGCCTATAGGAGTTTCCCAAAATGAAGGAGAAGTCTTATAGGCCGATATTTACACGGCTCACCAGAGTTCTTAAAAACTTCAGATACTGACTTCCAGCAGGCAGAAAAGCGGGAGACAGCGACGCATTAATTATACAGTTTAGAGTGAACAGGAACAAGTTGGGAGCACACTTTTTAAGGATTATTACAGGGATACCATCAATTCCACTGATCTAGGTTATAGAATATAGCAGAGAATATCGAAGCGGTTATACGCATATCACTCAAAAAAGATGCGGATACTTTGATAGAATACCTCTTCATTTGTGTTACTGGACATTGTTTTGTCTATCTTATATTAGAACTAGACTTACGACCACTAAAATATCGTGAGACTCCCTTCTGCGTTATGGGTGCTTTTCTCCTGAACTGGCATAGACCACCAACATGGATATATGTGCTTCAATAGATCTCTGCGCCATAACAGGAAATTTGATATTGAGGAGAATACAGTTCAATCGATATTCATTATTTAGCAAGCCTCTGACATATTGTCGACTGTGTTTTGATAAAGGCTGTTTCTTCTCAAAAGATGATAGGAGGGTAAGTCTGCTAGTGCCACCTTAATTGGTCTGTGGGTATTGATTAATATAAGAAATTGCTTTCATTTTGTTGCTCTTATTTAATAACCCACAGAGTAAAGATAAACGTACTGTCGTAAATTTGGTGCTTCAGAATAACTATGATTTTTCTCCAATATATCAGTCGTCATTTTTTTCTTTTTATCTTTCCCTGTGGTCTCAAAAAAAGGAATAAGAGTAATGTCGTTTCATGCATTACTGGTTTGTAGTTTAAAGCAGTATACAAGTGAATAGTGATGACTACGTGTCGATATTACCCGACCTACTTAGTTTATATGTAATAGAAATAGGTGTTTTTTCTCTAAACTATGGGGTTTCATTTGTTTTCTTATTTCGAAGTATTTAAAGAAATTTTATTATGTTTAAATATTCACTGACCGTATCTTCAGAATATCTTTATCAAATGGTAAAAATGAGCAAAGTAAAGATATTAATTTCATTAATTCTCCACACACACACACGCACACACACACACACACACACACACACACATATATATATATATATATATATATATATATTGTTGAATATACATATTTTCCGATAGCACGACTCAGAGTTTTATGCGGATACGCAGTCTTCAGGTGTAGGATAATCATTGACCATTAGGCGTTACGTGTTCCCGTGGTGTTGATTTCTAAGTTAAAACTTGTTCATTTTATTATTACTGGACATAAGATTTCAATTAGTTTTCATAATTTATATCAATCAAATTTTTAAGTTCGAAAGAGGAGATATTAAACAAACAAAACTAAAACAACACTACAAAATAGCAAAAAACTTCGGATACACAATTATTTCTACGTAATGGCCCGTAGAATAATTTCAAATATAATCTTTACCGCCTACTTGATAACCGTCAGGATAATACAATATACCTTACAATGATCATATACCAATAACCAGTATATGTAAATAGTCGAGCCAAAACACAACATACATGGCATGAAGTGTGTCTATAAGCGTGTGTCATTCAGGTTTTGCTATACATGTAAACCGAATATCTCCCCATATGTTTCCACTTGCATTTCACGGGGGTTGATGTTTAAAATATATTCCCTATATAAAGCCTGTTGAAGTCTAATGACACGAAGCAAGAAACCCTTTTAAAGAAATTTGATATTTGCTTATTTGATACGAATTATGGATATGTGTCCTTTCGACAAGTTTTCAGCGTCCCTTCGACAAAGTTACAGCATCGAGTTTGATGTACGACTTTCTTCTGGACGATTCCACTTGATTATAGCATTCTAACTCAATTATTGTGTGTCAATGTTTACGATCTTCACTTGGATAAAGCATAATTAAATAACCTGATTGAAAATGAAATTATGTTTCGGCAAATTACTGAAACTTTGTCCATTGAGAGTGAACTGTAATGAAAAAAAAAAACAGATAAATGGGCAAAACTAATTTTATTCGGTTGTAAGCGAATTTTTTTTTTACAATTGTTTACCTATATATCTTTTTTTCAAATGTCAGAAGATTTTATTAAATTCTGGTACCTACGTCTGATAATGATTATTGTAATTTCTGTTTAAATGTGAATATATGATGCATAATGTTTATTCAAGAATCGCTACCTGATATATGAGGGGGAATCACTAAATTCCTATTCTAGCACATTTATTAGCTGAATAATTCACAGTATAATTGACGAAATTCATGATTAATATCTTTCAATGAATTTCGACTTTTGCCAAGAGATTATACTGAAAAATAAATATTTATTAGAAAATAATTTATTTTGACATTATTGTACAACTCTTTCTTAAGCGACTAAATGTGTGCATTTTTATTATCTTATTTGGGTGTCTACTGATGAGAATATATTATATATTTTCAACTACCTGAAGAGAGTTCTTGAAAATAAATGCGTTGAAAGGAACTTACGGTTACATTTACTTATTTCAAAATTACAACGATGAGATGTAATCTAGTATGACGCTTGAATACATTCTATGAGAGATACTTAGAAAAAATCCCATGAAAATATTTATAGAAAAGTCTGAAGCAATCAACAAAGATTCCTAGTGAAGATTGATACTATTACAAACTCATTTTTGGAAATTGTATGAAATTCCCGAGCAGTAGACCTAACAATTGATTCAATAAAACTCTCCAATTCATATCAGTGGAAAAACATGGGGCCAAGAATGCAGATTGTGCTGCTCTACAGGAGGTTAATATCAGTCATACTGATGCGAGATAAAAACGTTTCTCGATGATGATTTTAAAAACAGTTTCATTTTGCATGCGTTAATACTCAGCAGCCATTTCTTGAGCTAGATTAAAACTGATTGCTTAGTGATTTTCTAGAGCTGTTGCAGTTTTAATCTTTTTAACTTATTATTGATAGAAGAGTAAATAGTTGAGCAATCAACATAAATACCTCGATTGAAACGGATGATACAGGTGAGACCTTTGATGAAGATAAGAAAAAAAACTACGTCCAATGATAGAATCCCATATAAATGTAAAATTATTATTCACCGTTACCTTAATTACATGATTTGTTAAGATACGACTACTTTAGGGACGTCCTTATCAAAATATTTCTGGCACTCAAAGGAAACCAATAAAACACCTACAGTGAAATGGAAATTAATAAGTAAAGTAAAATATGTAGGTCATTAAATGACCCATGTCTTTTGTGTATACATGAGAAAATATATATTACTAGGTTTATAAAAAATAAAAATTTACTTAATCAAAGAAATATCTATTCTTTGCCGACATTGTCAAAAATTTTCATTAAGTAATATTTAATTGAAAAAGAAAACAACTTAAAAATGAAATATACATATTTATATTTGATATTTAATAATAATTTTTAAATAATTTAGGTAATTCTATTACATTTATTTGTTTTAAAATATGTATAGTCTATTAGTAATTAAAATTAAGAATAATATTTTAAAACTGTAGTTCAGTACGGAGTATTCATATACAAACAACCCTTTTAGTAAAAAAATATTTATGTATACACAAGTACAAATTTAAAAGCGAAACAAAAGTGTCGAAAAGCTTTTTGTCGTTAAAAAAGTCCAAACGACATGCGCTGAACGGATGTAATCTTTCGTTTGAAAAAAGCCACTTCTACCCTACCTTGACTTCACCTCTTTTCGAAAGTAACTAATATGTTTATACAATAGATGTCAGTGAAAATGAATATCCTACCGCCCGGTTTTTATTCATATCCATAGAAACTAATATTATGAATGTATGTGCTTATAAAGCTCCGTAAATTTCAAAATAAGCTATTCCAAAATTCGCTTGAAAATGAAACAGAAATAGGGACTTTAATTTAATTCTATAATCGAATTTGAAGTTTTTAGCTTCTGTTTTTGAATCATGGTAATTCCTGTGTAGAGATGGAACCATATTTTTAAATAAGTAGATTTATCATATATATATATATATATATATATATATATATATATATATATATATATATATATATATATATATATATATATATATATATAAGGGCTATGAATAAGTTAAAGTGCACGCGCAAGGTAGAGTCAAACATGACCTTAAATTCTCGAGGTATAAAAATGACAGGCAGCATAATGCGTTAATTTATGTACCCACGCTGGATCTATCTATCTATCTATGTATCTATCTATCTATCTATCTAACTATCTATCTATCTAGATATCTATTAATGTGGATAAAGCAAATAACTAGATATTAGCAACCATATATACGTGCGTTAGCGTGCATACAGAGGTAAGCGAATATATATTTACTCAGTTTAATATTAAAGATGTAAACAAAACAATGTTCAATTTGGTTAAACAGAGCCTAAGATATAGGTTAATAAATATACATATACCTACGTTCGAAATGCAACTTAAAGTTGTGTTGTTCTGCCAACAAATCGTACAGGAATTGTTACTTTTTATCTTTTATAGAACAAAACTTTAAGTTGCACTTCGAACGGAGGTATATATATATTTCTCTCTCTCTCTCTCTCTCTCTCTCTCTCTCTCTCTATATATATATATATATATATATATATATATATATATATACACATATATATATATATATATATATATATATATATATATATATATATATATATATATATATATATATATATATATATATATATATATATATATATACACGCAAATACATATGTACATATATATACATATACACATATATACATATAGATCTAACTACCTACCTATCTATCCGTCTATAGGGAGATTCCATGTAGCAATTCGAAATTTCATTTTTATTTTTAAGATTACTTGGTATTTTTAGAATTGTATTTTTATTAATTCAAACGTTATATTTAGTAGATACTTGTGTTTAAAATAGACGTCCTTCGTTATTTAATTTTAGACAGAGAAAATAAAGTAATTTCAAATTAAAAATCCATTAATTGGTTTGTATAGGAAATCGAGCAGATATAAGAACTCAAGAATTCTGAATGAGGGACATTAAAAGAGTAATTCGAAACTTGTCTGGCTAAAATCACGCCTAGCAATTGATGCATTTTTCTACATTTTCTACAAAGTTGGACACAGGTTCGAACTATGGTCGGAGACGACATTTTCTTTAAAAATTTCTTCGAATGTGCAAGCTGATAGACGTAAAAGGCACTTTTAAAATAGACAAAAATCGGGTACCTATTTTGAACAAAATTATATACTACAAATAATGTTTGAACTAATAAAGTATTGAAATAAATATAAGTGAAACATATCTAGAAATTGTTTTATTTTTGTTTCTGTTAAGAAGGCGAATAGATATGGGCTTTCGAGAACATATTACGAGGTAGTTTGCGTTCCATAAATGTGTAAATAGAACCTCACATGCGTGTGACGTTTCCTTTAGCCGAGGGGTCTAAAGTGCTTCATATCAAACCATGGTCTCTCGTAGAAAAGGGAGATGCAAGTTCGATCTCCTGCCGGAGTGCACATTTTCTTTATTAACATTACTCGAGTGTTCAGGCCAATATACATAATGCACACTATTTAAAAAAGGAGCAATACGTCTATTTCAAACAAGATTTTCTATTAAAAATAGTTGATCAGGTTGGTGGGTGTTGGTTCCTTGTCGAATTTTTTAAGTCTAATTGCATTTACATTTAACAAAGAACCAGCGTTTGTTTTGTTTTATTTTGTGTTAGTTTGTCTTTACAAAATGTTTCATACTTTTCCATTCGGTTTTTAATATTATCGCATTTAGGTGGGTGTTCAATGATTAAATCACTGTTCCTCAGGATGATCGGTAAATAGTTGTTACTGCATGCATCGTCGTACACACTCCAGTTAAAGTCTAGGAAAAATTGCTAGATCACACACGGCTAAGTTAATTGCTGACAAACGTCCACTTCATGGATTGATGTGGGTTTATTTTTCGGTGCATAATACATCAAATTTTTATAGTGCATAATACATAAAATTTTCTTTATAGAAATCTCATTTTTTTTTGTCTTCTTGGATCTCCAGGTGTTATTTTGGCAATTAAAATCCGCTAGTAGAACAAATGTGTTGGTTAATTGCTTTGTCAGATCTTCCAGATCGTCTTTGTATATTTGGTCATACGGTGGCATATGTACCGAGAATATGCTGACTATTCTGTATAAAATGACTCTCAGGGAAACTGCATGTAATTCTGTTTGTTGCTTAATTTTGATCCGATTGTCATTTTTATTAGAACGGTTACACCTCCAGAGACACTGAGTCACGAGTGGAGAATGTGATTTATTGTTGATAATGTTAATGTTAATGTTCTTTTTTATACGAAGAATGTATCGTTTATTGGTAGCAGTCCTTTTATTTTGCTTGTCTGTCATGTTTTAGGGGACTTTACCGAGATATCTAGTTTGAGATTTGATAGACGGATTTGTGACCTTTAAGATTTTAGTTTACGGGGGTTTGCTTTAGGTTGAGAGTTTGAGTTTTGCATAGGTGGTATTTGAGCCGTTGTATGTGGATTGGAAATGTGCTTATTTTGAGAGCATTCAACAATATATATTCGTTTTAGGAATTCTTGGAATTTTTGGCCAGTTGTTTGCACCAGCTGCACGATGAGCGATCTATATTTTCTAGTTTGCTGTTGTTATTGCTGATGATTGCATTCATTCGCCTTCTCATCTACATTTTTATAGATATATCATTTCATATATGAATGCAGTATTTTCTTGTTTCCGGGAAAGATATAAATCTTCTCCCCGATTTCTTTCTCTCTCTCATATATAGATAATAATATTTCCAAAGGGTTGGATGGTACCCTTGACAGATAAAGCATATATTATCGTGAATAAAATCTTCCTCGATATAATCTAGGCCTTTTTGTCAACATATTCGATATACCGTATACTCTCTCCAGTTCCCCTTATAGTGCCCATACTTCTGGCACTTGAAACACTTCAAGGGATTGGAGATGTATTGTTTAACTTTCTCTTTGTAAATAAAACAAATTTAATTTTTGGGTGGTGGGGGAATTGAGAGTTTTCACTTAACAAGGATTTGCCGTGCTAGTATTTATTTTTCTATTAAAAATAGTGACAGAGTAGCGATACTGGTTTCCCTCTACAGATTTAATTATGATGAATCTAGAGAAGTCACTTCGGACTTCTATTTCTGAATCAGAGTCACTGAGATTCCGTACACGTTTTGTGTTTGAGTTTACAATGTGATGTGTTTGTTTTTCATTGGTCCTGTACTCAACCGCCCACAGTGGAGTACAACTTCTACTCGGAATTTAGCAAGGAGGTCAATACCATTCACTTTCGATGAAACGGGGATATACTGACCAGTATACCCGCGTCGAGAAGGGACTTTGATCCTCTGCTAATTTTATGCTTCAGTGTCTTAAAAAACAACTACTGATGCCTTGTGGGTAAAGTTTATTTTTCAACTCTGCCTGAAAAGCGCCTTCTTCCATTTTCAAAAAATGAAACATTTTGTTTTGAATCGTAATGAGATCAGATGCTTAGATATTTTCGGACTTAAATATATGGCTTCTACAGCTTGATATGACCAGACGATTGGTCGGATCGGGCCTTTCCGACCGTCCGTCTAGCCCAAGTAAGGATTAAAGAGGTGTGTTGCCTGTCACTTGACAACTTATACATCCAAGCAAACGAAAAACAAGTGACCATATTGGAGGTTTGTCTTACACCACTGAAGAGAAACAGTCGATATATATTGGAGCCCAAGCCGACAGGTCCTAAATTACATATATTATTTTAAATCGTAATTATTTTTAGAATAAAATTTACCTTCAGATTAAATGAAATATCCACTTTCTTTTCAGAAATTTAAAATATCCTGGAAAATGGATGATGAATAAGACCAGATCAGAAAATCGATAGAAAAAAACAATTACACAAATCTTGGAGTAAAATTAAGGAAAACACAGCAATGCTTTTTTCTTATAATCTCATATTAATTTTCAGTTTATTGCCAAAATATGAAAGTTAATTAAAACCCCTTTCAAAGAACTGTAAATTTAAAAAAAATATTATCTTAATATTGAAAGATAATTTAAGTATGTATTTTAGCAATAAATATCGATAAGGCCAAAAACGATGTAAACGATGATTTTGCCTGCCGATTAACTTTCAGTATTGCCAAACTAAATTGCCTTTAATAACCTTAATATTTGATGGAAAGAGGCTGTTTGTTTCCTGCTGAAAGCAAGCTGAGCATTTTGTTATTTAAGATTAATTACATTTCTGCTTATATATATATATATATATATATATATATATATATATATATATATATATATATATATATATATATATATATATATATATATATATATATATATATATATCTGTGTATGTGTGTAAGAAGAGCGAGTGAGTTTCGAAAAGCACTTCATGCTTTTGAGATGTTTGTGCCTTTGCATGAATCTCATTTAAATGTCAATTAACTAAATATTTATCTAACTATTAATGAATGCAAAATATGTAATTGCACTACTTCAGAATTATAATTAATAATTATTGAATTAAATTGAAAATAATTACTGACATAAATGTAGTTTAAGTTTTGTACAATCCTTCGCAAATATTACGGCAAGCGGTCTCTTATATATTATTCGGAATGTACGGGCATGTGTTTAGAACGATCGCATTGCGCAATGAGAGCCGGGTTCGAATCTCACTATGGTCGATTTGTCAGGAAAGAGACTTCTTGATGTTATTGGACTGGTGTGGGGTCGATCCCAGAGTGAGGCACCTTTGGAAAGTGCCTGAAAACCGTACCACGGTTTGACCCAATCCTTGTGAGTTATATTGGGTACACGGAACCCTTGGGTGCTGTCGATATCTGTGCTAGCATGTCACAAGTCATTATGACCGAGGGCTTGAGTGTACTGGTCTTGATCAAATTGTTGATCACGCTAGATAACACTCTCTTTCCCAGAAACTGTAACTAAGGTCTGTTCAGTATAGTTGCTGTATAAACCACAGGTGAGCCCTGAATAAACACACATGCGTCTGAGAAAGCGTCTTCAACGGGGAGTGGCTAGCCGCCCTAGTAGACGAGTATCCTCGAATACCAGTGGCCAGCTATACATTCGGATAATTATCCTCATCTTCATTGCCATATTCACAACGTTTCGGCCGTTGTACGCTCCGGCCTTCTTTAGTTGATTGGAATTTTGAATCGAACTCTTTATTTCGTCCACTGGGGTAGATTGTTCTACTTTCACGTGTCATGGCCCTTCCAGATGCCTCAGTTATTTCCCTTTAACTCAAATCTGTAGCCTGTTATTGAACTCACAACTCTTTGAGTCTAGTCACTGGATCTAACCAACGTCTTGTTAAACGTCTTTTACTGTTAACA
The DNA here is from genome assembly GCA_964036315.1 of Acanthosepion esculentum. Classification (NCBI taxonomy): domain Eukaryota; kingdom Metazoa; phylum Mollusca; class Cephalopoda; order Sepiida; family Sepiidae; genus Acanthosepion; species Acanthosepion esculentum. The sequence continues at coordinate 1,671,280 of OZ038477.1, forward strand.
TTAGGAACACTGATTATTCACAATTTCCTGTATAACCAAGAGGCTCCTTTTTTATTGCCCCTTTACTTTTTTCAGTTATCTTTTCCTTCTATATTAAAAGCTAGTTTTTCCATTCTACATAACTTAATGTTTTGTATACTTTCTTCAGTATACTTCTACACTTTTTTCATTATAATTATACACTGGATAAAAATCGCGCAAACAATGTGCTTTCTTAATCATAATACGAGTTCTGAAATAAAATTTGAACGGTAGAGATGATCTCAAGAAAAGATACCATAAACATCTTGTGAGCATATAATAAATTATCATTAGCACGAAAAAGGCCTTGGATTTGATGACACGTCAAGTTGTATCGTCTATTTACAACAATTGTAATTTACAAAACAATTTTTAAATATGATTGTAGATTTAGATGATGACATGAAGAATTGGGTAAACATGAATGATGAACTAATGGAACCTATCATTTGTTTACTGGACCATATTGAAATACTTATTTCTGAATTTATATGCAGGAAAGCTTTGTCACGATTAGGCCCTTTAAAAGAAAACCTCTTACTATGCTCCAGTTTAAATGTTAACTGTTGTCTTCTGCTAAATATTACGACATTGTAGCCCATAAATAATTGATATTCAAGGCTTTATGTATTGTATCTCCAGACTATTCAAAGGTATTTAACTTAATATAAATATAATCAGTAGGCGGGTGTATCAAATAAACCCTGGCAAAACTTAAACGAACCTCTGACATTCAAATTCAGCTACTTATAGTAAAATAAATACGTAGATATCTGTTTAAAAGCCCACTAAAATTACGTTTATAATAACAATAAATAATGTCGAATTTAAAACGTAAAAATTAATACTTAAAAATGTTTACATTTAGGTTACGAAGACAAAGTTCGCATATATTCGCAAGTTTCTGAGAGATCTGCGTATATCAAAAAACATAATTGAACCTTGCATTGCTGAAATTGCCACCATCACTGAAGAGTGAAAAAGTACTTCGGTTTACGTCGTAGTTTCTCTAAAGTGAATGCAGGTTCAACTCTTGCCTTGGGTTGCGTAATATTAGATTTTTCTTGGTCAGTACATACCATTTTCAACTTTTAATAAAAATTCAAATATGTTTACTTAAACATTACACAGAATATAACGGTTTTAGAAATTAATTAATTAATTTCACACGAATATATATAATGCTGGAAACATGTTTTTAATACATCATTTTTTAATATATTTTGGTGTATATGAGAAACGAAATGAAATTTGCATAATGCTTATCCATAGTTGTATTTTTTGTCAGCTATATTATATTAGTAATTGGGCTTATTATCTCATTGCCTCACGATAACACGAAATGAAATGAAAGGTTTTATATTTGATAATAGCTTTGTTGGAATCAATTGTGTTATCTTCTATTATTACACATATAATTTTACAAGTGTACCCGTGTCATCAAAATTGACGACAAATGTACAATTTATAAACTCCATCCGCATATTATCCTCATAAACGTTACATATTTACGAACAAAAGCATGTTTGCTGCAAAGCACAATATATTTTGTGCAAATTTTTAAGGTCTGAGCAATAATTGACAGTCCGTAGATTCAATCTGTAATTTCAGAGTCTGCTTATTTCTCGTCCAACTAAGATTGAGGTATCAACAGATATTTTTTAATTTATTTTTCCCCACCTCTCATGTTTAATTATAATTTTTAAAGTTTAAAATGAATTACTAAAACTTACCAAAGCATACTTGAAGATATATGTGGCGTTTTATATATACGAATCTTCTTCGATAACGATATCCGTACGCATCAACGCGACCATGTTAACACGGCACCGGAAGGGTTATTGTTATTTTGCACACTGCCCCTCAATTGTTGTACACAAAACAACGTAAATATATATATATATACATGTGACGTATTATATATATATATATATATATATATATATAAAGATTGTCTCTCTTAAAATATTTCTATCTATCTATTAAGCATTTAATGTATTTTTAACTAATTATTTTTTATGACTACAAAACTGCGCGAGCTATGAAGCTTATTGTTTAAAATAAGAGATTCGTCAAATGACACAGGCTTACCCACACAAGTTAAGTGCTTGGTAATATGAAATAATGTTGGAGCCCAAAACTTAAATATAATCAATTATCAATCTATCTATCTATCTATATGCTCGTAGTATATCTGTCAATGTTTGAACATATCCATACATGTATACATAACATCTACATATATATATATATATATATATATATATATATAGATAGATAGATAGATAGATAGATAGATAGATACACATACACACACGCAGACACATACGTGCACACACACACACACACACACACATATATATATATATTATAAATTAATTGATTTAAACTATGGTTTTTTCACTACACAGTGTTAACCATGTTTCAAAAATGGAAGCTAAAAGCTTCGAATTTAATTTTGCTATTAAATTTTATATCTTACTGTTCTTTCTTTATATATACATATATATATATATATATATATATATATATATATGGGGAGAGAGAGAGAAAGGTCCATGACAAATTGTAAAAACTCCTTTAGGGCTTCATCAGACTGAAGTGATGTTTACGATTTTATGATATTCACGAAAGAAAGTAAACGTTGTAATTATTAGGTGAGAACCGAGAGAATACTAAATATCTAATAATTAATCATTTTTCTAATTTAATAATGTCTCGGCAATGAACTGGGATTTATTTCACAAATATAAAATCTTTTTAAACAAATGACCGTCATTTTTTACTCAATCCGTATTGTTAAAAGAAATTGATTGTAACTGAAATGAAGTTATATGTATATTCAGTTAGCATATATTTCAAATTTGAAAAGAAATCCTCACAAATCAGAAAGTAGTTCCGGGACACAAAAGGAATTAGAATTCGTTAATATTTTTCTATAATTAAATGTGTAAAATGAAGAGCAGTATATACACTTTCTCAACGTAAGTTGAATATTTGAAATAATTTAAACAAACTACATAGACACATTTGTCTGCATACATTTATAGTCTTAATTCAGATTCCTAATTGCCTGGACATTGCTGCAATTTCATTTAATCTTTCTTATATTTATACCGTTGTATTTTTCTTTCATTCCTCTTCCGTAAGTTAGCTTGGTATAATCAAATTACCAGTGCAAAACATCTACCTTCTGAATCTTATAGAAAACAAGTAATTCTCTATCTCCTAACCGTAGGTATTTTAATCTAATTCAAAATGTCATTTCCTTTTTTTTCAAAAAGTATAGCTATTTCCCAGCAATTTTCGGAAACTAATTGATGAAGATGTTGTTGAAAAAATATATACACTCCGGAGGTAAACGTGATCCATTACAAAAAGAGGTCCATTTGATTAATTAGCAGTAGACTCAAAACATTTTAATGCAATTTAAGAATATCGTTGGATCTGGATTTTCTCCAGCAACATGAAGAATGAACGAGTACAGAAAAGCTTTTCAGAACTTGTCCGCATTTCTCTGAGAATAAATTATGCTGTTAGTCATCATGAAAAATTGACTCTTTTTTATATATTTCATATCTTCCACATGTTATATGTGTGTGTGTGTGTGTGTGTGTGTGTGTGTGTATGTGTGTGTGTGTGTGTGTGTGTGTGTGTGTCTTAGCAGCAAATTTGAACCCATTGGCAGCAAATCTTTAATATGTTTTCTCGAATGTTCGGGCCGGTAGGTGAAATCATATAAATATAGTGTTTAATAAATAAAAGAAGAGCCTACTCATTTACGAGTATCCTCTAAAAGTAACTTTTAAAATAATATAAATCTAACGGATTAATATAAATCATTTCCACAATATATATATATATATATATATATATATATATATATATATATATATATATATATATATATATATATATCAGCGGTGAAATTCTGTGTCATGCTTGAACGCAATTTACATAACAGGCTTTTCTGATTTTTCTTCCGACTGTACAGGGTTCGATGGATAAACTACGCTAAGATAAAAATAACACTGGCACTGAAATTCTAAAGATTTAATTTGTTCAATAAAAACGGCATTGGCTTTAAACACCACCTCCAAGCGACGGAATGCTTAGATAATCCTTGCCTTAAATTCATCTTTGGTGTTGCCGTCTGCAGAGTCCATTGACTAGCTGTAAGGGGTTATGTTGTCACAGAAATCGTCTGACACCCATGACTGTGTTCTCCTGTTTGTGTAGCATGGTGCAGAATCCTGTTGCCAGACATAGGTTCTTCCAGCATCCACACTCTTAACCCAGTGTAGTGCTGCCTACTCGAGGTTCTTGATTTAGGCCTCCGTGTTGAGTCTGAGGCACTCGCCAACAAATTCTGATTTTCTTTCCTTATCAGACCTAGCAGAGTGAGTTTTCCAAGCTGCCGTACCTTCTTAATCACCATTAGACTCATCCAAATCTTTCAGTATCTTCTGCACTATCTTCAGATTGACACCCAAACACTCTGAATTGTTCTTATTGGAGCTTCTAGCGTGAATGCCAAGCAGAACAGCATGCCATTTTCAAATTTCTGGCGGAGGTAATTACCTCTTGATGCTGTTTTTCTCACAGATGGTGATCAACAGGCCCTACTATATTGCACAGACGACAAAAGGAAAAACAAACAACGGTCATGCGCAAAGTTAAAGGTATAAAATGGCGACTATTTACCTATCGCACCCTGTATATGCAGGCCAATGTTGTATTATGGGTAGCAATGTCTACTTGGACGACGGTCTCCATTATCCAAAGAAACTGTAACAGATGAAAAATAAGATAAAACTAGTAAAATAATTAAAACTTAAAAAACAGTGTAGTATTCGATATAGATATAAAAACAAGTTGATGTTGTAGACGTCAGGGTTCACTAAATCAGACTGCTATCCGCTTTCCGTATCTTCTGTTATGGTGAATATATTGAGGCACTTTGTTGGCATGCTACTCTATAACAATAATGATTATTACTAGAAGGAATCATGAAAATGTCACGGCTTTCCTATGTGAATATTATGATAAATATTAATTCTTAATCACTGAATAAGCTCATCGCGGTTTCTATGTCAATAAATATACACAAAACTTCCGCTATGACATTCATATTTGAGCTTGATAACGTCAGCAAAATATTTCAAATAACAATCATAAATATGAATGATAGTCGATATTTTAAGTGGGTGCAACTAAAAGTATTTGAAATTAACAATTTTTCCATTGAAACACTCGTTGGTTAAAACTTCTGTCTTCCCTTCTTTCTTTCTTTCTTTCGTTTTCTCACTGAAGTAAAGTAATGTCTTTTCTCCTCTTTCTACGCCATCAAAACGGTATAGTCAATTATTTAAGAGGCATGGCATAGCGTAAAAGTAGTGCGAACTAACGAAGGGGGGATAAGCACAATAATAGGGTTATTAACATAGAAATATTACGCATTCTTTAGAAGGTATCAGTTGTTGTGATTATCAATTTGATATACACCACTTAATATGGCTTAAAACATGTGAATTGCACAATTGAAAAATTAAGCAATATGTTTAATGGTCACAGGTATGAAGCCTGACGAAACAACACTAAATCAACAAAATTTCTGGAACATTTCATCACCAACGACTTCAAATTTGACTAACAACTTAAGGTACAAATTCTTCAAAAATAGCTCGAATTCAGCGACCTTTAAACTCTTAAAAAGCGTGGGTGTTACGAGGCGGCCACCTCTAGACAGTGGGCTTAAATGGGGGTCAAGCGGATATATGACAATAACATACGGTAAGCACCTGCTTCAGGTGCTTAAGTACATTTTAGACAAATTCTAGGGTGTGGTATGCAAAAAAATTGATTTTCAAGAACTGAGATATGATTTTTTATGAGTTTTTGGCTCAAAAATCCAAGTTGGGGCCAAAAGATAGAAGGGTAGAAATTTTGCGGAAATCCGACATTTACGAACGAACTTCAAACAGGCATATCTTGGAAAACATTTGGAGTTAAAAGACAAATTAGACCATTTTTTGACACTACAGACAATGAGCGTTTCAAATATTCAAGTTTAAAAATGAACAATAAATCATATACAGCTGCAACTTATCACAAATATTACTGAAAAAAGTTAATAGTTATTCATCTGTGAGGAAGCACAACAAAGATTCGTAATGACTGTTACAACCATACATAGCAGCCTTCAACTCCTCACAGCTGCGAATGGTGTGCCCTGTCCCTTTGCAAGACAAGCGTTCCATGGTCTTAAAAGGGCTTAAAAAGGGGTAAAAATCACTTATACCAAGAGCATGGTGCAGTTTTATGGTGTTCTGATGCCAGATTTGGATTCAGCACCCCAAAAAACATGGGAAAAGTGGGCTGGATCATGAAATTTGAGTGAGAATTACATAAATTATCCGGATTTTGGATTCAAAGGGAATTGAAGGTTGTCCCAAATTTTTTCAATATAAAAGAATTAAAATGGTTCCCCAGAGTGAATTTTTTCACCCAAATGGATTATGATAGCCCTACATGTCTAGATTCTTATAAGTGAAGCATGAAAAATTTCATCTCACAATTTATCAGCGGGGGCCAATTTTGGGGCTTTTTTGATGGAAAAAATGCCCATTTTTACAGTAAATGTTGTGGAAAACTCATAAAAATATGTCAAAAACCCTTCCATATACCCAATTTTTTATATTGAATCAAATTTTGGGCATTTGGCCTTATCTTATGTTTCCAGGATGTATAGAAAACTTGAAATTCACGAGCTTCAAATGGGCATATCTTGAGAAATAATTGGAGTTAGAAGACCATTTTTCGATACTACAGAAACTGAACTTTTCATTTCTCCATGTCCTAAAGTCATTTGAGGAAGTTGTCAAAATTCGATATGTCCACTTGGGAACCCACTTTGCTCTAGCAATGGACACAAAGACTGTTTCAAAACACTTACATTAAACTGAGCGATTAATTGCTCTTATTAATCAACTAACGGAAAAGTTCATAATGAGCACGTTCTGCATTATGTTAATTGTGTTTCACTTGTATTCCGTTCAGGATAGTTGCATTTCATTCGCTTTGACACGTTGTGTACAACTGTTTCTCTCAAACCATGTCACGTTTGTAAAAAGACCTGTTTTAAAACAGGTATGCATTCGCCTTTTTATATCTAATCTCAAGAAGATAGGTTTTTGTCTAAGGCAATTGTCTTAGATTCTGAAGAGCATTTTGGATCAGTTTTTGTTGTCGCTGCTGTTTTCAATACATTTATAGAAACTGAAGAACTGCTATATTTCTTAGATTTTTTTAGCGACCGTCTTGATAGAACCTGGGGAGAATATTCTTTTTTTAGAAATTTTCTAGGATTTAGTTATTTCTCATGTCTGGTATAGTGTCCAGAGTAAGGAGGATTGCTTATCTAGATGTGTCTGTCCTTCATAGAGGAGTGATATGTTCAATTTCGCCATCGTTCATAAAATTGTTCTATGTTTATGCTTGTTTTGTTTTATTGGTAACAATAGAATTGTTATGTTCTGTTGGAAGTTATACTTGTGTTCCAGTAACACTGATAGGTGCATTTCTCATTCCAGTTTGTATGACGTTTATCAAGTTATTTTTATTTTTGGGAGGCAGTTGTCAGTATTCCTTTTTTTATATTCAAGTGGCAGGGCAAATATTCAGAAGTTCTCTTTTTAAAATGCACATGGTGAGAAAAATATTCTCCCAAAACATATGACAAAAAAATTCTTCAACGCACGCGGCAAGGTAGATAAATTGATTGATTCTCTTATATGGTGTACAGGAAATTGAATTTCTATTAGGGAAAACAGACATTTACTGTCACCTTCATAAATTCTGATGCTCTGATATTCACCTCTTGTACGTAATATACCTGTGTTCTATTCTCTCTCTTCTCTCTCTCTCTCTGTATATATATAAAATATATATATATATATATATATATATATGTATATATATATATATATCTTTGTCTGTGTGTGTGTGTGTGTGTGTGTGTGTGTGTGTGTGTGTGTGTGTGTGTGTGTGTGGTAAAATTATGAGAGAAAACATATCGGTGCCGGAAGCAAAAAGCTATAAGCGCGGATTACCAATGCATTATGGGTGAGTGGATGTCAACGAGTGAACGGATTTGAAAGGAAAGGAAGAGGAGGAATGAAACAAAAAGAGTTTTTTATTGTCTCGGCGATACTACAAGCTATTTCGGCATTCACTATGGAAGGAGAGAGGAGGAGAATGTGTGTAGCCAGTGGCACGATCAGACCCTTTGATGGACAGCGAGACGTAGTGGCATGGCTCATGAAAATGAAGTTGGTTGCTAGATTGCAACATATCACTGACCTGGCGGGTCTGATACCGCTGTACCTTGAGGGGGTGCATTAGATCTCTATATGGACATGAATGAAATTGATATGACAGATACTGAGATGATTGTCAATGCTACTCAAGGCTTTTACGGATAAACCTTTCGTCGCATATGGAAAATTAATAAAAACCAAATAGACTGGCGTATCCATTCATGATTATGCTAACAGCATATGGCGATTTGCAGGATTAGCGGGATTTGTGTGAAAGAGTGCAGAGAGAATGGTAAATTTTGCATTTGTGCACAGATTCCTAGACCAAATATCGATCGCACTTCAACAGCTGGCTGAGGTAGAAGCTAAAGCTATAAGCAAGCTGATAACTGCCACTACGGTGCTAACCGTAAACAGAGCAGGAACATCTCTTGGAATAGGAGCTGTAACACAAAGCCAGACCACTAAAGAAGAAGGAGCGGAACAAATAAGAAGTTTTAGCGGACAATATTTTCGGTGTCGTGGGTCGAACATGATAAAAGATTGTAAGCTTACTGAGACAAGATACGGATGTGGAGAGAAGGGACACATTGTTAGATATTCTCCCCAGAGAAACGGACAAGTGGGAGTTATTGCGCCAGTAGCAACATCGGCGTGACACCAAACCTTACTAATAATAACGGTTGCAGTAGAGGGAGGGAAAGCAAGAGTACTAGTGGATACTAGATGCACTACGGCCCTGGTGACTCCTTGGTTGATGAGAAGTTTCAATGGAGGAAAGCTTATGAAAGCAGTCGACGGGAGAGAGATTGCCTGGCCTGTGTGATATTATTGGTAGAAGAGGTGCTGATCAAGATAAGGGTGCTTGTTTTGGAGCACATTGTCGATGGCATTACCGTTGTCATCGGGCAGACGAGGGTAAAAGTTCAGGACTATGATTTTGGGGGTGAATTTGATGGCGAAAAGTGGACCGTTAAATGGTGCCGAACAAGCGGACCACCCATATTAAAGAATAGGGTGAGCTTATATGAGAATTCCATGCAAGAAGAGAAGAGAGTAGAGTTTGAAAAGGAGGTGCACAAATGGGAGGAAGAAGGCATTCTGGCATCTGGGAAGGAAAAGTCAAGAGTTGACTATTGCCATTGATGTCGGTTAACCAACATAAAGTTAGAGCAGTAGTAGACTTTAGGGGGTTAAATGCGTATGTATCATGCCACGCGGGAAGTGATGATATTGATGTATGTGGAGAAACCATGTGGAGTGGAGACAAACCATGGGTGATCCTATAATTACATGTAGCAGAGAAACTGTGGCAGTACCAACTTGTAAAGTACGAGGGGACCATTTATTGACTTACTAGATTGAAGTCTGAGTTGAACGTCACGCCAAAAATCATGAGAGCATTGCTCAGGATTGTACTATATCAAGAGGAGATATTAGGGCAGGTCAGAAACTCCTAAATCGATGACATCCTTTAGGGTGAGACTTTTGTGCACGCAGAAACAGTAAGATGCCATCTCAAAACATATGGATTAATATCAAAATCATCAGGGTCAATTGACGGTGGAAAAGCGCTCAGGCTAATGTTGCGGAATGATAAAGAAACTAGAGAGTTGGTGTTCCGAAGAGGATATGATATTCCACCTGTGTCGGATAAGATGAGTAATCGAGAATTATTTTCCAGGTGGGGGAAGCTAGTAAGTCACTACCCTGTGGCTGGATGGTTGAGGGTCATATGTAGTTATATAAAAAGACAGACCAAGGAAATAATTTGGGACGACCGAGTGAGTGACAGAAAACTCAAGATGATAAAGGATATCACCGAGGAGGTGGAGGGAGATGATTCAGTGATTTGAAAATGACACGTACCAAAGTTGGACGATGGCGTATTTTGGTGTGAGGCAAGTAGCTTAGCAATGGGAGTTGTATTGGATGTAGGGGATGGCAAAACTTAAGACGCTACTTGGGTGAGGAGGAAAATAGAAACCAACAACATAGATATAGCAGAAGTGGAAAAAATAATAAACGACATCAACTTGGAACAGCAGTGGGAGCTGAAGAAGATAGAAGTGAAGACGGACTCGGCAACAGTGTTGACGTGTGTTGAGTCTCTTATTACGGAGGAAAGCAAGATACAGACTAAGGGAGCAACAAAGATGCTCACAAAGCGGTAGATTGATAATTCAGGAGGACGTCACAAAAGAGTTTTATCTACAGGTTAGAGCCAACCTTGTATCCTTGGAGACTAATAAGGCCGATGTGATGAAAAGGATGAGGAAAGCCTGCATAAAAATATACCTTGATGCAGCCAATGAATATGCCATGTGCAATTTTGAAGATAGGGGCATCAAAAAATTACCGGAGATGGACCACATGGGTGTGGACAGGAAGCTAAAAATGGCTAGGAAGGTAGACCCAACTGCCTCTAGGAGAGTTATTCTTAGAGTAGTGTGATCATGTCAACGATGCCAATCATTTGATCCCACGCCAAGTACGCACGAGGCAAGTGAAATTCATGTCTCAAACAATTGGACACGACTAGCAATTGACATCACAAATAACCAAAATGGGTCATATTTAATAGCAGTAGATAGAATTGCCTATCGCCCGGTCAATACCACTCCACCTTCTCTTAAACATGCATAAAGGCTCATCCCTTATTTCCTGATTAGGAAGCGGTTCCCGGATCTGTTCCTTTTCTCTGGCATCTGTAATGGTGCTGTCGTGAATCACTTGTGACCTGCTCGGTCTGTGTAAACGTCTTTTCATACTGAGGGTACAGGGTTGACTGTTCTCTGGTTGCTCTCTCCGACTGGTAATTAGGAGCCCTAACTATTGCGTAGCGTCTTGAGTGGCTGCTCAAAACATCAGTTTCAAATTGTCGGTGTGCTTGTAGTGTCATGGCGCGCATACATGAATGTCTGCACGTACCTCTGGTGAGCAACCATGAGGCCACTTTATGTTGCAATCTGTGTCAGTTCCTTTTTGTCCATGTCATATATGATGCTACTCTTACTTTAGACCTTTTTACTACCAACATAACACAAACTAACCTAAAAGTATCATAAAAATTAATCTAAACCATCTATAAAAATAGCCTAAACCTTTTAACATTTCCTTTTCAAACATCCGTGACATTCGATCCAAATTCTGAAGTGCTGAATCGTTCCTCTTTGAAAATTCTCTTGATATACAAGCTCTTTGAGAAACCAGCCATAACTCATTAATTGCCTCCTCTGATTTCTCGATTCCCGGCTACCCCACTCTCCTTAGAAAGGACTCTAAACTCCACATGCATGGCCTTGGATTTTACACCAGGTACCATCTCCCACTGGCTATGAAACACTCTCTTGCATTTCTAGACCATCCATATATGTGTCTCCGTCTGTCTCTCCTCAATTCTGTTCGATATCTTTTCTTTCTTTACCGTTCCCCTTCCTCTGAAGACTGTGGTGTACTCGATGGCATTTCCGATAATAGAGACAAGGACATCTCTCTACATCCGTTTGCTCATATATTCGTTTTCGGTGACTTTAACTCCCACCATACCACGTGGCTTAAACAGTCTGTAACTAACCTCGCTGGCATACAAACCCTTAACTTTTCAATCACTGAATCCCTCGGACAAGTCATTGACTTTCCTACGCGTTTCCCTAAATACTGACGGTAAGGCTTCCGTTCTTGATCTCTGTTTTACTTCCATCCCCGACACCTGTCGTGTCACGCAGGTCTGCCCTTTTGGCAACTCTGATCATGTCGTAGTGTGTTAACATTGCCTTCTACTCCCCCCTCAGCAAAACATATGTCTGAATTCACCTCCTGGGTAAAAGCTGGAATCGAGACTTCATACCTGAAATAATATACAAAATTAAATCGAGCTCATTTCCTTGCTCATAGCCGCTTTCTTCGCTGCTATTTCCCATAGGAATCCGTACCGAAGTGACATCTCTCATCGCAACAGACGTCTCTTTGTCTCTGCCCTTAATGAGTGCAAGCGTGTCTTCAATGAACTAAAGCAAATATCTGATACTGGTTCCCAAACTACATGAATTTAAGCGTGCTACTAGGTTGGCATGTCGGTCCTACCCTTTCACTGTCGAAACCTCTAAATGTAGCCATCTCTTTTACCCCAACAGCTTCTTATAACGCACCTCCCTTCAGTGGAACTCCCTTGCTATCACTTGCTTACCTGATAGCTATAATCTTCAAATATTCAAATGTAATGTCAATCGACATCTGATGCCTTGACCTTGATCTCTCTCCTTCTCTTTATACTTTTCCCAAACATCCCTCTTTACTCTTACTCTCACTCTCTGTAACCCCTTGCGTACTAGTGGCACACCCGCCATGCTTGGGGTGATTTGCTTAAAAAAATCTGTTGAAGGCCGATTGCTGGCCTGGCAGAATATTCATATGGAGAATCGGAGTCACCGGTTGCATCTGATGTTGAACAAGCTATTCCTAGATAATATTGAAAGAGGATAATGACACGGCTTTCAAGTCGGGGCCAGTTAAAGCAGTACTAGATAGGTAGAAAGTGCGAGCATATTACAGGGTTGCATACAGACCTCGTGGAAAAGGCATTGTTGAGAAGCACCACAGAACTGGAAGAAGGCAATAACCGAAAGGGATTAAATATATCGAATTGACGTGGTCTATTAGTATAACATGTCCCCTCTTACAAGCCAGGAGGATTATGTACCCCAGCGTGCATTATTTCAGTACGATTGCAGACATCCACTGGTCATCCCCGAAAATGGCGCAGCGGCGAGGCGACCTGGTTCAATACAAGTTGGAGAGGAAGGATGGATGAAGCCGCCTGGTGCTCGCCGTACCACGCAATGGGGGCGAGGAACGGTGACTGGAGTACTGTCACAGAATGTTTCTGTAGATTGAACCCCTAGGCCCATCCTATATGTACGACGAGAGGATAACGGTGATAGTACAGCGAGGAAAGTTGATAGTTATACAGATGATCACTAAGAGAGATGCGATACTTCATTTGGTACGTGACTACATAGTATGAGGATGATATTGTTGAGATCATGGGGTCCTGTGGTAAAAAGGTGAGAGAAGAGAAGTGAAAAGTTACCGACACCGGAAGAAAAAAGCTAGAAAGGTGAAAGTGACACTTATATAGAGGAGTGCCAATGTAATATGGAAAAGTGATGGTTGCATGAATGCTGGAAAGAATGATGGACAAGTAGTGTTGGCAAATGAACGGACAGGAAATAAAGGAAGAAGAGAAAAGAAAGAAAAGCAGATTTTTATTGTCTGTATATCAGCGAAACTAATATTTATTTATCTATCTATCTATCTATATATATATATATATATATATATATATATATATAGAGAGAGAGAGAGAGAGAGAGAGAGAGATAAAGATATATATATATATATATATATATATATATATATATATATATATATATAGATAGATAGATAGATAGATAGATAGATGTTTCCAGTTCTTTGTCGGTTCACTACTATAACGGGGTGAATTTTGTGTTGCCAATTTAAGTTGACCCGTGTTGATCCCTTTTCTTTTTTTTAGACTGAAAATGAAATGAATCAAACGTACAACAATAGCATACACCAATAAAACCTCTTAGGGTGATTGTCTCTTTTTTACTTTAATGTTTGGGTTTATAAGTGTTCTGAGTATTTCGTGGTTAAGGGAAATTTTGAAAGCGTCAAATATGGCTATTCACGGATCGAAGAGATTACGACTTGTCCAGTCTGTATAGTTCTTTTGACTTCTACTACTACTACATTGCTTTTGGTGAGATGATTATTTTTATAATGATGAAATTTCAGATCATTATTTCTAGCCCGAGGAAATATCATCATTATGATCATAACGTATTTATGTTTCGAAGACAAGTAAAATAACTCCGTTTAATGAGCATATTTGAGCATCCAAACATCTTCATCTGAATAAATATCACTTTCGAGCAAACCTTTCATTGAATACGAAATCAGCATGAAAACCATTGTAAAGTGGCGGAGATGAAATTCTTTGTTACGAATTTTTAGAATTATGGAAGACACACTATTCAATGGACGTTAGTGAATACTTCATTTCCTTTGGCAAAAATAATTTCTTTATGGTTAAATCCATGGCTAAGAAAACAGACGTAAACGTCTCAAATAATAGGAAGCAGAATACGTTATGGAAATCAATATATACTCGTGTTGTCTAGAAGTAACAAGCACTCAAACTTACAAAAGCAAGGAAATCCGAAAGACGCGACCTCTGTCGGATGGAAACGTCACTCTTTATAATGGCGCCGAGAAAATCCTCGCAGAGAATGAGTTTTAATCTCGGCTTAACTATTTTGCTTGTGAATATCAACAAGAAAACTGAAATAGTAAAATGCTTTAGTCTTGCCCTTTCGGCCGATGTTCAATTTACGAAAGAAGACAAAATATTCATCAGAATAACTGCCACATTTTCTTCACATCAGATTGTTGCCAAGATATTTTTCTTTTCCGTCTCATAATACATAATTTCATAAAAAGAATTTGGTAGATATTTCAGTTGGAATGGTTGATTTGTACAACATATATTAGTTACTTACTAAACTTTTAAATCGCTAGAATGTAGAACTAACATGAGAAGAGTACATAGTTGACATATTGTAAATTTGTACAAAATTGGTTCAGATTATACACGATGACAGATATTAAATATAGCAAGTAAAAAAGGATTATCATTAGTTAAAAACTTATTTAGAGTTCTGCGTCTATCTTTTGTCTAACATCAACACATACGACAATTGACCAAATGTAACTATTGAGCCAGAGATTATTTTGATTAGGGATATTAGTAAAATACCAAATTTCGTCTAAGATGACATGCAACTCTTGAAGGATTTGTACTGTAAATATGAAACTGAGTATAACAGAAAAAACACCAGCAGGTGAATATCAATTTGGTAAGAGAAAAAATAAACATAAAAATGTACTTGCTGGAAAATATACCAATAATCTTGGAACATCTCATTGTATTCTATACCCAAATAATTATGAAGTCAAATTTAGATTATCCCATCATAATTTGCTGTTGTTTAACTTCTTTATTTAGTAATTTAAAGACAATAATATAAATATTTCCTTCGAGATATATGACACGAATGGACATATAAAATATATATTAAAGAATTTTCCTTCATGTCAGAAAATATTGTATTTTTAAATTGAAATACGGCATTGGCCATGTATTGCAAAGGTAATACACAGGTGTGTCTCTTGCAAATATATTCCAGTATGCATCTTTGCTGAAAATTGAGCATGTACTGTTAGAATATGATTTTCTCAAAACAAAATCTCTGCTAATAAAAAATTAACATATTTAATATAACTTCTATTTCGACCACTTTTGCATACAGGGATGCAGATGATGATGTGTTTTGAGTAAGAAGAATGAATTACTCTAGGATCAGAGGATTGTATTATATTGTCTTTTGATAAATTAGTCTCAGTAATCCAGTAAAGCGTGAACGTTCATTGTAGTGCCGTGTAAGCTTTTGTTTTAGTTGAGTTATTTCATTGTTCGATTTTCCATTTTAGAAGAAGAAATGGTTTGTTTTTTAAACTAATTTTCCAGGAGGAAGCATCTTAAGAATAGTCTAAATACATTTATGTATTTAGACTATTCATGAGAAATAAATGTCGCATCAAAAACTAGTAAACATTCGCACAGATTTGTTACTCAGTAAAGTGTAGTGGCCAAAATGTTATGTGGATTACCGTGCCGCCTAAAACGACTGTGCCATTGCTCGAATAAGTGGCAAATGTAGTTTGATACCGCCTTCAAAATAGTGTTATTACATTTGAATGATAATCATAAAAGGGGAATATCAATAATAACAAAACTAAGTCGAAGTTATTAACCACTCTAAAACGGAGACAAAAACACATACAAAAATATAACTTAGTCTGAGTTATATATATATATATACATATATATATATATATATATATATATATATATATATATATATATATATATATATATTTATATATATATGTTTTATGCTAGACGCAGTCGTCAGGCCGCCTGACGATTGCGTCCACCATGAAACACCCTGACGCCTCTGAGTGTTGACTTCAATGTTCACTTTTATATTTATATTTACATACGCTCTATCTCTGATATTGTGCATTTTATCCCATAAATATAGCACACCTTAAAACTATATCTATATATATACATACATATATATATATATATATATATATATATATATATATATATATATATATATATATATATATATATATGTATGTGTGTGTGTGTGTGTGTATGTATATATATATTAACTTTAATTTATTCTATATTTATAGAGTAATAGAATGTATGAAAATATAAGCAATATGTTCAGTTCAACATCGAATGGTGACAAACTGTTCCATCTTAGTACAATCTCTTCAGACCATGTTGTTTGGATAGTAATACGAATATTTATATGTGTTTATCATTAAGGTATTATTACTAGCAACGTCGGTGATTTCTGGTTAATATCATTCTTCTAACGGCTATTAAATAGGACAGAGTTATTATTTTAAATTATGCTGATTGACTGGAAATAATTATGGACTGAAAAGCGGTTATTTTATAGATATTTTATACGCTTGTTAACTTTAAATCATTTTCTTTACTATTAATTACTTTAGGGTGTTTTGTATTTGTTTATTAATTATACGCTATTGATTATCATTATAAATTTATATAGTTTTAAGTATGCATTTATTCACATAGTTTGATTATTTGTTTATTATTTCCTCCATAAATTTTCTCTATTTATTATTTTATAAATGTATCTATTTAAGATATTTTATTTTGTTTAAGCCTATTACTCTATCTGTCTTGTGAATTAAGTAAAATAAGTAAAATGATCGTAGAAAGAATAAACTCAAAGCTAATAAGGAAGTTAGGTGTACACCAGTGCAAAAATACGAAAACAATAACAGACTCATTCCATAATCTGAAAAAAGAACACTCATAATTACAAATTTATAACACTAAATATAAAACATTTCTTTACTTCAATAACCGACACCATGTTAAATAAAGCCTTTTCTCTTGCTCATTGTTACAGCTAAATAAGCACAGATCGTCTACAAATCATCAAGCGGTGTATAAAACACATAAATCAAAAGCTTGATACGGAACAAATATTCAAAGTTAAAATGGGACTTTCTGACTGAGTTAAAACCTGCGATCTAATAGGCATATACATATCTGTCGTTTTGCTTCTCTATTCATTTTTCCTGCAGACAGTCACACACATAATCTTCGAACTTAGCGTACCAATTCTCAAACATTTTCTACACCTTCGCATCAATTCTTTATGTTTTGAGCCTCTTACTTATTGCATTATCATGCACAACTCGCCCTTCCATAAATCGATCCTCGTTCGTATATCTCAGAAATGTTCCCCATATGCAATTTTAAATGAGATAGCTTTCCGTAGAACTTTCAACAATAAAGTCATGCCAAATTTTATATCCACTGTTCTATTTTTCTTTTCCTCCTCAGCCTCCTCCTCCTCCTCCTCCTCCTCCTCCTCATCATCATCATCATCATCATCATTACTCCCATGGCATTGTGTGGTGGGAGGATTGCAGGGCACTTGAGCAGCTCCCACCACGTATCTCGAGAGGAATTCACCCATTTCATCAAGGGACCCCATCTCTTTCAATATCAGACTACAGCCGATATCCTACGATTTGAAGACTCATCTAGATCATAAACACATAGATTCCGTCGAGGGAATTCACCGCCCTAGATATATACTGCCAATCGTTCAGTTTAATATGGAAATTTATCCTGCAGGCTGTCTTATCTTTCATAGTTACTCCCTCTCTCTTTCCCTCTCTCTTTCGCTTTCTGTCTCTGTCTTGCTGATCTTCTCACTGGTGAGAAATATGAACAAAGTTGTACTTCTAGTACAGTAACAGAGTCAAGGACCAAAGCAATTTTATTAGAATTAGACAAAACAAACTGTACAATAAATATTGTCGATATTGAAAGCATACGTCCTGCGGGCTTCAAAATTGGAGATATCTATATTTATAAAATAAAAATAATAAAAAATGAAATATTGATGAGATAAGTAAACTGAAATATTTTTAAAAATAACGAATAAGTATAATTTACATTATTATTGTTATTAGAATTTCAAACTGAAGCCTTTATTCCGTCAACTGGGGTAGAATATTCTAGTTCCACGCGCCATGTCTCTTCTGGATGTCTCACTTATCTCCCTATCTCACTTATCTCCAAGTTTTTTTTTACCACTGCAGTAGACAGGTATTGAACTCACAAATCTTTTGCTCAAGTCACTGGCTCTAACCAGCAGTTTTATCCACTGGCCAAATCCCCTGAAGAAGGCCATAGTGTAACACGGCCGAAATGTCATAGATATGGCAATAAAGATGAGGTCAACAGTTGACATAATGTACATAATTCAAATAATTACAAAACCTTATCTCAGAAATACAGGCAGATATTGAATAAGGATAGTTTGATTGCCAGACATGGAGATTTTCGAGCGAGAAGAAATTGGTATGAGGGTATGAACGTGAGTTTTACATTAATTCTGTATTTCTGTAGAAATGAAATAAGTGTTCAGGAGTAGCAAATTGCGAAACGCTGAAAGATTTCAAAGTTTTACTGATGCTTAGGTAAATTGATTCTCCGTTGAAATGAGAGAATAAAATACCAACTTTTCAGATACGTCGATGATTCCGAATCATGACGCTTCAAAAAATAAATGATATAGAATATGTATTACATTTGTAATTTATTATCTCTTATTATTATTTATCACCTTAAATCTGTGTTTTAAAATCGCGTTTTTACGCATGCGTTTCCTATGGTAGGAAACTATATAATCAAATCCTGCATAATTGTCCACAGAAATCACATTAAGCGGCTTCAAAAGAAAGATATTGATTTTATTCATCGATATTGTTTATCTTTAAGAAATCAGAAACTTCATTTCAATAGCAGTACCTGTTCAATAATTTTTATGGATTTATTTTGTGTAAATTTGCTGTTCCCTTTTCATTTGTATTTGATGAGATGCAACTGACAACGCATCAAAAGAGAAATTACTTAACATTTTGAGAATTCGTAAAGGGAATTTTCCCTTTCTTATAATAATCATCAAATCTAAAGAGAGAATACTTAATCACGAGGCAACACAAATTTCCAGGGAAAATTTGATTTAGCTTTTATATGTTCAGTTCATTCTTATCTGAACATGCTAAATCCACACCGTCACTCCATAAATCACAATTGAAAAATCTCTGAAAAGGAACCATTGGCTTATATTTTTAACTAAATATTTATGCCCGTTTATTACGGTTCCAAAGCTTATGAACAGTTTTTCAATAGATCCACTGGAAATAAGCTCAGGCTTCAGCGTATCTCCAAAAGCATAGTAAATCTTCATATTATTCTGGGGTAGCGTATTCATTAATAAATTACGTGAATGGGCGGTGCAATATCTCCAAAACCTTTTATTTTCGATGATTTATAATAAAAAATATCTTCAAACACACCTTCTCTGTCAAAATGCTTTTCTGGTTACGTGAACCTATTAGAATATTTCATCGCAGTCGATCCTACGACAACTTGTGTATGAACCAATAGAAATATTCTATTCTCAGACATACATATTTCATTATAGGAAAGTATTGATACACGTATAATTTCGCATGTCTTTAAAAATTATAGCCTTTTTTTCAAGTCATTGTTGCAGGCATTGCATAGATATGAACAGATTGAAACATCGCGTTAGGTAGACTGGTAGACAAACAATGTATTACCTTGATATAGTTAACGTATCTTTACACTATTTCCTATTATTCTAAACTTTAATTTTAGCCCATGTCTCACTCATAACTACAAATATATACAAATATATTTATGCAAATATATATATTCAAATGTGTCAAAAGCTGAAAATTGATCAGATGATTACAGATAATAGTTTAAAGGCAACTCTATAAATAGTCATGTGTAAATCTGTCTACATCAGTAACAAATATATAATAATTTTAAAGCAGAAGATGCAATATTAGGAACATTCCCATTCATTTAAATGTTTCTCTCTTTATCGGTGTAACATTCAAGAGAGGAGGAGACAAAATCTTATAGCGAGATTCAGATTCATTCTTAAATGCAAGTGAGCAAAAGTGAAATCCACTTAGCTTAATCGATATTGTCCCTCTTCGCATTTCTATAAATAGCAAATATACAAATATACGGACACTTTTATGCTAAAATATGGACAGAAACTTTTATGCATAATTATATTATGCAAAATGTCATGATTAAATATGTTAAGAAAATTATATACTTTCTACTCCAAATATTATATTTCTAAAAATTCAAAAATATTTTAAAAATTAAAATCGTTAAAATATTTGCTGTTAATATTTTATTTCGTAATCATTTGCTATTCGCAAGATTATTTCTTAGTATAATATTAAAATGTACAAGCCCAATATTGTTAATATATTTCGTTCTTTATCATTTAATTTGAAAATGATATTATTGTTGTCTTTCATGCGGTATATTGTGTTTAAATACCAAAGGAAGTATGTGGAGCTGTGACGAATCGAAACTGTTTTCTCGTCCAAAAGACAAAAGGTCACGACACTCAAGAACAACGACTGGTTAGTCGCAACGTATGGAAACGAATGTTAATCTACAATTTCAAAGCAAATGCGACGATAAAAAAATAATTATTAAATGGAAATTTCAAGAAAGAATAAGACGCTTTGTAAGTGAAATAACACGAGAAGGTTCGACACAAATGTCACCTTAAAATGAGAAACACTGTGCTTAAAAATATCAGTAAGAAAAATATCTCATTAAAAGAGTATGGAAGGTTTCATACTTAACGGCTATTTGCAGAGAATTAAAAATAATTGTGGAATATGACTATGACTGTTGCACTAAAAGTTCCTGTAGAATTGAGAATATCATAATTAAACAATTGAAAAACTAATCTGAGAAAATAATTTTTAATATCTGCATAAACACTTACGCTCATTTTGGTAACATAGTGAGAATAGTCATAACCGACATTAACAGTGATGCCTGGTAATAACAATATTTAGTAATAAGTGAATAATTTTCATACATCGAGAAAGTAATAATAATATATATAAGAAGTACATTGATATCATGATTTTCAACTTTGCGTTTGTTCCCATAGTAAGAGATAAAAACAGATTCAATAAACCGATCAAATAAACTATTAGCCTTAGGAGTTTCTACTCGACAGTGCCAAAAACCGTTAAATTATCCTTTTATATATATATATATATATATATATATATATATATATATATATATATATTATACACTGTTACATTAGAACATGCAAATATCTCCTACAGAAATGTACATTTTGTTTCAACGTTAAAATGAAACTTTTCTTCAGGTGCCTAACAATGATCGTACTAAACAATTTTATTCCAAATTGCGATTATTGAAACAGTACATCAATTATTTGAAAATATTACATAAAAGGTAAAAAGGAAATTTTTGAACGCTGTAATTTTCTTATTTGTTCTTTTTCAATTGAATACATACATATATATATATATATATATATATATACACACATATATATATATATATATATATATATATGTATGTATATATATATATATATATATATATATATACATTTACATTAAACGTATCTGTGTGTGTGTGTATGTGTCCTCGCCATTAATATTGATCATCCTTGTGGTATAATGACTCAAAAGAGAGCCTGATATGACTTAATCTATGTGCAGAAAAATGTATAATCAAAAATTCTAACTTGTCCCATCTTATCAAAGAAAGCAATTTATAGTTAAATAGAATGCTCTATTAAGTGTGCTATTAAGCATAGGAAATATTTAACTACACAAATGCTCGAATGACTTTTGATCGCCGAAGTTGCTAGATGTCATGAGATGTAGAATTTTACATTGCCGATTTGTATTGTAATAAAACGATAATATTCTTACGAGTAAATTATTATATAAGAGTGACTTTGATCGTCAAAAATTGTAGAATAATATTCTTGAGTCTCTACACCATGGGTGGTTATGAGAAATTAACTTGGGTTATTTTTCCCGCCTATTTTCATGGATTGGCATATTTTATATATCTCGCTTTTCTTTAACAGACGTCATGTAAATATAAAACCTTTTCAAATTTCCAATTGATTTTCAAATATTTATAAAATTCTCCAAAACGGTATATACTCACAATGACTTCAAGTGAGCGAAGTATTCTTTATCTAAAAAATGATGCTATCAAAATGTGCTCTGCAAGTCCATGGTGAATTTCAGTTAAATAATTCTATTGGCATATTTTAGATATTTCTCAGGTTCTTTCTAACACAACTTAGTTCATCAACTTGCCGAGGTTTTTGACTCTACAATCTGAAATTAAATTTTCAGGTAACCGTTATTATTCTTAACAAGGTCAATCATAGCATACGATTCGTCTCCAACAAAATACTAGGATAAGTCAATATAATTACTGGTTTCAGTCTGTACTCACCAAAGGATTTCTTATTTAGCAACATTGGTTGATAAATGTTTGTATCCCCAATGAAATTTTTCATACTGACACACATTGTGAGAAACACTAATCCTATGTATAAAAAAGACACACCGAACAAGACTTCATCATCAGTTTTGTTTCCCGCTTGTAATATATTTTGCTGCTTTCACGTTCTCATACTGAAAATACCCTTTCCGTGTATTGTTCTGTCTAAAAATAAATATGTTTTAGAAAGATTTTCTAGACTTTTATAAGTTTAGCTGAACAACATGGTTATTCTTACTAATTTACATTTAAATAATTCGTTACACCTTAAGGCTTCCATATTTGCTCATGATCAGAAGAAGGATTCTCATACTTACAGTATTTGGTTGTTTTCAGACAGGACAACCTTATTGGCATTTTCCTTTTTCATAAAAAAGCGTATCAAGGATTTCTCAGTAGATTATAATCTTTGAAATTAGCCTTTCCTTCTATTGATTTTATTTAACAGGTTATAACTATACCGATGTGTATTCATTCTACTTCCACAATATTTGTTTATTTCGTGCTTACAAAGAGAGGGAAATGACAACACATCTAATTTAAAATAACGGAACGAAATTTCTAAGGGAAAGTCAAGAGATTTATGACTCCAGTCGAAAAATAACAGATTTCAAAATTAGATTGGTTTCCAAAATTTATGCAAGTTGCATTTCCTGAGTGATTGCATGCATTTTAACTTAATTTGGCCAAAAGTTTGACATCACTTAGATGCACAATCGTGCCAGATAACACTTGGTTTGCACAACTGTAAACATTTAGCGAAGCATGTTCCAATCTTTATGCAACATGATAATGACACTGTGTGAGTAATTGTTACATTTCTGGCAACTGATCGTCATACCATCAAGAAATTCGTTACAAATGCAGCTGTATAAAATGGATGTCCAGACAGATGGAATGTGCAGAAGAATTTGATTTCAACTCGCCGAATAAAAACCGAATTAAACATTTAAAGGGACAAGAATCAGCTAAGTAACATTAAATATATCTTAAAACTATTCGGACACCGAATATTCCTAAATATCACAATTCCGCAGACAGAAGTGTATAGGAATTTACAACAAACTAAACTGGAATAGAATCACCTTTTCAGCATCAACTAAAACTAAAAAGAAAAGAAAAATATTTTGTCGAGAAAGTGCTGTTCACGAACGACTGACTGAATGACCAAGCTAGTGATTGAATCTTATGTTTCTTGAAGGGGAAAACGGAGACGGCTCGTTGAGGTGTCATTAGGAAGGTATAGGTTCATGTTTTAGAATAGAATCCTCCTGGAAGCTTGACATTGGCGTTAACATTACATCTTTTGACAACATTAAAATTTGAAAGGTCAACAACCAAAATTGAGGAAATGTCATTTGAAATTGAGACAATTTGATGGATCTTGAAAAGAAAAACATTGGGATACTTCAATGGAACGTTTGAAACCTGTGACCGATGTGGAATTTTTCGCATTACAGTCGTGGAATGTAACAAAATTCATGAACTACGAGGAACAGATGTGCTAAAGTTGGATACGTCGAATTTGATTAGTAACGTATAATCATTAAAGTAAAACGGGAGTGTTAAAGGGGGTATAAAACGAGTATAAAATTAAATGAATATAGTGCCTCTCTTATTTCGAATTTCATAAAATACATATTCACCTTCTACTTTAGGCCGTTGATAAGTTAGGTAAAATTTAGATTTGGAGCATGTTCCTCCAAGTGTCAATAACTGGGCTACTCATATTGTACGAGGGAATTTGGGAGCATGTTCCTCCAAATTCTCCTAATTTAGTTTTGCGGAAAACAACCGGAGATTTGAGAATATGTGGTGATTTTAAAATAGACGTAAATCATAATATATTTACCTGTTCCAAAACCGCTATCCTAAAATTATCGTGCATGAAACGTTTTGCGAAAATTGATTTAAAATCGGCCTACAGTTAAATCCACGCTGAGATAAATTGAAGGAAATTACCACTATAAAAACCACCATATGATTATTAATATGAACATGAATCTCATTGGGAATGAAAAGGCAAGTAATATATATATATATATATATATATATATATATATATATATATATATATATATATATATATATATATATATATATATATATATTTATAAAGATAATATTTGCCTCAACAAAAAGAAAATTGTTAAACATGTTAAAAATGCGTGGATTTCAATAAACAGAGACAAATGTGAATTTGATTGTGATACAATATCATATTTATGATAGCAAATCTCAAAAATTGTACTGCACGAGATCAAAACCTATTTAAGTAAACTGAGCTGCTGAACTGCAGAAAAAGAATAGTGGATTCAAATACAAAGCTCAGCGTTTAAAGGGTTAAAACTAATACTCGCAAAATACGATCATTAAAAAAATATTTGATCACAGAAAGGAGGTAATGTCAATTACGCGTGCGAGTGAGTGAAGCTGTGTCAGCAATTTTATCGCAAGAAAACCATCCAGTAATGTATGATTGAAGAAAAAATAAATTATTCAAATAGTGGAAATGAGAATTGTCTGGAGCACAGGCAGAGTTCAACATTTCTTATTATATACGAAGTTCCTATTAGAGCCGGACCATAAACCTCGAGTCAATTTCTAACGCTAGAAAGTAGCTACCAAAAGCTACTTCTTCCAAAACTCTAGGGTGGGCAATGAAATTAATGGCTTATGATTTTTAAATTGAATTCGTAAAAGGAAATACATTAATAATGCGCTGTCAAGGTTACAATTTAGAAAGGATAAAAAATGGAAATCCCTGATGAAAAAATAGTAAATTGAGTTATCTCTACAATGAAGAAATAGGTGGAGTAACTGTTAAAAAGTTTTTATAAAGAAATAAGGCAGAAATTAACGATAGAAAACTGTGTTATATGCAATAGAGTTGTGAGAGTACCCCCCCAAAAAGTAAGAGTGATATTTTTAAAGAGTGTACATGATGATGTGCATTTTGCAATAACGGCTTCACAGAGGAGATTAAAATTGGAGGTATGGTGGCCAGGATATTATCACAATATAGAAAGTTATGTGCAACAGTTCCCAAAATGTGCAGAAATAAATAATTTTTGACGCACTCATAGCCTAAAGATAGGGAGACATAGTCTCGTGTCGTTATGGATCATACATATGTTAATGGCATGGTACTATTTCTAATTTTAGTAAGCTCCTTTCGGGATCTTCTGAAGGCTTTTGATTTAAAGATAATAAAACAACTACAATAAAACAAATACTAAAAGTGGTATATTCTAGACATGGGGCCCTTAAAACATTGATATCAGAAAATGCACCACAATTTTGTGACGAAGATCTATGTAAATGACTGAGCCGGGTTGGCTGCTTGCCTTACAAAACACCACTATATCACCAACAATCTAACAGGATTTCGGAAAGAATGGTGCAGATAGTAGAAATGGAATTAACAACATTTTCACCAAGTACAGATTATATAGATGGTTACTTATCAAGGTTGCTCCGTAGTTATCTGATGATTCAACATGGAGACAGATTGCAAACCCCATATGCGTTTATGGCTAGACAAATAAAATCTCCATTACCAACGATTAATTTGATAAATGAAAGGATGTGTTATAAAAATTAGCAAATCCTGAGAGAGCTAATTTCATCATGCAAAGGGGACATACCATGGGCATTATAACAAAGAAAGGAAAAAAATTAAAGGCTCATTCTGACCAATTAAGACTCAAAATTGAACAGGAAGATATTGGGATAGAAGAAGACCTTGACAGAGAAGAAAGGATGAGTTATTCAGATCAAGACAATGCAATAGAAGACGGAGCGTATGAATGAAAATGGGAGTGACTGAGATACGGAAGAAGATGAAATGGGGACCACCAAGGTCTCCATTAAAAAGAACAGTGCATGTGGAATAGGATGAAAGATGTATAAGATCGAGAACAACCAAAGGCCTTAAACCTCTTTGATTCAAAGTCGTGTAGTTGATTGTTAAATAGGATTGTACCTATTTGCAAGTCGAAGAGAAATAAAATGTATATTAAAGTAAAAAACAGACGAAATTTGACTACTGATCACGGTGTTATAATTTACTTCTTATCTTTAGGGAGAATAGAATTTATCTGTAAATATCATTTCTTTACATGACTTAATTTTGTGCCAGTTGTCGTTGGTTTTATCTTTATATCGTTATATTGATTTTTTGGGATGAAGACTTTGCATAAAAAGTTCTATGCTACAAGAATAACTTTTTTTATGTATCCAAGTATAAATACTGTTTTATTTAATTCTGCAAACTACGAAATAGAGATATGCCAAGTACACAAAACATTGACTAAAATGTTGAAATTTTCGTACTATAAGTCTTACAAATAATTCATTTCTTTCATATTCTTATAAAAGGTTACAAAGTACTATAAACAAATGAAACCGAGAAAAATAGTAATGAGTCACTAGCAACATCTCTTTAAATAGTCTATTTACGATTAGTTAATGTTGGATGTTAATTTTTATCATAAAACATTTCCTATTATACAGATATTATTATTGCTAATCTGTTATTTACAACGTCTTATCATTCAGATTTTATAGAAAATGAAGTAACTGAGGCTTTATTTTGCCTGATAATTTGCAAGTTCACACATATGAGTGATTGATCCTAACAGTGTGCTCCCGGTAAATCGGTATATGTCTTACTAAGTTAAGCTTAATAGGGTCACATGAAATTGAAATTATTAAGAGTAAAAAGAAATTCCAGGACACCAGTTGCACAAGCCAGAAGTACACCATTTTATTTCGTAGGTAAAGTTGAAAACTGCTTGGACTTCATTCCACGGACGGGCGAAAATAAATAAGTGTATTGATTCGACGTTTACATTCAAATATCAAGTATACCTTGAGTCCTTGGACAACCAGTTATCTTGTTTGATGCAAAAGCTAAAAGTCATTGTGTATTGATGAGACCAGAAATGTATAATGAATGACTGCATTAGTGTTACAGCCGAGTCAGATGAATTCTTAACTTTGGCATCTGATACTCTGAATTAATGTCTCCGGTCGTTTCAGAATGCCGTACATCAGATAAAAGCCTATAAGATCTGTTGTTGATTTGCAGTACATTATGCATTTCCATTAGTTCATTTAGCATGACAAACGCGAGAATGAATGGACATTATTTAAATAGAACAATGTAAAATACATACATTATTTCAACATATTGATATATTGTTTATGTTTTTGTTTCTCATTTCAATTTCATCCTTCGAAGTCTGTGAACTTGCTTGTTCAATAGCGATTAATATTAGATAACTTACGTTAAAAAAACAAATTCAACCAGAATAAAACAGTTGAAAATAGACAAAACTTTAAATATGTTCGCTGTTTATTTTGTCATGTCCATATGTGTTGGAAAAAAACTAAAATCTTAAAAAGGCAACAAACTTTTCTAATGGATAAGTAGTTCGGTCGCCATTAAATTAGTTACAGATGCTATAATTATCAGTGATACATAATTAAATAGCCTTACATTCCTATATTTGTAATGGTTTCAAGTTAAGAACACTTTGATAATAGCCTTGTTCTGCAGCATTCTAGACTTCTACCAAAAATGATAAACTTAGTTAAAATGACAAATCTTATAGTTATTCTATTTTATTTGGAAGTCGTAATTCCAAGAATATATCTCCGGAGTAGCACGTTCATTTAATCCAATATATATTATAGTTTCTGACAAATGAAATATTTATTCTGATTCATATGAAATAAGTAATGAACTCGCAATTAACTCAATTGCTATCCATATAAGGATAATCAATAAATAATGTTCTTACTTTGGCAATACCAGTAAATTTATATCAATGATCTTCCACTTTCTTTTAATACGTTTTTATAAATATATTCATTTAGAAGGAAAGTTAGGATGATGTTTCTGCGAACTCTGGAATAAATGGTAATTAGCTAGAATCAAATCTGGAGAATAAAGAGGGTGTGGAATGTTTTGCCCGGCCCTTGCATTCAATCTTTCCGAATATGATGTCTATTTTATAGGGACGTTCAATATCATGGGACACGGGATTTTGCAACTGAACACGTGAGATGCTAACTTAAGCAAATTTCGACGTTAAATATGCAAATG
This sequence comes from Acanthosepion esculentum, assembly GCA_964036315.1. Lineage (NCBI taxonomy): Eukaryota > Metazoa > Mollusca > Cephalopoda > Sepiida > Sepiidae > Acanthosepion > Acanthosepion esculentum. Next base: position 1,700,366 of record OZ038477.1, read on the forward strand.
GCACTGAACTGCAGGAACTATATCTACTGTGGTGATGAGACAGCATTTCCGAGGCTGAAGTCAACATCTAACCAATGTTCCTGTTCCAGGCGAGTGATCACGTTGGCGGTGGTTAGACCTGGAGATGGTCTAAGACAGATATATTTGCCTAAGACATGCTACACATGCAGGAATACCTCTCCAACTTTCAGGCCTGATAACTGAACGGAACGCGTCAGGTGCTCGATTGCCTAGTGACACTATGACCACGTTCGCTAATTGGGTTAATGATGATTATCATATTGATGATGATTATGTATATCTTATTATGAAGAAACATCAACTTAATATCAAAATAATTAATATATATATATATATATAAAATATAAAAATACAATTTATACCTACCGCCTAAGATGAAATGTGATTTGATGGAAAAATATAATATTTATAATGTGATGATTATAATGATGATTCCACACTGGACAAATTGAACAGAAACAAAGTAACACAAACTAAAGTGTTTTCGGCACTGACAGGTTTACATATGTAATAAATGGAATATACAAGGATTGTGATATACCGAAAGACCTAAGCAGAACCATTTTCATGGCAATGCCTAAAAAGTCAGGCGCAAATAAATGTGAACTCTATCAGACAGTCTGATGTGCCATATAGCAAAATTTATCATCTGAATTCTGATAAATAGCGCTTGCAGCAGAATCATCCTGAAAATAGGACAAGACAATTGCCGATTCGTTAAAGATACATGGACAAAAATTGGGATATTTATGCTCAGATTGATACTAGAAAGAGCAGGAAAATGCAGAAGGACGTGTACTGGTGTTTTATAGATTATGCAAAACTATTTGATAAAGTACATCACAAAAAGACTGTTAGAACTGTGAGGTAAACCCTGACATATTTCGAAAGGATATTAGAAGAATTTACTGGGGGGTAAACCGCCTGCACACGGATAGATGTTAAGTTCAGTAAATATACAAAAACAGAAAGGTTTGTATGACAAAGTTGAATCGTCTCATCTATTCAACCTATACCGTTTGGCGATACTAAGAGATTTAGAAGCTTTACATTAATTCATTATTGGAGATATAAGATGATACACTGTTGAGAGGAGAGAGGAAAAAACTCCAAGAAAGTAACGAAGGAAAATATAAGAAAATCTTAGCATTAATTGAAAGAAAAAAATGCATAAAATAAAGGAACAGTCCAACATGCAAATTAAATTTGGAGAAACCATATTTTCTAGAGGACATAATGAGGAAAGAGGACTTGGAGGTTTTTATACTCACAAGGCAGATTGAAGGCAACATAAATAACCTACCTGGCACGCTTGAGTGAATGGGTGGTGGAGCAAGATGTGGGACAGGTGCTGAAAAGATAACATTTATTGATAGCTACAAAGGGAAGGAAGTTGTGGAGAACCATGTTCGGCAACGTTCTGAAAAGAAGAGAAAGCTTTTGATATTAAGTGTAAATTAATGGTTGCAATTGCATTGATGTTATGTCTGATATGACTAGCTGATTTCAGTCTCATAAACTATCCGCCCCATACATTCTACAGCCTTCTTTGGGCACATACAAGAATGCAATATTGTCCGTTAATAATTTTCAGAAGATTCATCATCATCCCATGATTTGTTTGGAAATGTATCCTCATTAGTTCATTTGTTTGGATATATTTATGGATTCATAATTATTATTTTCAATTTATAGACAATATATTATCTATGAAATTTTATTAAATAATTTTGAAAAAAATTATGGATAAATCTATCTATCTATCTATCTATCTATCTATCTAAATATTGTCGGTCTGCTTGTCTGTCTGTCTCACAAATAAACCTATATATGCAATTTAAAAATTATGGAAGTTATTTTAGATATTCTGGAGATTTTCGTTTTTGTACGATATTCTTTAAGGATTACGACGATAATCGTGTTTGTAATTTTCAGAAAAGTGATGGAAGTGATTGTTTATATGCATAATATTATAAAAATATTAGAAGTTAATATTTTCTGTAATATTATAAGGTTATAATAGTCGTTGCCATACAATTTTTGAAGATAACACCCATTAATTATTGATATTAAATTTTTACGGACTGTCAACGTTATCAATACTATTTAACGTAGTGTGTCATTTCTAATGAATATAATGAAGAAATAATATTGTAAAGGAGCAATATGTTTCGGATATGTCAAAGCAGGACCCATGGTTTGGCATACATCAGAACAATGCCAGTAATTGCTTTTTGAATATGGATAAATTCAAGTTTTAATAACATAATCTTTCAATCGACCTCCATTTGGCCCTGTGCTAATCGAATTTAAATTTAGTAAACATCAATAAATTCATCTGGCGAACAATGTTGAACCTGAGCATAAAATAATAATCCCTTTAATCTGTTTCTTAAATATTTCACATGGGAATTTGGCTATTAATAATAATTTGATAATCATTCGTCAAAGTAATTCTTGGTTTTCAAATACAATAAGAAATGTCGTCTTCTGTCTATTTAGTTAGCAATTTTTCAGTTTTTACTTTGGTTAGGTAATTTGACATCCACTCCACTCATATGTGATATGTTCATTGAATTTATGTGATAAATAATTAAAAGATTCTCAATATTCCCTAATTTATAAGAATAATATGTATTCAAGCAGATATATAGAATATTTCAGTAAAAGCTTATGTATATTTAATTAAAATGCATATTTATGCCGTGTTTTATGGTACATACACGTGTGTTATTACAGTAATTATTGAATGCATATTTCAAGTAATAACAAGTGAGATATGAAAAGAGCTGAATAGGTCAAGGTAATATTTTGTAGATGCTTAGAATATTGTTTAAAAATGTTACTATAATTAAAGACAACAGGAAAAGAGCAAGACTATATAGTAATCTCCGAGTACATGATGAATTTCTTGTTTGACATAGCTCAACAGTTGTAAACCCTTTCCCCCTGATGTAAGCAAATGTCTAAACATCAGAATTCTACGTGTTGTTGCTTCTTGATCGAACCGTTAACATTTCAAGAACTGCTTTAATTCAGATTTTCCTAATTAAAATCATTTTTTAAACTGGGCATCGAAAACATACAGTTACATCTAAAGTCTTAAAAATGGAAAGTATATTTGAAATATTATAGGTTGATATATGTATCGCAATTTTGCACACATCTAAGTTGAAATAAAATCTTAAAACCGTTGATATTTGTTGTCATTTATGATGTTTTAAAACTCAAAGCAGTGGCGACAAGGGACACTAAAAATGGAAGACAGTCCAAGGAGCCTATCTCATCCAAAGGTTTCATATAAGGATCGCTAAATAAGATTAAAATATGCAGGTATTCTGCAGAATTTTAAAGTTATATTTAATAAAATAATATTTATTATTGTCCTTTTAATAAAATTAATTCCTCGTCCTGAGTCAGAAGTTATTTTTAATATCTATGCAAAAACCAGGATTTTGAATTATGAATTCCAAGTTAGGGAGGATCATAATTCTTGGGGCAATACAGAATCCTTTCTGCTATCAGAACTTTTAACTTAGTTTAGTTGCAAAGTAAGAAAGAAGTTACTCTTTTTTTGAGTAATGATTAGTATTTTAGCCACGCAGAATGTGAATAAATTCTCTTTCTCATTTAGTGCTCGAACCAATGACAAAAAACAAAACTAAGTTTATCTGTTATAATTGGTTATTTAGAAAACGAACACTTTCTACTGAATCTGCATGATATAGTCTAGATTTTAGACTCTATTTGGCGTCATGCATTTGCACGAACATGTGTTTAATTAGGAATAGACACACATATACACACACAACCAACACCCCCATACATATATATATATATATATATATATATATATATGTGTGTGTGTGTGTGTGTGTGTGTGTGTGTGTGTGTGTGTGTGTGTGTGTGTGTGTGTGTGTGTGTGTGTACTCAATGCTTCTGTAAGAGCGTTCGTGCGTAAATTGATATTTCTTTTTCTTTCTGCTTCGTCGCATAATATCTGGCATTTTTCGCTGATATCCTGTTAGCTAACGAAACTTTCTCGAGGAATAATACTGTTTTAAAAGTTACAGCCTCGTGACAATAAACCATTACAATCCATGTAAAACAGAATCCGACCTTTTATGATGCGTTATTAGAATTGTTTCTATGGATTTTAATGTCAAATACAGATGTTTATAACTACTTTGTTATCATAACATAATATCTTTATATATATATATATATATATATATATATATATATATATATATATATATATATATATATATATATATATATATATGTGTGTGTGTGTGTGTGTGTGTGTGTGTGTGTGTGTGTGTGTGTGTGTTTGCGTGTCTGTGAAAATATTCCCCGGTTTGAATAAGTATTCTTCTTCACTGACAATTAATTCTGTAGGAAGGCCTTAAGAATTGTCTCTACCCATGGACTCTTCTTCTCATAGATTCTCTATGTAACGATCAAACCCCATATTAACATATTCACTTTGACCAACAAAATAATATCAAAATGATTCTTTTGGAAACACAATTCATTTCTACAGTTCCGAATCGTATATTTTCGATACACTACTGTTTTTCGGAAGTATACTGAACTAGGATTACATTTCTAATCGTGAGGCAATAAAGGGAAATTCATTTAATACACAATCAAGAAAATTACATAGGGAGAAGCAGACATTGAGGAAACAGAGGTTATCAAGGTATATCATCGAAAGTATTCTACCTTCGTACAGTCAGCATCCATGAATAGACATACTGCTGGGCAGGGTTAAGACAATATTTTGTAATATATTGAATTTATACAATTGCAAGGGTATTCAGAAGAATATTGAATCTACTCAGTCAATGTAATTGTCTAGAGGTTTAAACTAAGAACAATATAGCTTTGACATGTAAGGAAAATACTACAATGCTAGAATCACCTGCCCTCTTCAACTAAACAATGAAAATAAAATATATAGAAAGAATTAATCGTTTTCCGTGAATAGAAAATGAATGCAAGATTTCTTAGTATACACTTTAATTATTAAACATAAGTTATTAGAAAATATTAACTAAAATACATATATATATATGAAAAAAATATCCAGGATTGAATTGTAGACGACTGTATGGTAGGTTCATATGTTCGCTCAGCACTTCTTACAGGCGTTGTCTACAGGGAATCTATTTTGAACATACTTCCAAACCTGCTAGTAATCGGAATGTCGATAGGTTACAAATTCAAAGAAAACTCAATACATTATATAAAGGAACTATATACCTCCCGAATTAAGTTTTATAAACATCTCTGACTATGATTTACTTAAAGCTAAAAAGGACTACTCAACCTTAGCCTTAACTGCCATAGATACAAAAAAATATAATTAACTACATAAACATTGAGATTGGACAAGGTTCCAAAACATAATTAAACCCCAAGAACAGCAGCTAATAACCATCGAACCAGAAATCCGTGATCTACTTAAGGTTGAATCTATACAGGTCATCCATGATAAAAAGAAAATTAAACTAAACACCAAATATATATGTTGTATTAAACAAGTCTGACTACAACTCAAAAAGGGAACAGTTACTTGACGATCAAACCAAATTTAGAAAACTTACTACCAATCAGATAACTCAGCTAAAAGTGAAAATTAATAAATAACAGGTATCTATGCGGTAAAAGACAATCTAAATCTTACCAAAATAAACAGAGACTATATTTACGATTCTATGAAAACGCAAAACCTACCTTTCCACACCGCTCTATTATATCCCAAATTCCCTCTCCTGTCTACCAACTAAAACGCTTAACCAGTTAATTACAATCATACATACCTAAAAACACAACATTAAATCAACCCGTGAACTTATACTAATATTAAAAAACGGAAAAATCTAATAATGAAACCATAGCATCACTTGACGTTGCAAATCTCTTCACTAACGTTCCAGTTAGAGAAACAATTGACATTATTATATTATATAACAATTCATCTATCCCACCTTAAAAGTTAAACCTGAAATATTACGAAAATTATATTTGACCTATACCACCGTAGAGTGAATGTCCTAACTATTACAAAATAGCGCTTATACAGAATTTAATGAACTGGTCATAAATTAATTCCAACCTAAAACAGATTATCTACACTGAACTAAAAAAATATTAAGCAGACCTAATTTATAATGATTTCCCAAACCACATTTTAGTTGAAAAAATAAGACGATTTATCAAAAACATCAACACATGTCAAATACAACTTGGTACATCCTCAAAGGAGCCTAAATATATCAAACTCTTATATTGTAACAACATGCATGCAAACTACAAATTGAATGAGAAAATTATAAAAAAATCTCATTCGTACCAATATATATCCCATGGATCCCACTAAAAATAAATTTAATCATATACAAAATACAATACAACCAATTTAATTATTCGCTTATCTCCTCCTGACCAACTGATGTATTACATAAAACCAACATGATAATTAATTCAAATGTTCCTTGGGTAAATGTATCTTTAACAGAAAAACAAATATATATGTTGTATATACAACTACATTATGAAGACGTCTTAATCTACAGATTTCTGACGATTCATCCACTTCGAAACATTTACGCCAACATTACTGTCCACATTCACAGTATAGAAAATACTGATTGATAAAACAATTATCCTACATCATGCGAAAAACAAATTGACACTACAGATCGTTGAAGCAATTTTAATTAAAAAATTGAAGTCGACACTGAATAGAATCAGCTACGAATAATGTTCGAAAATAACTAAGAAACAGTTTTCACGCTTTAATCGCGTTCGACGATGACATTCCGACATAAAAAAAATATTTATAATGGATAAATTTTCACGTTCTAAGGAACATTAAGGCACAAATGTCAGCCACATTATTTAAACCCAAAAGAAAAAAAATCAGTAATGGATAGCTGCACAGAGTTTTTGTGTCATCAGTTGCTCCTCTGATGATGACCTCAGAAAGAGATGAAAGTACTTGGGGAATAAAAGTGATTTTCAATGTTTCAGTGCATTTCGTGCCTTATTTAACTGTAATATACGGAAAATATTCGTGGATATGAAAGGATTATGATAACAATAAGCTGACATAATAATGTTTATAATTTATTCAATCACACATACACACACACACACACACACATATATTTTCATCCACAAAACAGATTTTTTACAGTGAACTAAAGGATATAAAACAAACACTTGTTAATAATAGTTTTCCAAACTATATAATTGATGAACAAATAAGATGCTTTCTTAGAAATCTCAATACTAAGCAAATAGTACATAATTCTGCTTCTACTAATCTCAAACATATTAATCTCCTATATCGTAATCAAATGCATACTAATTATAAACAAGATGAAAATATACTAAAAGAATTAGTAAATACTAACATATCTACAACAGATCCTAGCAAAAGAATTAAGTTAATTATATACTACACTAAATCTAGTATATCCAACTCAATTATTCGCAATGATTCTTCTCCCCCGGTTAGCGATTTGAAAAAAAACCAACATAGTTTACAAATTCAGGTGCCCTTTGGGAGATTGTATCTCCAACGAACTAAATAATATCTATGTTGGTCACACCACAAACTCGCTTCACGACGCTTGACACTACATTTGAATGATAACTCTAACATTTTAGGCATTTAAAACAACATGCCGGGCCGCATACACAATTCCGGAAAATCCTCGTCGAAAACACAACTATACTTAAACATGAAAACAATAAACAAAAACTAAAAATTCTTGAAGCTATATACATAAAACAGTTGAAACCTAACCTGAACAAAATAAACTATGAAATCTCCACAAATATCCTTAAATGCCTATAATTAGTAACAGAAGCCATTGGTTCATACCAACGGCTTTCCATACTCAATACTCATCGGATTCACTATCGCGTGGTCATGTGTGACGTCATGAGATGTGCGATTTTCGCTTTCAGCGTCTTATATGCACGTGTTTATCGTTGCTTGGAAATCATCCATGTAAACAAAAACAGACTATCATCAATTTCTTGTTCGTGTATTGCTTAATATATTGTGTAATTATCATCTTTGATAATGGCTTATGTAAGCCGAAAGCTTAAATTGGATTAAAAATATGTATCAATATTGTGATTTTCTTTCATTGTTTAATTATAATGTTATTAAGCTTATGAGACGATATGAAAAGAACTTACATAAAATATATAGACAACACTTATCTATATTATTTAATGAAACATGTATGAATATATATATATATATATATATATATATATATATATATATATATATATATATATACATACATACATATATATATAATATCACCGTTTTCCTTTCATGAAGATAATTGTTCCACGGTTTCATTGCCTGTTGTGCTATACCGTTAATCTTGCCAAATTACTTCCGTTTATTGCAAATTGAATCATTACTTGACCATGCAGGATTCCATCCTGTGTTTCTTTCTAGAAATCATATAACATAGTTATTGCAATTCTTATGGTTTTGGAATTCTCCTTCAAGCTTAACTGGGCTGGATTGCGACTGACATTATATCATTTTAGATTTCGTAATTGTATTTCAAAATGAATCTTCCAACATTACGCTGAGCTTCCCAAAACTTATCGTACTATGGTAATTTAGAAGTCTACAATCAGACTTTCTGGTCCCACTTGCCTGAATTAAAACTATCAACATGGATTCTATTCTTTGCTTCGCATAATTAGCCTGATTTTCCTCCTCTGCAAATTTAGGCAAATATTCTATATAATCTTCTTTTTGAATCCGAGCCCAACTCGTGGATGTGCATTCTGTATGATTATCCTGCCTGACATTTATGATAAATTTCAGAGTTATGCACAGAAACGATTTGTTTTGAATATCAGGCCTCTTTTATTTTAGACATTTGGCACAATAGTTCGATTCATTTATGTGTATATCATTCGATGTAAAATATCTAAAAGTTGACCATAGATGAACAAGATATAAGTTTTGCTTCGATGTTTACATATTAAAATAACTGTAAAGAATATGCGCACCTAATCCTACATACTCACAATTAAACAAACATACACATATTAATTGAAACTAATTATAAATATTAATGAATATAGATGCATAAACTAAATATACATATTAATAAAAATATTTTTAATAACAGCTGTAAGCGATTCATTTTTTAAATTGTGCATGATATTTATAATAGACGCTGACACGGAGTGAAATAAATAATTTCTTGTATAATGTTGTTTGATATCGGAGGACCTAACTAATTGTATAACATTTCTCATTTTACTGGCTCCTACGCCATCAAGACCCATATATCCGTACCTTCCATGTTGGCCTCTCAAATAGCAAATGATAATAAAACATAATTTCAAAAATAATTCTTTAAGCACGCGTTGTTCATTTAAAGGATTTGAATTATATATCTAGAAATGAAAATGACTTCTAAAATATGTTGCTTTTATTTATTGTTCATGAAAATCGACCCTTTATATGATTAGATCCTTTGATTATTTTGATAAGTTTATCAGATGTCTTCTTTTTTCCTTTGATCGAATAGTTTAATTTATCTTAAACAAGCACACGGTAAGCAGTTTTAAAGACTTGTTTTTATGATTATAAGCAACATCATCAACGAATGTGGCTGGATGAAATTAGAGCTACGTAATGCACCTTCTACAAGTTCGTATCTATTGTGCTACGCTTAATTCACCCTTCTCAACAGATTACTAAAGTAGATAAAAGAGTAAGCTTCATCTGATATACATCCATTCTTATTTACCTTTATGACAGGAAATCTAATATTAACCTCTGATGAAGACGAAATATATTTATATTTGGCTGGGTCGATATTTGATAAAGAGCTTACAACCAGTCAAGTAATAAGGAAGTAGGTGTGCCTTAATAAAGTTTGGTTTATTTTATCAGACAGATAAACTTGATGCGATCTTCACCGACTGGCATGTCTGAATTTTTTTAATACTCCATCTGGGAAGAGTCCGCATTGAAACCACTTAATGAACACCCAAATCCGTTAGGTATCCTTCCATATTTTGTCCACTGAAAATAGATCCCTATTTTCAAGAGAGCAAGTTAAATGAGACATCAGGCAATTAATATCTGATGTCTGTTTTTGCAAATGTTAAACAATAAAATAAAAAGCATTATTCAGTCCAGAAGACGAATGATAATGAACCAAAATAGAATCCAGTGCAAAACTAGCACGAGTTTGGCAATGATTAATAGAAGCCAAAATACGTGATATTACCGTGTTAATAAAAAAATATGCGCCTCGGAAGAAGGGTTTAATTATACAATTTACAAGATTAAGAATGCTACGTATGACTGGTATGCATCTTAATAAAAAAAATTGATATACATTCATGTAACATAATATAAAAAATATATGCACACTTCATAAAGGTTGAGGAATATTTGATAGCTCTCAGAATAAGATTAATTTTAAATTTGACCATTTTAATCGTATTTATAAAACATCTGTCAGAATTTATCCGATTTCCACATAGATTAAGAACGAATGAAAGTAGAGAAAATAAACTGGAATGGAATAAGATGATATTCCATCAACCGTGATTATCATAGCATGTTTTATTTTATCTTTATTTTTTTTTACTTTTTAGGATATTATAAATATAGTCTCTGATTTTTATAGATAGTTTAATGCTTTAGTAACAACAATCTAGACATTTTAAAATACACAGCGAATAAAGATATTAGTAGAGTCTAGATTTTTATAAAATAATTTCATATTAATTTGAAATATTCTCTGTCAATAATGCAACCTACGATCTATTGACTAAAGCTGTTGCGAATGGAAGATTTTAATGCACGTGATGCAAATGGCTGATTGCTTGTTTCATTTTTAGAGCAGGTTTTGATGGATTTCTTTGAAAGCGTATCCTTTATAATTCCTCGTGTCTTCCGCTTAGGAAAGTTTATTCTCTTGCCAGTATTATTCTGTGATTCGCCAATATTCCCTAAATAGTTCAAAACACAATGAGAGACATTTTACTAAGTTATTTACAAGAAGACTGCAATATTCAAAAGGATCTTGGAATACAATCATCATACCGTTTTGCTTCAACTAACAATGTTATTCCTACAGAACACATTCACTAGGATATTGCTTATTTTCGCAATGCCTTTATAATTTCTGAAAAGGTAAAATGTATTAAACTAAATTGAGATTATATTGTTTGCATTCAGCTGGTGTCGTCTCATGCATATTTTTATCTACAAGCTGAATCGTATAATATGTTAATTAGAACGTTCTCTTGATCATTTGAAATTGAAATTGTCAAAGCCACATTTTGTGTATTTTTAATTATTTGAAAATATTAAAAAACATTACAAAAATTCAAAAAACCGCTTTATTAGTTACTAAGGATTTTACTATTATTATATTGTTTTATTATTATATCATGATGTCACTGATGGTGTGTGCCAAAGCTGAAAATATTATATTCTTTGAAGTTGCACATCAGTAGAATTGGTGGCTTTAGTAACAAGTAGTATCCACCATAATAACGATTTATTAATACTTTTGTCTGCATATTTGTTTCCTTTCGACAAATTCTAATCTTTCCATCCGCATCATGTGGCTCTTCCCAACTTTCCCTAATAAAACTGGATACCATCAGCACATTCTTATTTAATCTGTTCAGTTCGATGGAAATCTGGAAAGTCAGATATATTTTCACGGTTTGTAATTTTTTCCATTTACTCCGGTTTGGTAAAACATAAAAATCTTTTTTTAAAGATTTCTTTTCATTTTTAATAGGAAGAGCATATGCTTTCCTAAATTGTATTTGTGATTATCTTGAATAACTTACATAAAAACTATTTAATTCGTTAATACAGGTTTCGATTTTGATCGGGAGTTTATACAATAAAATTCTACCGGCTTGCAGAGTGCAAAGGGGATCAACTCGCTGAAACATTTTGACAACTGTTGTTTTTTTATTTGAGTCAGATTACAATGTTAAGTTTTCATATGGTTGAAGCTAAATATTATACTATTTTTTGTAAATCTAGCTGAAAACAATTATTCCTAATATAAAAAAATAATATAAAAATAAGATTAAGAATAGTGTAAAGAATTTTCCAAAGAATGTATATACAAATATTTTTCATCAAAATTTCTTTTTTATATAAAAATGAATAAAAATAGAATAAAATAAAATATATATGGTCAGAAATATGCGATACTACTACTACTACTACTACTACTACTACTACTACTACTACTAATAATAATAATAATAATAATAATAATAATAATAATAATAATAATAATAGAAATATAAGGATGTTCCGAAGGAAACTATGCAATTATATACCTACAAAAAACAAACCATTTACAAAAATCTAAAAACATATAAACACATATATTTTACCAATGCATACACACACACACACACATATATATAAATATATGTATATATAAAGCTGCATATACACATACATACATATATATGGCATCAAATTCAGAATGTCTTCTTTTCTAACTATATATATGCCGATAATAATACCCATAACAAATATATAATGTCTAATTATGCAAGTAACATAAAATCCCATGTCCACACGTAAATACACTTTCACATGTATATAAATAGAAATATATCTATACAGATCTCTTCACATAAACATTTACATACATATATGCGCATACATAGGCATACATCTACATACATAAACATGTATATATATATATATATATATATATATATATTATAAATTAATAGATTTAAAATATGGTTTTACCGCTACACAGTGATGACCATGTTTCAGAAATGGAAGCTAAAGCCCCTGAATTTAATTTTGTTATTAAACCAAAGACATTAGTTCCATTTCCTCATCAAGCGAATTTTGGAGTAACTTACTTTTTAAAAATTTACGGTTGTTAACGGCACAGGAAATATTCATAGTTTGAGGGTTTCCAAGGTTACCGATAAATCCATTCATCTAGACAAGGGGTGGTAGAGGGTTCAATTTTTAATTTTCGTTGTCTCAGTTAATAGTTACATTTGAAAGCGGGGTTATGTTTAGGGATGGGTAGGGATGTATCTTTTAACAAATTCTGACATCCGCTAAATTCATGTCATCTGGGTTTATTTCTAACGGCAAAAATTCTTATGGTATTATTTCTATTTGTATATTTAAAGATTTTGAGGGACTGTTTAGGTTAGAATATGTTTTATCCACCTTTCTAAAAAGTTATTTTTAATATTTGATATACTATACTTCTAGTTAAAAACCAAGTAAATGTATTAGGATTACTTACAGTATTTAAAATTATTTATTCTTATCGAGTATAAGTAAATATTATTTTATTTTATTTTATTTTATGTAAACTTTATGACAATGACGGCAAAGGTGGTTAAATTATTTCACTAATTCAATAAACTTAGTATTATAAATGTATATATGTATGTATAAAGGACAATTAATGTTCAATATTATATTCTAACTTATTAATTTCACATGACTTTCGGTGTTCACTTGGATTCTTTCCAGTGTTTGAATTGCTTTGAGAGAGGTGTTATGGTTAGAGTACGTTTTATTTAATTACAATTTTAAAAGATATTTAGGTTAGAATCTGTTTTATTTAATTTCAATTTTAAGACATTTTTAAAATTCTACTTTCAAATTTAACTTTTTAATTTTAATCGGCTATATTTCTTTATAAACCAAGTAAATGTAATATAATTATCTACATTATTTAAAATTATTTATACCCATCAAATATGAGTATGTATAATAATCAGGTAATTTTTTTTTTTTTTTTTTTTTTTTTTTTTTTTTTTTATAGATTATTTAAAGATTATTTAAAGAAAACTTTTGGCAATGACGACAAAAAATAGCTATTTCATTTCTCTGATTCAGTAAATTTTTATTTTTTATAAACTTAGTAATATATAGTTTCTCATGTATGCATAAAGGACATGGGTCATTTAATGACCTACATATTCTAGCTCTTCTTATTAACTTCCATTTCACTGTAGGTGTTTTATTGGATTCTTTTAGGTGCCAAAAGTACTTCGAAAGAGATGTCTGACTTTTATACTTATTTATCCTAAACGAGGATTGATGTTGGTAGAACCTCTTTTTGAACTCATGGCTAGTGCAACCTATATAAATTTTTATGGTTTCAGGATTTTCAACAGAAGATATATTACATTGGTATACTACTGATTCTATGCAACATTTATTTTGTAAAGGACAGTTTTGAGGGTTTCTACAATTACATAATTTTTGTTCACCCTCATTAGTTGTTGTTTGTATTTTTCCCTTGTCTACAATTTTTTGGTTCTGGTATAAGTGTTTATTTAAGATATTAGTATTATGTTTCTTAATTATCTTTTCTAGGTTATCAGTACAGCTATAACTTAATTTTAGTGTATTTCTATTGAAAATGGTACTAAGTTTACTTCCACCGGGAAAATGCTTGAGTATTAATTCAAGGAATTTTTGTCCCAATTTGTTTTTTACCATTTGGTTGTATGGGGGTGTATACCAAATTATTTTCCTGCTTCTGTTTTTCCTATGTTTACCGTTTTCATTTTTAATATAAGTTAGTTTTAGGTTTTTGTAGCCACTATCTTTTAGAGCTTTATTATAGAAATTAATATGTTCGTCGAAAATCTTGTCATTTGCTGAATTTGTACTAATTCTTTTTCGGATAGATAAAGGTATATGTTTAATTATAGATGAGGGGTGATTTGATTTAGGGTGTATATATACAGGATTCGTATTGAGTTTTTTATAAGGTGTGTATGTATTGTTCTTTAAATCTAATGTTATATCAAGGAAGTTAACTTTTTTAATTTTAGTGCTAACGGTAATTTTTAAACCCATGCTTTTAAATTCTTTATATAATGCCTTTCTAATTTTGTCTATTCTGAAGTTAGTAGAATTCCTAATAACCATGAGACCATCGTCCCTGTATAGACCAATGTCAGTTGAATCAATATCACGATGCGCTGTTAGGTTGTATAAAATAAAAAGACCAATAAGATCAGAAGACTCAGCTGAGTCTAGTGATCCCATTGTGATGTCAAAGTGGTCATATGAATTTTTTACCCATTGCTCACCATTATGGATCAGTACCGATTTCTTCGCATTTAATATAATGTTCTTTTCATCCTCAGTAATATCCGTGTACTGGGTGGCAAAGTCCAACGCATTCAAGAACAGTTCTTTAGATATTGATGGGTAATAATTTTCAATATCGAACTGCATTAGTGTACAGTTGTTTTTTGCTTTTATACAGGTGAACCAGTTTATCACGTCTTCGGTATTTATCCAAAGTTTGAGGCCTATTTTATCTTTGATTTGTTTATTTATCCTTTCAAGGATCATTTTACTAATTTTTCCTATATCTGGTCTTGTAGGATTAATTATCCTTGTAGTTGGATTAGCCTCGAAATCTGGTTTGTGGTCTTTTAAGGTTATGTAGCTCTCTTTTTCAGATAATTTACCTACTCTGTCACTGATCTTCAGTTTATCAGTGATTTTTTTACTACTATTATTGATATTCTGGACCATATTTAGGTTACTATTATTTGCTTTTTTGTAGTTCTTATGTAAGTCCTTATTGAATAGATCATAATAGTCTTTCGTGGTTGCCTTATAAAAGTTTCCAGTTTTGTCTGACTTTATTAAAATTTTATCAGAAGTGTTTATTACTTTCACTATTCTATCTAGGTGTTTCTGGAAGTGGCATTTTTTCTCCCTGAAGTTTATGCTGTTTATCATATCCAAAAGGTCATTTTCAAAAGCCGACAAACTATGAACAAATGGTGCTGCTTTCTTGCTTTTAAAACCGTAAACCTCCTTGTTTTTATTTTGTAAATCATTCCGTTGAAGGAAGAAGTAGGCCTTCCATCTCATCCTTCGTATGAGTTCCTCCGTCTTTTGCATTAATGCAACGAAATATTCCTTTTTGTTTGTATTAGGAATGTTTTTCAGAGAAATTCCGAAATTTATTTTCTCCATATTTTCCTGATAAAAATAAAGATTTAAAGTGCTCGACTTTGATTAGGAGCCAATGTATGTATATATAAATAAAAAGGAAAGAACAGTAAGATATAAAATCCGGTGTTCTTATAGATATTTTTATTTTTACACAATAGTGCTCTATGTAAATTTAAATTTACAGAGCATTAATATTATAAATTAATAGATTTAAAATATGGTTTTACCGCTACACAGTGATGACCATGTTTCAGAAATGGAAGCTAAAGCCCCTGAATTTAATTTTGTTATTAAACCAAAGACATTAGTTCCATTTCCTCATCAAGCGAATTTTGGAGTAACTTACTTTTTAAAAATTTACGGTTGTTAACGGCACAGGAAATATTCATAGTTTGAGGGTTTCCAAGGTTACCGATAAATCCATTCATCTAGACAAGGGGTGGTAGAGGGTTCAATTTTTAATTTTCGTTGTCTCAGTTAATAGTTACATTTGAAAGCGGGGTTATGTTTAGGGATGGGTAGGGATGTATCTTTTAACAAATTCTGACATCCGCTAAATTCATGTCATCTGGGTTTATTTCTAACGGCAAAAATTCTTATGGTATTATTTCTATTTGTATATTTAAAGATTTTGAGGGACTGTTTAGGTTAGAATATGTTTTATCCACCTTTCTAAAAAGTTATTTTTAATATTTGATATACTATACTTCTAGTTAAAAACCAAGTAAATGTATTAGGATTACTTACAGTATTTAAAATTATTTATTCTTATCGAGTATAAGTAAATATTATTTTATTTTATTTTATTTTATGTAAACTTTATGACAATGACGGCAAAGGTGGTTAAATTATTTCACTAATTCAATAAACTTAGTATTATAAATGTATATATGTATGTATAAAGGACAATTAATGTTCAATATTATATTCTAACTTATTAATTTCACATGACTTTCGGTGTTCACTTGGATTCTTTCCAGTGTTTGAATTGCTTTGAGAGAGGTGTTATGGTTAGAGTACGTTTTATTTAATTACAATTTTAAAAGATATTTAGGTTAGAATCTGTTTTATTTAATTTCAATTTTAAGACATTTTTAAAATTCTACTTTCAAATTTAACTTTTTAATTTTAATCGGCTATATTTCTTTATAAACCAAGTAAATGTAATATAATTATCTACATTATTTAAAATTATTTATACCCATCAAATATGAGTATGTATAATAATCAGGTAATTTTTTTTTTTTTTTTTTTTTTTTTTTTTATAGATTATTTAAAGATTATTTAAAGAAAACTTTTGGCAATGACGACAAAAAATAGCTATTTCATTTCTCTGATTCAGTAAATTTTTATTTTTTATAAACTTAGTAATATATAGTTTCTCATGTATGCATAAAGGACATGGGTCATTTAATGACCTACATATTCTAGCTCTTCTTATTAACTTCCATTTCACTGTAGGTGTTTTATTGGATTCTTTTAGGTGCCAAAAGTACTTCGAAAGAGATGTCTGACTTTTATACTTATTTATCCTAAACGAGGATTGATGTTGGTAGAACCTCTTTTTGAACTCATGGCTAGTGCAACCTATATAAATTTTTATGGTTTCAGGATTTTCAACAGAAGATATATTACATTGGTATACTACTGATTCTATGCAACATTTATTTTGTAAAGGACAGTTTTGAGGGTTTCTACAATTACATAATTTTTGTTCACCCTCATTAGTTGTTGTTTGTATTTTTCCCTTGTCTACAATTTTTTGGTTCTGGTATAAGTGTTTATTTAAGATATTAGTATTATGTTTCTTAATTATCTTTTCTAGGTTATCAGTACAGCTATAACTTAATTTTAGTGTATTTCTATTGAAAATGGTACTAAGTTTACTTCCACCGGGAAAATGCTTGAGTATTAATTCAGGGAATTTTTGTCCCAATTTGTTTTTTACCATTTGGTTGTATGGGGGTGTATACCAAATTATTTTCCTGCTTCTGTTTTTCCTATGTTTACCGTTTTCATTTTTAATATAAGTTAGTTTTAGGTTTTTGTAGCCACTATCTTTTAGAGCTTTATTATAGAAATTAATATGTTCGTCGAAAATCTTGTCATTTGCTGAATTTGTACTAATTCTTTTTCGGATAGATAAAGGTATATGTTTAATTATAGATGAGGGCGAAGAAATCGGTACTGATCCATAATGGTGAGCAATGGGTAAAAAATTCATATGACCACTTTGACATCACAATGGGATCACTAGACTCAGCTGAGTCTTCTGATCTTATTGGTCTTTTTATTTTATACAACCTAACAGCGCATCGTGATATTGATTCAACTGACATTGGTCTATACAGGGACGATGGTCTCATGGTTATTAGGAATTCTACTAACTTCAGAATAGACAAAATTAGAAAGGCATTATATAAAGAATTTAAAAGCATGGGTTTAAAAATTACCGTTAGCACTAAAATTAAAAAAGTTAACTTCCTTGATATAACATTAGATTTAAAGAACAATACATACACACCTTATAAAAAACTCAATACGAATCCTGTATATATACACCCTAAATCAAATCACCCCTCATCTATAATTAAACATATACCTTTATCTATCCGAAAAAGAATTAGTACAAATTCAGCAAATGACAAGATTTTCGACGAACATATTAATTTCTATAATAAAGCTCTAAAAGATAGTGGCTACAAAAACCTAAAACTAACTTATATTAAAAATGAAAACGGTAAACATAGGAAAAACAGAAGCAGGAAAATAATTTGGTATACACCCCCATACAACCAAATGGTAAAAAACAAATTGGGACAAAAATTCCTTGAATTAATACTCAAGCATTTTCCCGGTGGAAGTAAACTTAGTACCATTTTCAATAGAAATACACTAAAATTAAGTTATAGCTGTACTGATAACCTAGAAAAGATAATTAAGAAACATAATACTAATATCTTAAATAAACACTTATACCAGAACCAAAAAATTGTAGACAAGGGAAAAATACAAACAACAACTAATGAGGGTGAACAAAAATTATGTAATTGTAGAAACCCTCAAAACTGTCCTTTACAAAATAAATGTTGCATAGAATCAGTAGTATACCAATGTAATATATCTTCTGTTGAAAATCCTGAAACCATAAAAATTTATATAGGTTGCACTAGCCATGAGTTCAAAAAGAGGTTCTACCAACATCAATCCTCGTTTAGGATAAATAAGTATAAAAGTCAGACATCTCTTTCGAAGTACTTTTGGCACCTAAAAGAATCCAATAAAACACCTACAGTGAAATGGAAGTTAATAAGAAGAGCTAGAATATGTAGGTCATTAAATGACCCATGTCCTTTATGCATACATGAGAAACTATATATTACTAAGTTTATAAAAAATAAAAATTTACTGAATCAGAGAAATGAAATAGCTATTTTTTGTCGTCATTGCCAAAAGTTTTCTTTAAATAATCTTTAAATAATCTATAAAAAAAAAAAAAAAAAAAAAAAAAAAATTACCTGATTATTATACATACTCATATTTGATGGGTATAAATAATTTTAAATAATGTAGATAATTATATTACATTTACTTGGTTTATAAAGAAATATAGCCGATTAAAATTAAAAAGTTAAATTTGAAAGTAGAATTTTAAAAATGTCTTAAAATTGAAATTAAATAAAACAGATTCTAACCTAAATATCTTTTAAAATTGTAATTAAATAAAACGTACTCTAACCATAACACCTCTCTCAAAGCAATTCAAACACTGGAAAGAATCCAAGTGAACACCGAAAGTCATGTGAAATTAATAAGTTAGAATATAATATTGAACATTAATTGTCCTTTATACATACATATATACATTTATAATACTAAGTTTATTGAATTAGTGAAATAATTTAACCACCTTTGCCGTCATTGTCATAAAGTTTACATAAAATAAAATAAAATAAAATAATATTTACTTATACTCGATAAGAATAAATAATTTTAAATACTGTAAGTAATCCTAATACATTTACTTGGTTTTTAACTAGAAGTATAGTATATCAAATATTAAAAATAACTTTTTAGAAAGGTGGATAAAACATATTCTAACCTAAACAGTCCCTCAAAATCTTTAAATATACAAATAGAAATAATACCATAAGAATTTTTGCCGTTAGAAATAAACCCAGATGACATGAATTTAGCGGATGTCAGAATTTGTTAAAAGATACATCCCTACCCATCCCTAAACATAACCCCGCTTTCAAATGTAACTATTAACTGAGACAACGAAAATTAAAAATTGAACCCTCTACCACCCCTTGTCTAGATGAATGGATTTATCGGTAACCTTGGAAACCCTCAAACTATGAATATTTCCTGTGCCGTTAACAACCGTAAATTTTTAAAAAGTAAGTTACTCCAAAATTCGCTTGATGAGGAAATGGAACTAATGTCTTTGGTTTAATAACAAAATTAAATTCAGGGGCTTTAGCTTCCATTTCTGAAACATGGTCATCACTGTGTAGCGGTAAAACCATATTTTAAATCTATTAATTTATAATATTAATGCTCTGTAAATTTAAATTTACATAGAGCACTATTGTGTAAAAATAAAAATATCTATAAGAACACCGGATTTTATATCTTACTGTTCTTTCCTTTTTATTTATATATACATACATTGGCTCCTAATCAAAGTCGAGCACTTTAAATCTTTATTTTTATCAGGAAAATATGGAGAAAATAAATTTCGGAATTTCTCTGAAAAACATTCCTAATACAAACAAAAAGGAATATTTCGTTGCATTAATGCAAAAGACGGAGGAACTCATACGAAGGATGAGATGGAAGGCCTACTTCTTCCTTCAACGGAATGATTTACAAAATAAAAACAAGGAGGTTTACGGTTTTAAAAGCAAGAAAGCAGCACCATTTGTTCATAGTTTGTCGGCTTTTGAAAATGACCTTTTGGATATGATAAACAGCATAAACTTCAGGGAGAAAAAATGCCACTTCCAGAAACACCTAGATAGAATAGTGAAAGTAATAAACACTTCTGATAAAATTTTAATAAAGTCAGACAAAACTGGAAACTTTTATAAGGCAACCACGAAAGACTATTATGATCTATTCAATAAGGACTTACATAAGAACTACAAAAAAGCAAATAATAGTAACCTAAATATGGTCCAGAATATCAATAATAGTAGTAAAAAAATCACTGATAAACTGAAGATCAGTGACAGAGTAGGTAAATTATCTGAAAAAGAGAGCTACATAACCTTAAAAGACCACAAACCAGATTTCGAGGCTAATCCAACTACAAGGATAATTAATCCTACAAGACCAGATATAGGAAAAATTAGTAAAATGATCCTTGAAAGGATAAATAAACAAATCAAAGATAAAATAGGCCTCAAACTTTGGATAAATACCGAAGACGTGATAAACTGGTTCACCTGTATAAAAGCAAAAAACAACTGTACACTAATGCAGTTCGATATTGAAAATTATTACCCATCAATATCTAAAGAACTGTTCTTGAATGCGTTGGACTTTGCCACCCAGTACACGGATATTACTGAGGATGAAAAGAACATTATATTAAATGCGAAGAAATCGGTACTGATCCATAATGGTGAGCAATGGGTAAAAAATTCATATGACCACTTTGACATCACAATGGGATCACTAGACTCAGCTGAGTCTTCTGATCTTATTGGTCTTTTTATTTTATACAACCTAACAGCGCATCGTGATATTGATTCAACTGACATTGGTCTATACAGGGACGATGGTCTCATGGTTATTAGGAATTCTACTAACTTCAGAATAGACAAAATTAGAAAGGCATTATATAAAGAATTTAAAAGCATGGGTTTAAAAATTACCGTTAGCACTAAAATTAAAAAAGTTAACTTCCTTGATATAACATTAGATTTAAAGAACAATACATACACACCTTATAAAAAACTCAATACGAATCCTGTATATATACACCCTAAATCAAATCACCCCTCATCTATAATTAAACATATACCTTTATCTATCCGAAAAAGAATTAGTACAAATTCAGCAAATGACAAGATTTTCGACGAACATATTAATTTCTATAATAAAGCTCTAAAAGATAGTGGCTACAAAAACCTAAAACTAACTTATATTAAAAATGAAAACGGTAAACATAGGAAAAACAGAAGCAGGAAAATAATTTGGTATACACCCCCATACAACCAAATGGTAAAAAACAAATTGGGACAAAAATTCCTTGAATTAATACTCAAGCATTTTCCCGGTGGAAGTAAACTTAGTACCATTTTCAATAGAAATACACTAAAATTAAGTTATAGCTGTACTGATAACCTAGAAAAGATAATTAAGAAACATAATACTAATATCTTAAATAAACACTTATACCAGAACCAAAAAATTGTAGACAAGGGAAAAATACAAACAACAACTAATGAGGGTGAACAAAAATTATGTAATTGTAGAAACCCTCAAAACTGTCCTTTACAAAATAAATGTTGCATAGAATCAGTAGTATACCAATGTAATATATCTTCTGTTGAAAATCCTGAAACCATAAAAATTTATATAGGTTGCACTAGCCATGAGTTCAAAAAGAGGTTCTACCAACATCAATCCTCGTTTAGGATAAATAAGTATAAAAGTCAGACATCTCTTTCGAAGTACTTTTGGCACCTAAAAGAATCCAATAAAACACCTACAGTGAAATGGAAGTTAATAAGAAGAGCTAGAATATGTAGGTCATTAAATGACCCATGTCCTTTATGCATACATGAGAAACTATATATTACTAAGTTTATAAAAAATAAAAATTTACTGAATCAGAGAAATGAAATAGCTATTTTTTGTCGTCATTGCCAAAAGTTTTCTTTAAATAATCTTTAAATAATCTATAAAAAAAAAAAAAAAAAAAAAAAAAAAAAAAAATTACCTGATTATTATACATACTCATATTTGATGGGTATAAATAATTTTAAATAATGTAGATAATTATATTACATTTACTTGGTTTATAAAGAAATATAGCCGATTAAAATTAAAAAGTTAAATTTGAAAGTAGAATTTTAAAAATGTCTTAAAATTGAAATTAAATAAAACAGATTCTAACCTAAATATCTTTTAAAATTGTAATTAAATAAAACGTACTCTAACCATAACACCTCTCTCAAAGCAATTCAAACACTGGAAAGAATCCAAGTGAACACCGAAAGTCATGTGAAATTAATAAGTTAGAATATAATATTGAACATTAATTGTCCTTTATACATACATATATACATTTATAATACTAAGTTTATTGAATTAGTGAAATAATTTAACCACCTTTGCCGTCATTGTCATAAAGTTTACATAAAATAAAATAAAATAAAATAATATTTACTTATACTCGATAAGAATAAATAATTTTAAATACTGTAAGTAATCCTAATACATTTACTTGGTTTTTAACTAGAAGTATAGTATATCAAATATTAAAAATAACTTTTTAGAAAGGTGGATAAAACATATTCTAACCTAAACAGTCCCTCAAAATCTTTAAATATACAAATAGAAATAATACCATAAGAATTTTTGCCGTTAGAAATAAACCCAGATGACATGAATTTAGCGGATGTCAGAATTTGTTAAAAGATACATCCCTACCCATCCCTAAACATAACCCCGCTTTCAAATGTAACTATTAACTGAGACAACGAAAATTAAAAATTGAACCCTCTACCACCCCTTGTCTAGATGAATGGATTTATCGGTAACCTTGGAAACCCTCAAACTATGAATATTTCCTGTGCCGTTAACAACCGTAAATTTTTAAAAAGTAAGTTACTCCAAAATTCGCTTGATGAGGAAATGGAACTAATGTCTTTGGTTTAATAACAAAATTAAATTCAGGGGCTTTAGCTTCCATTTCTGAAACATGGTCATCACTGTGTAGCGGTAAAACCATATTTTAAATCTATTAATTTATAATATTAATGCTCTGTAAATTTAAATTTACATAGAGCACTATTGTGTAAAAATAAAAATATCTATAAGAACACCGGATTTTATATCTTACTGTTCTTTCCTTTTTATTTATATATACATATATATATATATATATATGTATATTCACAAAGATAAGCATATATACACACATACATACATACATATAATTAAATTCATACAAAATTCTTTGTATATAAATATATATTCTCAGACACATATTAGAAACACATAAACACAACTACACACACATATAAGGTTAAATATACCTATATACAGACACACACAAATATATACATACAGATATATGTACAAAGATACCACACATATATACAAGCATATATACACATATAGACTCATCTAGGCACATAGACGCATATATCTCCCAAAAAAGATAGATATACACATACACATACATACATATATATATATATATATATATATATATACACATATACACACCGACAGACATATATACAAAACATATATATACACACACATTTATGTGCATATACATTCACATGCACACACACACACATATATGTATAGATATATATACATATATACATGGATACATATACAAACACATATGCACATACATACACATATATATAGATACACACATAATTATTAATATATACATTCATATAAACACATATACATATAATACATATGCACATAATATATACATATATACATACATATACATGCATACACACTTATACATATAAATACAAACACACCCACACATACACACACTTACTCAAATATACACGTATACAAAACTAAAACATTAAGTCATACAATAAAAAAAATGATTACATGCACAAAAACATATTGTTATGTCAGATATCTAGAATTGTCAAAGATAAGCGTGTTCAAATTGTTTGAGGTTTTATATCGATGATTATGCCTGCTTTTGAATATAAATTCATTGCGATGGTTCAGTCATTCCTCCGGGTATTTAATAATAAAGATTTGTTTTTTTAATACAAATATCACATAGCTCTCTGAATTTTTTCTATCTCTAGATATTATCTTCCATTCCAATTTCGAGGTGAAGTCATTATCATCGAGGTCACAATAGAGTTTGGATAGCGTTGTCTGTTGTTTAATGTTTTAAAAATGTTAGTGCGAGTAACAGACTCCTTGCCAAAAAGGTTACACAAGAAAAAGCATACTAACATAAAGTAAAGAGCAAAAGGCAAACACTAAATTAAAGTGTTTAACGTCTAGGCTGCCTAGACAAGCTAAAAGATCGTTCACAACGTAAGACCTCGATGAGGCACCGATCGAGATGCTACATAAGTTTCACGATTTTGTGATATTTAGGCGACAAAACCCAAATGACAATAGATAGACCTAGAATTTATGCCCAATTATCGTAATACGCCATAACCTATTTCATCACGGAAAAAAATAGGGCTATTGATCTCCGTGGGTAATTTTCACCCACGCATATCAATCGCGCTCACGGCGAACAAAGAAAGTAAGAAAAGATAAAAAAAAACGTGGATGTACCTAGATAACTAATCGAAAGAAGAAAAAATTGCAGAAACGTTTGTTGGGTGGCAGGTAACACAATAATTACTTTATGCTATACCTACACCTATTGTTGAAGACTCTCGTATCGCTGCTCAAGCTTAATATATTAAACTTTTCATCGGGAAAAAGCCTACACTTATCACTATTATTTTTACAGAGCCCGCTTTTCAGAAAAAATTTCCAAATCATTTTGGCGACTTACCCACATCTCTTTTGATTTGATTTTCCAATAATAGGCCGGCAGCGTCGTCGCTTTTTCATATTTTCTTTGCTCGAAGCACAGCCTATCATTATACTGTCTCAACTGCTATACATTTCCAATGGCTCCAATGTTTAGCCTCACCTTATTAACACTATTCCTACTTTTTACCTGTGTTTTCGCTATATAAACTACGTTTTCTGCCATAGCTTCCATACTACAGGCGCTTTTAATTCATAGTTTCACATAGGTTTATTTTGTTGACTCTTAATGCTATTGTGAAGTTTTTTAATGTGACTTTCATTAATCTTTATCATTTTTCCTGCGACAATAACCAAATTCAACACACTTACACACTTACACACACACACACACACACACACACACACACATATATATATATATATATATATATATATATATATATATATAGTACTTAGGTAGAAATAATTCATTGAATTTATGGTGAAATTGTCAGATTTAATAAAGTATCTGTACCATTCTTTTTACTATCTATCATCGATATCAGGAATATTATGCTTATCAGTTCCATTGATTTCATTAAATTCATATATATCTTTTGCGAATACTACATTTCTAATTTAATATATATATATATATATATATATATATATATATATATATATATATATATATATATATATATATATGTATATGCATATATAACAGTATATACAATTGATTTAATATTACTGCTTTATCGGATCACAAAATTAGAATGT
This sequence comes from Acanthosepion esculentum, assembly GCA_964036315.1. Lineage (NCBI taxonomy): Eukaryota > Metazoa > Mollusca > Cephalopoda > Sepiida > Sepiidae > Acanthosepion > Acanthosepion esculentum. The sequence goes on from OZ038477.1 coordinate 1,726,914, forward strand.
ATTTGTAGGCAAAAATAATCTTTATTTTTGCAACATATTTTTTAAAAACTCATGTGTCAACAATTTTGTTAAATAGAAGTTTTATTTTTTTTCTTTCGCATAATAATAGCTTCTGATATTTTGAGTATTTCTTTAAATGTAATATTGTACAGTATTTTTTACGTGCTAATACCCCTGGGAAAGGTATGATTCCTCTTCTTCTTCCCCCAGCTATGGGTAAATAGCAGGACAGACCGGATTCTATAGCCTTGGATGGCAACTGGTCTACCGAAATGGCAACCTACTGCAGGAAAAAAATCTGCCTCGTTAGTAATGTATCGAAAGATACATGATCGCCTACCCGTGTATCACGCATGGCACATAACTGACTGACAGTATTTTTTAAATATTTTTCTGATGTTTATCTCATGTTAATCGTCATGATCCGCTTGTTTCTCATGTGATTTTCTGTATGTATACAGAGTAAGTTAATTGTGAATATAATCGAAGAACTTGTGCTTTTGCGAAGATTATAAGAAGTAATTATTTGGGTCAGTGTTATTAATATTTGTGATGCAAAGGAACAGTATTGACTTTATATAAAGATATGTTTAAGCGGGGTTTTGTGTGGTTGCTAATGCATATGCTTGATATATTCAACTCGTTCAGATAAGTGATAAATCTTTGATATCTATTACAATCAGTAATTAATATGTATGAGTGTATTATAATTTGCACTGCATTTTCATGTATTATTGTGCATCTGGTTACAATACAATATGCTAATAATATTACTAATTTTGCTATATAAGGATGGGTGTGCTATTTTATGTAAAATAAGTTAAATGCAAATATCACTGCCTAAGGTCCACATTGCTGGAATCTCAAAATATGAAGGCGGTTTTAGCCAGTAGACTGTCTTTTCTGCATCCGTTAATTGAAAAACAGTTGAAAATCGGCATTTATCTTTTCTCATGCTTGTTTCGTTTACTTTCCGCTATAAGTATTTTAACGAAGATTAATTATCAAATTCATACCGCTTGCCAACTTTGACATTTTTTAATATCAGAATGCCCTAAAAATGACATTGCTTAAAACATAAATTCTCTTTTCATACGGATAAGGAGATACGAAATAAATAGTACTGGGTCTTCAACAATATTCTTCAACATGCTGTGGTACCTAACAATTATATTTGCGCTGTCCAGATATATTTGAAATTTTTCATGCTATAAAAATGAGATCATTTTTTAAAATTCTAACTCGGGAATTCTGCATTAATTTGAGACTCAAATCAGGAATTTTCATGTAAATTCTTCTACTTGCGTATTTCTACGGAGAACAACTAATTGTGCAGATAGATATTGGAATAATCAGTGAATAAATTCCACATTCCAATAGGAATTTAGTTTATATAACAATAAAATTGTTAAGTGTCCAATTCTAAAAAACGAAAACGCTACATATATATATATATATATATATATATATATATATATATATATATATATATAGAGAGAGAGAGAGAGAGAGAGAGAGAGAGATAAACTGTGGGGGGAAACAAATATTAATACACATACACATTCTTAATTTATTGTATCTACACCTAATGAATAAACATACTTTTCATATAATTAACAATACACAGATGCATAATAAATAAATACGCATAGAAAGCATAAAATAATTACTATTATTGATATGTCGCCAATAACTTTTGCAAAAAAAATCATCCCAAACAATGATGCTGCCACGACAAAATATCACTGTTGGAACTGAGTGCTTTTGTTTGAAGATATCGTCATCATTCTTTCATACATGATTTCTAGAATTGCATCCAAACAACTCAGTTTTGGATTCGTCTGTCCGTAATACTGTTTTGCCCATGCGATTTATCCTTATGTTTATGTTCACGAACGTATTTCTACCTGGCATCTCTGTGTCTTTTCAATAGTAGTGGAGTTTTCTGAGGGAACCGGGACTTAAAATTGTTCCTATGAATGTCATAGCTTATTGCCCGTATAATAGCAAAGATTTCTGATGAAAGCAAGTCCTCCTGCAACCATTGTATTTTGTTTAATCTGCAGCATTAATTTCCTCGAAGACTTTGTACTTTGGTTTTCAAAAGTTTTGAGGTTTTTATATCTTGCAATGAATGAACTAATGGTAGTCAATGAAATATTCAGCTTGTCTGAGATTGTCCTGTAACTTTTACCATCTTTCAAGAGCTTTACAATCAGTTTTTTTTCGAATTTGTCAATTCTTTACGTTTTGCCATGATCAAAAGCTTCTGGTGCGAATATCAATTACAGAATGTTTTGTTTGAATTTTTAGACTAAAAATAACTACTGAATATTCTTCTTGAATAATCTTGAGCATTAAAGCAATTTAAAAGTTTTCAAATATGAAATTTGCATTGTACGAATACTTTTTTTACTCATTAAAATGGATAAATGGGATTTAGTTCTATTAAATCATTTTTCTGTTTTCTATGCATATTTAGTTATGTACATACATCTATGTAGAGTTAATTATATGAAAATTATCTTTAGTCATTTGTTGGAAATTTAAAAAAATTATGTGCACGAATATTTGATTCCGCTCACTGTATATATTTGCTTGTGGATGCGTGTGTGTTTGTTTCTGTGTGCAAATATAAATGTATATATAAATAGTTATCCACAGACAGACTTCAATATACCTAGACATCCGATTGCTCCAAGTCGGGATCAAAACCTGACTGATTTGACAATAGCCAGATATTTTAATTCTAGGCCATCGTCGCACGGCAGAAAGTAAGAAATTTTAACGTTTTCCTCTACACGAAATACGCCAGCGGCTCGGAGAACTCGATTTAATTGACTTGAAGAGTATTGCTTAATAGGAATAGGAGTCACTATTTCTTAAACCCCCTTTCCCTAGAGAGCTCAACTCTCTCTCTCTCTCTCTCTCTCTCTCTCTCTATATATATATATATATATATATATATATATATATATAGTTAGCCATATATATGAATATCAATACCAAGCAGCGACTGTATGTTTCATGCTTGAAAGCAATCAGTAGGCCTGAAATATTAAATATATTAAATAGATCATTCCCTCTCAATGTTGACCTCAGTATTGGCCTCATTATGCACTGTTATATTTTTATATCTACATATTCTTTACCTCTGATATTGAGCACGTCTAGCACACTATAAAACTATATTTTTATAGTACACAGACACGCACACACACACACACACACACACACACGCAGACACACACACACACACATATATATGAATAAATATTATTCCTATTCCTTTCCCAACGCCTTCCAAATGGTGCTCTCTCTCTCTGTTTATGACAAGATATCATCTCTGTAATTGTTACCTATATATGTATTTTTTGTTCTTTAATCCTCGCTTTCTTTGACTATCCTAACACATTTATTTTTGTTCTAATTTATCCTAACCTAGCTTGTAACTCTGTAATTCGTTTCGTTTAGTTAGATACGCCTGTTTGAACTCCTAAAAAAGAAGAAAAAAATTCTTTGAACTCCTAAAAAAAAAAAATTCTTTAAGAGTATATGGTCGCCTCCATTTTTCATACTAGCCGGCCCTTGCCATCTTGCTAGATAAGATTATTTCGACATGGAATTGTCTTGCTGATTCTCTCTCCTTCTTGATTTTAATTTCTATCAATGCAGTACCCCAAGCCCACTGTTGGGTGAGGGGTGGGGGGATGAAGGAATGGCCGTTGACCCCCCCTCTGCCCAGCTCTGCGTTCATTGAAACTTGAAGCTTGGCATTAAAGGTAACCAAACTTTCGCTAGTAACCATGTGAATTTAGGCGACCTCGAAAATGTCTTTGTTAGTATAGGACAATCTGACTTATTCTAAGTTAAAACTTAATGTTACGAGAGGGCAAAACGCAAGCAACGTGCCAATCCTACTCCCAAATACATACATCTTGTATCAGCCTTGAGACTTTGCTAACTACCTCCCTCTCTAATTGTTTTTATTGTTTTTGTCGTTATCGTTTGTGTTATATGTAATAGGAGTAGGTAGGTTCCCCTACCGCCCGGTCAACACTCCTCCCCCTTCTCTTGGACATGAGTAGAGGCTCACAGCTTGTTTCTTGTTTAGGAAGGTGTTCCTGTAACGCACTCTCTCTCTCTCTTTCTCTCTCTCTTTTTCTCTCTCTCTCTCTCTCTCTCTGGCCTCCGTACTAGTGCTGCTGTGTTTCTCCTGTGACGTGCGCAGTCTGTGGCATTATCTCTTCATTCTGAGGGTACACGGTTGACAGTTCCCTGATTGCTATTTCCGACTGGTAGTTAGGAGACCTAACTCTTGCGTAGCGTCTTGAGCGGCCGCTCTGATCAAGAGTTGTATGATATCAGGGTGTCTGTAGTGCCATGTCGCGCATGTAAAGGTGTCCCTGTAGTCACCTTCGGTGGGCAACCCTGAGGCCACATTATGATGCAGGCTGTGCCCAATTCCCTCTGCTCACATCACGTCGATAACCGTTGGCTTCTTTTACCTCAGGCCTTCTCAGCTTCCAAACATAATTTAATGATGACTTACAAAGATCGAAAAAGTAAACCTAAACCAACCCTTCAAAAATCACATAAACCCCTCAACATCTCATTCTCCAACATCCGTGGCATTAGGACCAATTTTTACAGTGTGGAATCTTTCCTCACTGCAAACTGCCCGGATATACTGGCTCTATGTGAGACCAATCTTGACTCATCCATCCCCTCCTCTGAACTCTCGATCCGTGACTACCTTCCTCTAATCAGAAAAGACTTTCTAACCCACATGCATGGCCTTGGTGTCTACGTCAAGGACCATCTCCCTCTGGCTAGAGATTTCTCACTCGAATCGCTGGACCATTCGTATATGAGTCTCTGGCTATCCCTTCTCAATGCTGCAAGCTATCTCTTCTTCCTTTATCGCTCTCAGGACTGTGGAATACTTGATGTCATTTTTGACAGCATAGACAAGGCTCTCTCTCTCTCTCTCTCTCTCTCTCTCTCTCTCTCTCTCCACCCGTACGCTCACATATTTGTGTTTGGCGATTTCAACGCCCACCATAACAAGTGGCTTAAGAATGCTTCTACCGACCTTGCAGGCATACAACATTTAACTTTTCAGTTTCTCAATCCCTCACGCAGATAATTGACTTCCCACGCGTTTTGCATACAACCGGGACGGTAAGACCTCTCTTCTTGACCTGTGTTTTACCTCCATCCCCGAGTCTTGTAGTGCCACGCAGCTCTGCCCACTTGGTAACTCTGATTATGCGGTAGTGTCTATTAATAACTCCTTCAACCCCACCCCCAGCAAAGAGCCTGCTACTACCCGAACCTCGTTCTGCTACCAACGAGCTGACTCGGACTCGTTCCGTGATTTCCTCCGCGATGTCCCTTGGGATGTTGTATTTAAGCTCCCCGTTCAAGTATGTGCTTCAGAGGTCTCATCTTGGGTTAAAGCTGGAACTGACTCTTTCATCCCCTCAAGGAAATTCAGGGTCAAATCGCGCTCCTCCCCGTGGTTCTTCGCTGACTGCTCAGCCTCCATTGCCCATAGGAACCACTTCTTCCACCTAATTCGTAGCGATATATCCGACTGCAATAGACGCCTCTTTGCCTCCGCCCGTAACGAGTGTAAGCGTGTCCTCAGCGAAGCTAAATCACTATTCGCTGCTCGGATGAAGGAACGTATTGCATCTCGCAAATTCGGCTCCAAGGATTATTGGCGTCTCTGTAAGAGCGTTATGAACAATTGCAAACCCTCTATACCTCCTCTGTTCAACCAGTTTCAGGTCGTGACCTCCTCTGCCGACAAGGCTGAATGCTTTGCTCGGAAATTTTCTTAAATTGGCGCCCGCCCTCTCTAAATTATACAACTACAGCCTCAAGGAGACTTGTTTTCCTGACTTCTGGAAGTCCTCATCCATTGTTCCTGTCTTTAAGAACTCTGGCGACCTCTCCGACCCTTCTAATTACCGTCCTATCAGTCTCCTACCCCTCTTCGACAAAGTCATCGAAGCCCTTATCAACAGCGAAGTGGTTAACCACCTTACATCACATGATCTGCTCTCAGACAAACAATATGGATTCCGCTTTGCCCGATCCACAGCTGATGTGCTTACGGCCATCACTGAATTTGTCTACCAAACTCTCCATAATAATGCAGAAGCTCGCACTGTGGCCCCTGACATCTTCAAGGCGTTTGATAGGGTTTGGCATGCCGGCCTTCTTCGCAAGCATCAGGGATATGGTATTACAGGCCGATTGTTGGACCTAATACAATATTGCTGTCAAACCGTGAATTGAAGGTCGTTCTCAATGGATTCTCCTCTAGGGCCTATCCCACGAACGCAGGAGTTCCGCAAGGCTCCATCCTAGGCCCTACCCTGTTCCTTATATTCATAAATGATCTTCCTGACGCCTTTGATTCCCAAGTCGGCATCTATGCGGATGACACCACAATTTACTCCTGCCTCGGAAACAAATCCAGTGCCACTGACAAAATTAACCTGGCTGTTCGTCTCGAAAAGTACCTTCAATGGGTTGTGAACTGGGGCAGGAATTGGCTGGTTAACTTTAACGCCTCCAAAACAAAACTGTTCTCCATTAATCACCACAGGGATCCTTCCCTGCATCCCATTAGAATGTCTGAAGCTCCTCTCTGCGGCTGCTCGGTCTCACGTTGTCTGCTGACCTGAGATGGAACAATTACATTGAGTCGATTGCTTCATCCACCGCAAGGAAAGTTGGCTCCCTTTGCCGGGCCAGAAAATTTTTCTCCCCTGAATCGATGCTCCAAATGTACTGTTACTTCTAATCACCTAACCTTACAAATATTTTTATTATTCACCCATTACTATATTTATAGTGAATTATTATATCCTTTTGTCTCATATTTTTTCTGTATACATATATATATATATATATATATATATATATATATATATATATATATATATATATATATATATATATATATAATAACATTATATGATGATACTGTATAATGATTATATATTTAATATTTAATAATAATATAAAATTTCTATAAAATTATTATAATATTATGTTATAATAATATGCTAAAATATGATTATAATGGTATTAATTACAGTTCTGTAATGATACTTAATATTATTCGATAAATGTACTATGTAATATATTAATTTTAATTAAAATAATAGTATTATTTATGATGTGTTGATATAATTAATAATATATAAAAATAATAATATAATAGTATTATTTAATATAATGATATATGGCGTATTGATGTTTATATATTAATATATAATATTATTATGTTGTACTGATGTGTGATACATTGATATATATTCTATTATTTGGTGTAATGATGTATCATTTAATAATTCATAGTAATAATGTTATCTAATGAGGTATTTATATTTTATTTAGTATTATTTAATATAATAATATTTAATACTATCTAATTATAATGATATTATCTAATAATATAATATTATTGTTATTTAATAATTATATAATAATTCATATAATATAATAATTTTATATATATTATTTATATTTAATCGTTATATCCACTTTTTTCTTTATATTGCATTCTTTGTTTATTTATCACTTAATACGTATTACTTACTAAATTATAATTTATATATTTCTTTTAATAATTAACCATACAAAATATTTTATACGCACTAATTTATACTAATTTATTTCTAATTTTAAGTGTATATATATATATATTTATCATTGGTCAGTTACATAAAATATAACATCTTCTCTGAATTTTTATTTCCTTGTAATAGTTTAGTATATTTTAATATTTGTTCTTTTTAATTTAAAATGAAGAATATTTACAAATGAAGAATATTTTAAAATATTTTTCCTAAAAAAAATAATTAAATCATTATGTTTCTTAATATTTTAATATATTAATCATTCTGGATTTTTTCGCATTAATATAAATATATTATATCTATTAATATTAAATTAATAGTAGTTTGTTAATATAAGATTAAGAATTGTTTCCCTAATTTTCAACTTCTATTTTACTGATTGAAACCAATGTAAATATTCTAATATAAATCAGGTCGGTATGTATATATCTATCTCTTCATATCTATGTCTAGACATTACTATCCTTTCTCTACTTTCATTATTCTCCCTTTTCTTCCTCTTCCTATCTTGTCTTTTCACTATTTTCTTTACTTTTTCTTCCTTTTTTCAGTTTTTGTCTCTTCTCTTCGGCCTGGGTTTTACAATTTCTTTTAAGCCAGTGTCATTTTTCTTATTAACCTAATCGGTTTGAAATCCCTTGCAAGTCAATCTTAATTTGTAAGGTGAAATGATAATAACCATAGATTAATCTTAATTCCTATTGTATATAATATATATATATATATATATATATATATATATATATATATATATATATATGTGTGTGTGTGTGTGTATATATATATATATATATATATATATATATATATATATATATATATATATATACATGTGTATGGAGAGTAGAAAGAAGGAAAAATGACAAAAATTAGGATTACCTTGTACCAACTGAGAGTAAGTTAGAATAATTCACTTAAATTAATGATAATAAGTCACTTAAATTCCTTTTATGAAAAATAAATTCTGCATCAGATTCTGTCTATTGGATGAGAATCGAAATTACTTTTCGAGCCAAGCACCTCTATTCATTAACGCTTCCAGTGCTAGAAAGTTTCATGAAAGTTTCAAAGAATCATGAAAATTTCTGGCATATTTAATGCTACTTAAGCAAAATTATAAAAATTGAATTTAAACGCTAAGAAATAAAAAAAAAACAATACACAATTTATAATTAAATTTATAATTGAAAATAAACCGATCATATAATAACAGCATCAAAGTTTATGATATTATGTAATTATTATTATCATGTAAAAATATAAATACTATAGGTAACCCTACTTATTCTATTTTTAAGCAGATAGACCAAACTATTTTCGATTATTTAATTATTTTAAAAAATCCTTTCTATCGCGTTTGAAATTTTGTTTATAAAAATCTTGTTTTTCTTGCGTCAGCGTAGGGGCCAAATATTAGATGGTAATAAGCATAGGAAATTTAGATGGTAATAAGCATAGGAAATTTCAGCATCTCTTTGCAGCAAGAAAAAATGAATAAAAAACAGATATTTAGAAATTCTTGCAGAATCAAATAAATGCCATATTTTAATTAAACTTTCAGCGTTTATTCATAAATGAATGAAATTACTTTTTTATTTTATTTTTTTTTTTTAGAAAATGTTGGTATTTTTTTTACATCTGTTACCCACACCCTAGCTTGATTTTATTACATTGGAGGAATTAATTTTTACCACCTTAACATTTATATTATTTAAAAGCAGATCTCCATTGAGAATTTATATCATCATTTTATAATTATTTTTTTATTTTTTTGGTAAAACAGAAACACCATTCACCGAAAATCTGCTCTCAATCGTAAAATAAAAAATTGCAATAAAAGACTTTATATAATTAGAAAAAACTTTTAATTGCTTACATGAATAAAATATATTAAGGGCACTATTGTCTAAAGAAAAAGAAATTTCGCAGAATAGTGAATATTTAAAAGAATTGTTTTCATTTTCTTAAATTTGAATTAGAATAAGTTATTAAGTTTTAAATATTTTAAAATTCTGTATTAATTCACCCTTTTAGATTATATTATTATTAAGTAAAATCTCTATCTACCAATCATAAATTGAAAAGCTTAATACATATTATCAATCACCAATACCTTACAAATAATTTTGAATATTATTGTATGAGTATAAACGTGCCGATATTTGTAGATACCTTTGTTCATACACGACATTATCAGAAAATAAAAGCGATAACTACAGTAAAATTAAAACCAAAGTATTATATAGAAAAGGCGCTCACATTATATTCGTCAATTATATTATACAGATAAAGGCGCCCCGTTGAGCAGCATTAGATATATACCCATCAAGCTTTCAAGATGTCAACATTTGAAATAAACAGCTTCCACCAGTTTTAAGAAAAAATCATTTCTGTGATATTTTAAACTTAAATTAATTTTTTTTTTCTATTCTTTAATATTCCTCAGATATAGTTTCAGAAATGTAGATTTCATTTTTGGAAGATTCTTAATAAAGTGAAGGATCGCTAAAAATGACGCTACAATTTTTTAAAAAATTCATCATGAATTTCAAAACGAAAACTATTTCCAGTCAATTTAAATTAATTTCGAATTACAGCAAAGTATTTTTCTTCTTGGAAAATAATGAAATTTAAACTATTAGTTCGAAAGTAAAACTAAAATAAAAGCTACAAGGAAAATCTTTACGTTTTTAAAAATCCATTTACACCTTAGGTATTGCGAATTTGTGAAGGTACCTAAAATAATATATATTATTTTTATATTAAGAAAAATGAAAAAGATAACCCGTAATTTGCTTCTTTCGGAAAATAATAGTAATAATAATAAATATCTATATAAGAGAACAATATAAATAAATTAAATGAATATACAAAACCTAATAAATAAAATAAACATAAATAATTTAAATAAATAACATTTTCTATC
>OZ038477.1:1742500-1792500 GCA_964036315.1 Acanthosepion esculentum
TCTGGGTGTTGACCACAGTGTTCACGTTTACACTTGCATCAACTGCTCTATCTCTATGTACATGTCTATATATATATATATATATATATATATATATATATATATATATATATATATATATATATATATATATATATATATATACATATATATATATATATAATACTACGCTTATCGATACAGATAAATATATCAATCATGAATTATAATAATATCTATATATTGATATAATGAGATTGTGAATATAATTTTTATTCCATACACACACACACACACACACACACACACACATATATATATATATATATATATATATATATATATATATATATATATATCGTGTTTATTTATTTGACAATTGAATTCACGTTAAATCTTTTGAAAATTACAAAACATCTGGCTTCTCCTTTAGCTTTCTTCGTTTATATTTTATTTAACAAAAGACAACTGGACAAGATCCAGCCATTACGTCGCTAATTAAGTTTCTATTACTTCCATATATCATCATGAGTTGCGCCTGGAAATCGAAGGTGACTTAGATGCTGTCAAACAAAACAGAATACAATTCAGAGGAAGTACAATTGAAGATATTATTTCATTTGCTAGTTGTTAAAACTGAAGATTTCATTTTTCTCCTCGATGATTTTCATCTCTTACTCGATATGTAAGATTATAAATATAAATATATACTTCAGTTTATGCCTATTTTTTTTTAATTATTGGAGCAGAGTGTCAGTGTATACTTTCGTTCTTGTTTGCATGTTTTGTGGGATTACCTATTAATGCGCATGAGTTGTTTTGTGGGTATATGGGCAACTCAAACACTGAAAATCCTATCCTAACTATCTTCAAATTAGTATTCATTTTTATTTCCACACGGCCCTGCTTAGATCTATAAACACTATATCTGATATTAATCCGCCTTCCCTATGAATATACCAGATTATACCAAGGTATATATATGTATACTCACACCTACGCGTATATTTATTTATATTATATATATCGATGCTTATACATATATACCTATTAGTGTTCATTTATGAATATACAAAGGGTTTATTTTTCAATTCAATGTCTTTTATTCAATAATTTGCATAAAGTACAATAACTACAACAGTCTGATGATCGCTTAAGTAATCATCGCTCGGATGGACTGATGAATGCTTTCTGTATGAAACCGCCAGGTACAAAGTAGTGGTTATTTCCCTGCCCATGCTGTTCATAACTGCAAATGATCTTTCCTCGATTTTGATTACACTTCCTAGTAAATATTTCAAATCTTAAGCAATATAAGATTTGATATATATAATATATAATTGCCTCTATTTCTTTATATATATATATATATATATATATATATATATATATATATATATATATATATATATATGTGTGTGTGTGTGTGTGTGTGTGTGTGTGTGTGCCTGTGTCTCTGTGTCTCTGTGTCTCTGTGTGTGTCTATGTATTCTAATTCCAGGTTGGACACCATTTAAGTTTAGAAGTAACCAAATCTTTTACGGAGACATAAAACCGATAATATTCTGGAAGAACTCATTTGGGATCTATCTCTACGCCATTATAATGACACCCTGCAATTCTTGACAGATTGGTTGGCTGTAAATCCTGAACTCGAATCTCACTTTCGAACGCCTTGCAGTAGTGCTCTATGTAATTATCATCTGGCAAATATAGATCTTTAATACAGAAATCTTATTTTATTTGTGACTCATTTCATCATTTTACCGGAAATTTTGGGGAGATGGTGGCTGATTTTTTTATCTTTAGCGAATTGTAACCTCGATTTCATTTTCTTATCTGACAGGTGTAACACTCGGAGTGACCTTCTGATGCTGTAGCCCATCTGTGATGCTCTTTTGTATATCGCATTTGCGAAATGTATTTACTGAAACTATGTTTGCTTTTCTATAAGCTTCAACCAGTCTTGTAATTATCCTTTAAACTCTTTTATTAAAAAAGAATTTCTGCACAGTGTTGCTAAAGTGTTTTCATTTCTTTCTCGAGCCATTCTCTGTAAAACCCTAGTAACAAATGTGCGTGCAAATCCTAGAGATCAGCAAATTTTAAAATTCTCAAACTTGTAAACAATTTCTGTGCCAATATCAAACAAAGGAAAATAGTTCTACCATAGATTTATACGCGAAATGAATTACAGCGAGTCAATATGACCATTTACAAATGCTTATATATATATTATGTTGTTGCCACGTCAATGGCTGATTAGAAAGCCCCGCTGAATTGCGGTGATATTCAAATACCCAAGAAGCTATATATCTAAATCCAGACTGAAAATAATGTATGAAGTCCAGAAGGCGGTTGCCTGTCAGCACTCACAAACTTCCGGCATCTCCTGCATCCAAGCCAAACCCAAATATGATGGCTTGTATTCCTTTCGATCTTGTTACGGTCTGCATTATCAGCAACAAGTAAATGCTTTTTGACAGGATATATATATATATATATATGTTACAATAATACTCGGTTAGAAAAAAAACCTATAAAACATTGGTACCTGAGTTAAAAAAATAGAAAAAAAAAATAAGACAGAAACATCCAAACAAGGCGAAATAAATCGTCCAGTGCCTCTGTTGTTGTTTTAGTCCAAAGGAAAAACCCTAGCGCATAAGAAAGCTACTGGAAACATATATATATATATATATATATATATATATATATATATATATATATATATATATATATATATATATATATATATATATATGTGTGTGTGTGTGTGTGTGTATCCGTGTGTGTGTGCGTGCGTGTGTGTGTGTTTATAACACGATAAAATACAGGTAGTGCTCTATGTACAAGACAGAAGAATATAATATGAAAGGCTCAAACACTATTATATAATTGTAGGTTTGATGAATTGGATCGCGATTAGGATTCCAATGTAATGAATTGTAACCATAAAATATTAGTGTTTGATATATATATATTAGAATTGTACAATTATAGCCTGATCTTAAGATCCCTGACCAAAACGGCGAAACTTAAATAGTCTAATTCCTAAATATCTTTTTATATTTTATGTTTTATAAGCTCTGCATGGTACCGAGAACATTTTCACTGCATATTTTGTAAACGTTGGAAAAGTTTGTTTATTCTATTTATCTTTATCTCTCGCTCGGTCTGTCTGACCTTCTCTCTCACTCTCTCTCTCTCTTTCTCTTTCTCTCTCTCTGTCCACACACTTAGACACACACACATATGTGTGTGTGTTTGCTTGTTTTTGTTTCTGTGTATTTGTATACGTCGAAATGGAGATGATAGATATATACATATAAATTTGGATACATAGATTCGTATCGATTGGCTGTTTCACCACTTATGTTATCATAAGAATGAGGAGAATGCCACTGCCCTTGCCGTTCTGGTTTCTGTACATTTATTGTATATATCTACAGAGGATTTATTGTTGATATTTATCAGTTCGACTACTCCCGTAGATATTGTCAAAAATTGTAGGAAGAAATGAAAGCGCACCGAATCTAGCAATTGATTCTACAATCAATGTGCAGTAAATAAAACTGAAGTACTGCAAATTATCACATTAATAAAATGCAATACAAACTTCTAGTTTATTGGCAATGGTCAGGATAGTCGTTTCCATACAGTAAATATTGGTATTAAATGACTGAATAATTATTGTTACTGTCTGTAGACATTCAGAAAATATTTCTCTTAAAACAGCCTTTTCAGAGACATAAGCTTCTGCCGTTAACTGTTATAGCTCTTTCCTCTATTGATGGTAGTTTTAATTCCTAGCGTTTGTTTTGTGTAGTGTAGATATTTATCCTTTGTCATATCAATATTCTTCCTTCTATTTATATATGTCATACATTTTATGTGTTGCCGCTGTTGGAATTCTTCAACTTATTTTTTTTTCTTATTGGATAAAGTCAGTTATGATTCTGTAGTGTCAGTGTATAAGATCAGATGAAGGACCTTTTTAAGACCTAGAGAATTCATTCCCTTGAAACCATGTTTAAACTAAGGCTATTTAAGAACAAGACTTACGTTTTTAGGTTAATCTTTTTGTTTTGCAGCATCTTGCGGTGGTAGGGAAACTACGTCTATTGCTGTGTAATATGTTTTCAATTTCTTTGTAATCTATACTAAATTTCTAATGGATAGTACGAGCTATTTAATGTATTTAGAATTCATTAATTCCATATTCTGAATTCTTATATCGGACTTAGTGTATGTCCCATTTCATTTCAATTCAAAATCATAGTTTCGATATTAGAAAGTTTTATTTTAAGTCATACATGTTGATACACTTTGTAAAGTATGTTGATTTATTTGTCACTGATTATTCTTATCCTTTCTATAATATATCATCAGTAATGCACCCCTCGTCGTCAGCACACTCGAATAAATGTTTTTTATTCTTCTGGAATATCACATTGCATTAATGTTGCAGTCATTTCGTTTGTGATGTGGTACGGAATGTCTACATGGTTAAAACCACTTTCATACCATGTGTGTTTTACATGGGCAAAGCTTATTCACAGAAGAGATTATATGAATTGGAGTTCTCATTTTCTCAATATCGTACACCTGACGAGATCTGAAATGATTCGGAGAATTGATCTTCAGTCGATATGTAATACTTTGTGTATAAGTGTAGTTTCTCTATTAAACAAAGACATTTAGTTGAACCAACTTTTTTAAGCAGTTTCTGGTGGATTAGGAATTTAGTTCTTTAACGATGTGTTCATATGCTACTGTGAGGTCAACATAGTATCTTTACAACTTTTAATTCGATAAATGTGCATCCATCCTCTTAAGGACTCTTATCCACCAACCCGTGTAGATATATTTCTTCAGATATTTAAAGCATATATAAATATTTGACCTTGGTTTATTTATTATTATGCGCATTATTTTAATACCGAAACCATATAGAAGGTAGGATTATCTTCTACATGAATTTAAAATATGTTGCATCAAAGCCATAGACATGAAAGCGTGCTTTTACCCTTACCGTGTGAATGTTATTAGGGTGAGGAATAGTCATATATGTAGGTACGATTATTTTTGCTTACTTTAAATCCTGAAATGATACGCATCTTTGCGATGAAGCTCATAAAATGATTATTAACAAAATGACTTCATTATTTATATTCATAAATTACTTTTAAATTACAGTTTTTTGCTAATTTGAATAGTCATCTCGATGGAATATTTAGAGATCAATACACTTTAACTGGTTCAAATAATTGATTAGTCTAATATGTGTCAAATTTGAAAATCTTTATCCTTGATTTTTGAGGTTTTTATGCAAGCCACGTTCAGAATATACATCGATTATTTTTCCGTAGCAAATATCACTATCTTTATTGGAATTGCTTTAAAATAATTTAAAAAATGTATTTATTTATATATAGAATTATAATTGGTTGGAATACGTGGATTAGAGATATTGTATCGCAAAATGATAAAGTTGAACGTGACTCAGTGGCCAACGAATGAAGCAGTTTAGGAATGTTGACTTTATTTATATATTAACCGCCCATTTTAGCTAAAGTTCATACTGTTTTAGTTTGAAATTTGATTTTGAACACCAAGCAGAATCGGATTCATGCCGTTTTTGACCATTGAGGGAGAAAGAAAAAACAGATAGGCCCATACCGAGCATGTTCTCGCATCATACACAAGTACAACATACACAAGTTTGAACACACACACACACAAGTGTACACACAATCAAACACACAAGTAAACATGGTCAGTAATAATTCTGCAGTTCAATAAATATTAAAACCGTTACCGCTCGTTAATTATTGCTTGAAATTTTGGCTCTGACGCTGAAATATATGCACTGGACGACTCAAATTCATTTAAAACTTTTCCATATGAAAATAAATAAAACACTGTTACATCTATTGGGAGGATTTATTATTCAGTGAATGTACAAATAAAGATATTTACTCATTTAAAATGAAACAGAAACAATTCACAGCCTGTCAGGATCGAACTGACAAAATAATTATTTTCATCCTGAATAACAAAACAACTAAACCTTATGCCATGGTAAATAAGAATTGTTTACACAGACGTGCATTCAGGAGTGTGTGTTATGGATTCGTCACTTTCGACATATGTGGGGCCAACAGTTTCGTTTTTACAATTAGACTACAGACACATAGGATTTGATTCTTGTAGCAGTGGCTTCAGTAGACGTGACAACAAAGAAATAGTGCATTGTGCCAGACAGCTCTCCTAAAGTTTTAATTCAGATATTTATTGCCAGATAAGGTCAGATAACCGACACTTACCTGCTATGTAATCGATATTTGTCTTGAAATGGATTCAGATCTTTCTCTAAGTAAGAAAGTAAACGCAGCGAAGACGGCAGCAATTTGAACGCGGCATGTTGATACCGACTTCACTTATCGCGCCGATAACAAATACAAGTACATCACTCACACTCTCTCTTTCCCTCATCCCACTCTCTCTCTCTCTCTCTCTCTCTTTCTATCAATATATATATATATATATATATATATATATATATATATATATGAAATTTGTGTGCGTGTTTACATTTGCATTTATCTATCGAAATACAACTATTGGTATTGAATGTAAATGATTTCGGAGAAAATGAAAATAACTTTATCGTCAAAACAGATAAAGAATTTCTACCGCATTCGTGTTTTATGAAAGGCTTTCAGGAGTTATTTTCCTTCAGTTTCTTCATTATTTACTTGTGACTTAAAAGCCAGCTTCCTATGTGTATTTCATCGCGTCTCTTAAACATCATTCAGGAATGTAATCCCCAGTATCTGTCGACATGAATACGAGAATAATGATTAATCCAGTCATTACCAATGTCGCCTTCTTGTACTGCGTATTTTTCTTTGTCTCTTGAAGGAAGCCTAATTAAATAGAATAATGAATAACTTACATTCTATCTTCAAGATCCGTGTCTCACGCAGACTTATTATACTACCAAAAGATTAATTGCATGTATCTGTATTTTTGGCAAACAAGTTTTAATGATTACACATTAATAATTAAGGAAATAACTATGCTGAACAGCCCACTAACATGTGTACATTTACAATCAATGTGACAAAGTTGAAAATGATGACTCAAATGTCAATATATCAGAAAACATCGGAACTTTTTGTTTTCCTTTCATAAAACGCTCAACATTTGACTGATTTAATCAGCATATACGGAATATATTCGTGCAAAATCGATATTTACTACTACATAATTAAGAACTAAATAATTAAATATCTTCCATTTCTTGTCTATATAGAAAGAGGAAAGGAAAATAAGCAAAAAAAAATAGAAAAGAAAAATAAGAAAAGAAATAGGAAACGAAAATAAAGAAAGATATAGAAAATGACAATCAGCAAAGATACAAGAACTGAAAATAATCAATGAAATAGGAAAGGAAAATAGGCAAAGATATAGAAAATGATAATCAGCAAATATATAAGAAATAAAAATAATCAAAGAAATAGGAAACGAAAATATGCAAAGATATAGAAAATGACAATCAGCAAAGATATAATAAATAAAAATAATCAAAGAAATAGGAAAGGAAAATAGGCAAAGATATAGAAAATGACAATCAGCAAAGATAAAAGAAATAAAAATAATCAAAGCAATAGGACAGGAAAATAAGCAAAGATATAGAAAAAGAAAAGTAAATTATGAGACCTTCTTGTTTAATCTTATTTTGAAATGGATTCAGTATGCACATGTTACAAAATAGCAAAAGGTTCTGTCAAATTGAAAAACTATTTTGCCATCATGTGAGATAATAACTATCAAGTGACTTCATCATATATATCGCAGCTTTAGATTCTGATGCATGCTAATGAGTTCATTTTGGGAAAAATGTTCAACACATGACATCCCACGGATAGGCATAATCCCTCAATTATAGCATGATATACACACTCACAAGATACACCGGCTACTCAACAAATCTGTAAGATTTTGGACGACTTTTTCAGACAACAAAACGCCAGATATATCAGCCATTTAACATGGGACAAGATGGGTCGAATATTAGCTAGTAGACTAAGCCTACCTAAAAACGTTTGGTATATTGAGTAAGCAGGTGAAGAGGCGCGGTACAGTATATCTCAGGATTATAGACACCATCTGTTAAAATTTAAGGGGAATATAGTGTCTTAATATAGGATTTAATTACTGCTTTAATATGGAAAGAATTTACGCCTTATATGGGACGTGGGTATATAATTATCTTCCAGTGGTAATGATCTCGGTTTATTAATATATATATATATATATATATATATATATATATATATATATATATATATATATATATATATGTGTGTGTGTGTGTGTGTATGTGTGTGTGTGTGTGTGTGTGTGTGTGTATCTTCAAATTTTTAACGTTAACAAATCACTATCGCCAATATAATAGGTAGAATAGACTACAACTATCAATCAAAAATTGGACAAAAATAGCTTTAACTACCTTCCCAGACTAATACAACTATTAAATAAACGATCAAAACTCATCTTAAAAAAGATTTTTACTACGTTACTTACACATCGAAAACCGAAATTTATAAATAAATATCTAAAAAATAAGCAAAATAAATTAATCCAAAAAATAAATAAACAAAACACTCCCGCCAAAATATCGGTCAAAATCTACGACCCACAATGCACCACTAACCGATATATACAAATAGTCAAGAAAACACCAACACATGTGGCCCTGATGATTGCGTATAGCACGAAACAGTCTGTCGCCTCTGAGTGTTGGCTTCAATGTTCACTTCAAATATATAAAGTAATGTTATCATTGGTGGAATTATATATGTGTAAGGTGTGAGGAAAGATATGAACTTAAACACTAATTACAATTATGCAAAGACGAGAAAGACTAAATATGTAGGAACACTAAATTTAAAATTTCGAAATATTTTGCTCCCGACGTGTCTACACGCACACCTAAGATGATCTCATTCAGTTTCCTACCACAATGCTTTTATTTTTAATGCTATTATTAGTAAATATTCGACACTGACAAGAGAAGTTTTAAGAAGTGTGAAATTTTGTAAAAAAACTGGGCATTGATTGTGCTGTTTTGTAAAATATCACTTTGTTCTTATTTATTTTAAATTCATCGAATTCTCTCTTTTGTTTTTTTGTGCTGATCATTATACGCTCTTGTCCTCTTGCCTGCTGCAAGTCATTTGTTTTTTTACTAATTACATCTCTTATAATTTGAAAAGGATTTATAGCAACATTTATGCAAAGTTTTGATAAGTACTTTTTAAATGTATTGTGATACCTTTGGTAGAAGGACAATGTATGAAATTTGGTTATTTACATTGTTCAGATTTTATTTTTAAAAGAAGTCGATACTTCGGTTTCACATTAAATATGAAAGAACCAAATATTGTAGGAGCTTACAAGTTAAAGAATGTTAAATGTTTAAGATTGTAATTGAACAATAAAAAAGCGTAATTGAAAGTTAAACATAAAAATTTAAAAAAATAATCGCCTAATAAACAGCCAGAGTAGTTGTTGGAAATTTATCGTATTTCTGAAATAATAAAATTTGACAGATCCACTAATCCCATTAAAAATTAATTTGAAATAAAATAGTATATATATATATATATATATATATATATATATATATATATATATATATATATATATATATATATATATATATATATATATATATGTAGAGAGAGAGAGAGAGAGAGAGTGAGAGAGTGAGAGATGGATAGAAATTCAAATGTATAACACATGCATGTTATAAGATCACTACAAAAGTTGCAATTTTGATTCGACACTTCTGTTGTGTTATCAAGTGATGGTGAAACATCAATTCAGCATCATCACTTGCCATGCTCATATAACATGCATATGTTATGAATTTGAATAATTAATATCGGCTCTACTTGCTACTGATCATTCCTTTAGGAATAGTGTTTTTGTTTATTGCAATTTTATTCCGTGCGTATTAACCTTGTACTTGTGGAGGTAAGATCATAGACTGGTACTAAATCGGTCGGTTTTGGATCCCGACTAGATGCAGTCAGACATCTACCCACACTGCAGAGCTAAGTTACAGCAAAACAGTTTCCATTTGGATAACAATATATAAATATATATATATATATATATATATATATATATATATATATATATGAATGATTCAAAAATAATTTTAGGTTTTGTGTATCAGCTTTCAGTTTTCTTCTATTCGGTAAGATCGTGTGGGTCACAATTATCAATCTTGGTGACTTTCCTATATATGCAAAGAATCAACATGTATGTCGATATAGATGTGACGAGTACTCTGGCAAGGACAGCTTCTAATAAATGAATTATAACTTCATTATCAAAGTTAGATGAAACCACCTGTGTGGGTTTTTCCATGGATAACATTTATCCAGAAGTTTTCCAAATAATTTGTTAATTCTCAATCAGGTTTAATTCCTTCACCATAAACTCTACATATTTTTGTGTGTATCTATAGCAATATTCCATTGTTTGGGCTCGCATAGCATTATCATTTTATTATCAATGAATTTTTACTTGATAAATAATAGTTAGTTTGGAGGCATACAGTGCATCGCGTTTTCCATGATTGTAACTTTGCGTTTCCTTTCAATATGGGTTTAACTTTTCAGTTATAGTCTGTTAATTTCCTATTTAATTGTGAAGCAGCAGCTTTCACCCCACCACTCTTCCCACGACACACACACGCACATATATATATATATATATATATATATATATATATATATATATATATATATATATATATATATATATATATATATATATATATATATATATATATATATATATATATATATATATATATATATATATATATATATATATATATATATATATATATATATATATATATATATATATATATATATATATATATATATATATATATATATATATATATGCAGTAAATGCCACCTTGACTACTAAGCGGTCCTTTGTGGCCAAGCGGTAAGGTACTTCAGGCTATATGACGATTCCGCATATGATAAAGGTTCGAATCCTGTCGAAGAACAAATTTCAAATTAAGAAAATTTCTCGGACATTTAGGCCGGTAAATGTTATTTAATACTGTTTATTATAAACAGAGTATTTACTTAAATACTTGTATCTATAAAAAGAATGGTAAACATAAAAATGTCTTTATATATATATATATATATATATATATATATATATATATATATATATCGGAATGTGACTGATACTCTGCTAAACTCTATCTGTATAAAAGCTATATCAGTCCAAAAATAGGGTATAGCTGCCATATCTTGACTGGAATTGCGTCAGTTCTCTCTTGCCTGTTCATCTTGTGTGTGATGAATTATTTTCCACCATACAACTCCTTTACCTCAGACGATAAATTTTGTGGGTTTCTCTCTGCGCTATCGATATTTCTAGGGATATATCGATACACCATCGATTTTAATTTTAAATATTTTATATTGACCAAATATCATTGCCCAGCAATTTTCGGGGCTGATTAACATCTTCCCTCTTATTCCGAATACAGTAACAAAATATGATAATAAGGTATAAAAATGACACCAATTGGGCAAATGATTCATCCTTCGAAATTATAATGAGCAAAATCTACTTATATACTGGCATTTAGCCTAAATTTACAAAATACAGATGTTCCAAAATTTTAAAGTATATTGTTCCAGACATGTTGCTCTCATTCAGTTTATTATGGGTTTCATTCTTGCCTTTCATTTTAATCAATAACAGATTTCGATTTTCTATTACATAATATCTAAAAATCCAATGAATTGAACAAAAACAAAGACAATTCAGCAGACGGATAACTTGCAACATTAATACCTACTGTATTTATTTGTCCTGAGTCAGATATCTATGGTAAATATAAATATTTTATGTCTTCCCCTGCCAAAACTTATCAGTAAGCAAGAGAATATGTGTTGAATTGTTGCATATTGCATATAACTGTTTTACCTGAGTGCACACCAGTCTACATGCGTTGCTTTGTGCGTAGGTGTAACAGTGAAAATGTTTAGAATTTCACCGTTCACCGTTTTCCTGCTTTGTTTATAATTTTCTTCACTCTCAAATTATTTATTCTTCAAAGTCTCTTTTCGATTCAACAAGACGTTTTTTACCATCTCTTTGACAATTATCAAATTAATATGTATTTTTCGTTTCAATCACTAAGCGTTTATTTCTTTAATGCCATCTAGTCACTTGTGTTATTGTCAAATGAAAAGAGGAAAATAAATTCAAATGAAGGAACGATAATATATTTGTATCATTTTCTCTTTCTATTTATATATAACGATAAGTTGTGCCAATTCACTATTATAAGGTTTGCCAATTCACAGATGTGAGAATGACCTTGATCACTCTCAGCAGGTATGGAAATGCTACCTTTTCTTAAGATAAAACAGATGGAACAATATTTGGTGTAAAGGTTTTTCTGGGAATTAATCTTGATTTAATACATTTAATAGATTCCTACGTAGTATCTGAAAAATAAAATGTTTAAACCAAAAATATCAATGACAAATTCGACTCGTTTCTTTAATTTGAATGGTTTTATTATTTAAAAAGAAACACGATTTCTGTATTGTTTCCTTATCAATTATTTCAACAATGGTTATATCTTAAACGACATCTTAAAATATTTTCAATAAAAGTATTGAAAATCATTTCCCATCGAATAGCTACACCTATATCAATATACAGTTAATGAATCTAATTGAAATCTGTCTCTGGCTAATAAAACTTCTGATGTTCATTTTCTTCCTTTCTTAATCATCTGATGACCGCGTATGTTATCGTTTATCACGAGATCTTTGTAATATTTAACCTTTGATTATTTACCAAGAAAGCACTCATATATATCTCAATAAAAGTCATGAAATCGCTTAATTTAAAGCAGTTCCATTCATCGACGAAATATTTACTTTTACAGATACTATTTATAAAAGATTATTCTATATCTATTAAGAAAGAATATTATTTTCATAAAATAAATAGTCTTTGCAAATTATAATATTCTGATTAAACGTCTTTCACTTTTTTAATCGAAGACCTGTTTTAGATTAAATAAATTATTACCAATGTTCATGACAGCAGAGAAAGACTTTGCTGTAAAGATGTGGTTAAAAATCTTGACTGATACATATTGATAATTCCCGCTTGAAAATGTGTGTCATATCTGTTGTGGAATCTGATATTGTTGTGTGCTAATGATTTTCTCGAAGGCAACAAAAAAGTTTTGTCGCATTGTGCAAGAGCGGAAACGTCAGGATATACTGAAACGACAATAAAGCAGAAACGTTGTGGCTTACTAGGAGGAAACAGTGGCGGAATAGACTTGAATATCATTCAGGTTTTTTTTTTCAGTTTGATTTAAGAGAAACAAATTTTACTCTTCCTAATTATAAAACGTACGTATCTACTGAAATATTCGGCAGGGCTTATGAAAAAAATAGCCTAGTAATTATGACCATATATTTCATCGTTCAAAATGAACTACACTTAAATTCTATTTGGAATTGAAATTTCACTCCTTGGCAGATTTGATATTGATGGTACATCAAGATTAAATGAAAGAGATAATATTAATATAACGTTATTTCATCAAAACTTAACATCGGAACATTTGTTTTGCTATCATCTTCATGGCAGGTTCGGGTGATATAATGTATAGCAGTTGCGAATAAGAAATCGGTGAACGGAGTTCGAATTCCATAACGTTCGTTACCTTTATGCATGCACAAACATCCCTTGGAGAGGTATGAACCCATCACTTCTCCCCAGCTACGGATTAAATGGTAGGAATTGTATCTGGAAACTCATTTTTAACTTCGATGTTTGTTAATGCAATATTCACCCGCAAAAAATAATTATTCTGACAACCCACAAAACACGTTTCGATGTTAAGTAATCTGTGAAGCGTTGTTAAACCTTTAAAAATAATTAATCAACAATCAGCCGAGTGAAATAATTACTACAACTGAGATATTAATATTATTTTGTAGTTTCGTTAATAAAATAGAATTTGTCATCCTAATATGCAATGTTGTAAGCCGACAATCGAGAAACAATCACGAATATTTTATATTCCATGTAGTTTTTCAGTTTTATTGGTTCGTATATTTTATTTTCCGTTACTGTAGGCTTTGAAGAACAAATACATTACTTGTTTCCTACATTGGAAATAAAATATGTTTGGGCTTCTAAATAGATAAATTAATATCAATTTGAAGTTTTGAAATTACTTCGTTCTATAAAAAAACAGGGTTACCACGCGAATGCCAAGATATACATCCATTTTAAGTTATATCACGGGTGGGGGACTTAGCTATTTTCCCTTTAATAACAGAAAACAGATACTTTAAATGTAAGATGGACAAACCTATTTCTCTGTGATTTAAATATTAAGCAACAAAAAGCTGCATACTCAAATATACATTCCAATGGGTATAACTTAATTATGTATTGAAATTTTCTCAGTGGCCTATTTTAAAAAAATTCTTATATTGCATGAGCAGCAGGCTTTTAATCTAGAATCATTTTCGAAACCCTAACAAATATTTTGTTGAAATGATGGTATTCATTTTCGTTGAAATATATAGATAAATCCTACCCAAAACAGTGGACGTAAATCGGGCCTACATAAACGATGAAGATTTGAATGCATATTTTTAAGGCAGTAGATCGTCCCCAGAGAAAACGGAGGGCAGAACAATATCGTCATGCTGTATTTTCTT
Source organism: Acanthosepion esculentum (assembly GCA_964036315.1). Lineage (NCBI taxonomy): Eukaryota > Metazoa > Mollusca > Cephalopoda > Sepiida > Sepiidae > Acanthosepion > Acanthosepion esculentum. Next base: position 1,757,308 of record OZ038477.1, read on the forward strand.
CCGTGAAAGAAGAAGAATATCTTCCAAGAGACCATCTTCTATTCTAAAATCTACAGGGCAAACAATGTGGCTGCATCTGTCGAAGACATTTTTCTTCTTTATATCGACAAATTATTAACGCTGGTGAAAAAGATCAATGGGATGTGTTGGCAGTAAATTCTCTCATTATTTTCCTTTCATTCGTTCATATTGGAAAGAAAAGTATTTGTCCCGTAATGATGTAAATTATTGCGAATTTTCTTACCTGTACACTTGAGTGACGAAAAGGCATTGAAATAACGTCAAAATAGAGCATGCGTGTTAAATACTTCATTTTATGCTGATTACACTTTCAGCAGAATTCATATATTTCTAAACTACACTCTAAAAATACGAAGATGTTTATTAGATTCGTATTCTTCAAATGCAAAATTAGATTCATGCACGTTCTTAGTCATATTTATTTACACGTGTATAAAAAAGGCCATATCTGTAGTTTTTGTATGTTCTGCGTCTGTCAATAGACAAGGTTTTGAATATCGCTAGAAATAACTGTGTCTCTGCTTACTGTGTTAACTAATAAAAAAAATTCAGACATTAGGATTTTTTAAACATTTCAGCGTACAGTAATTGTAAAATTCCAGTTGCGTACTTAAACTGTGTATATATTTGTCATGGGAACTTACCCATAATAATAATGGACTATTCCGTACATCATAAATACTGCGCCTCAAGAGGGAGCAGTCGTTCAGAGTCAGTCCTTTTTGGGCGACTCGGCTAGACGGTCGAACTCTCTGCCTCTGAGGCAGAGGGGAACTCTCTGCCTTTGGGCAGAGAGGAACCCGGACGAGGCTCCGCCAAAGGGCAGAGCCTCGTTCGGGGAGGTTGACCGGCCCGATCCCGTTTATACGGGATCTACGGGCTATTTTTTGGCCGAGCCTACGGGCTCGGGTACCCCACTTTAAGCCCGGCCTTGTGCCACATCTGTCCCTCGTGGGGAGGACACTAAATACTTCAGAGTCAGTCGTTTTTGGACGACTCGGCTAGACGGTCGAACTCTCTGCCTCTGGGCAGAGAGGAACCCGGGCGAAGCTCCGCCGAAGAGCAGAGCTTCGTTCGGGGAGGTTGACCAACCCGATCCCATTTATACGGGTTCTACGGGCATTTTTTGGCCGAGCCTACGGGCTCGCTGATCCCACATTAAACCGGCGTTGTGCCACATTCGACACAGGTGGGCGTGTTGTTGAACATCGTTCAGAGTCAGAGTCAGTCTTTTTTGGACGACTCGGCTAGACGGTCGAACTCTCTGCCTCTGGGCAGAGTAACCCGGGCGAAGCTCCGCCGAAAAGCAGAGTTTCTTTCGGGGAGGTTGACCAACCCGATCCCATTTATACTGGTTCTACGGGCATTTTTTGGCCGAGCCTACGGGCTCTGGAATACCCACGGTAAACTCGGCCTTGTGCCACATCTATCCGTCGTGGGTGGGACAGTAAATACTGTTCAGAGTTCAGTTCAGTTCAGAGTCAGTCAGACGATTACTGTCAGACATTGGAATAGTGAAACTTGCCGAGACAACATAGTTCTCTCTAACCAAACCTGATTGTCATTACTAACACTTCTACTTCTTTGTACATATTTCTGTTTGTAATATATTTGTGTTATTCTATACTTGTGTTCGAGTTATTCTTCATTGGTTCTACATTGATCCATCACCGTGGTACAAGTATCTTGGACCATAACAATATTAAATTGGACATATCACTCAATACAGCAAGTTAGTTTGAAAAAACGAGAGTGCAGACATCGCGAGAGATTTTGGATGAGGTACTCTTATCCAGAGCAGCTAAGCCACCAATTGGAAAACTAATGAAATTTAAGATCTTTATCTCCAAGCAAATAATGATATAAAATGAATAAATTTAAGTTACTTTTATACATTAGTTTGCATTCCTGTGCGATAATCACAGAGGATTTATTTTTATCAATAAAAGATAAAAAATAAATCATCTGTGATTATCTTATGGCATTATTTTGCATTCCAGAACGTTTTCTGAAAGAAGTCTCATATAAAATGTCAGCCTAATTGGTGAGAATAGAAAACTTTCACTTTTCAAAAACTCTCCTCTTCAGTAAAGGCGTTCACGATCGATGTTCAATTGAGGTGACAATGAAAAGAATTGCATTATAAAAATTATATTTTAAATATGTTAGCATGTTTCTTTAGATTGTATATCATTTAGAAAATTGTTTCCAGCTAAAAATCTATCCCATTTTCATGATCTTTCTTGAATATAATCACCTATCCTAAAAACTAGTATTCCACGTAGTCTTATAGTTTTAGATCACTATGATTCGGCTCTTTTTTTATTAGAATTGAATATTACTTTATTTTATTTCCGTTCTTACCCAGACATTTTCGCCATTCATGTCATCTAACGTTACTTGTAACTCCTTTGATATTTTTCTCTATCTAAGAAATAAGTTGATTCAAATATTATTAATTTTCTTTTACTGAAGATGTTGGCTCAGTAAGTGTTATATTGAAAAAATTTTTTATCTAAAATATACGAAAAGGAAATCTACTTCTAGAAATATAGTGATTTTAGAATATAAAAGGGGGATAAAAATGTTCTTGGCAATAACAGATTTATTTTATTTCTATCGAATATGTATATCTCCGTCATATTCTCCATCATATTCTCAAAAATAGTTAAAACTGGATTTCCAATATTAACAGCAGTCACGAGTTTTGCGTGTGCTTGATATAATTTATTTTAATTGCTTCCTTAACGATGAAAAACTTTAGTGTTACTCACTTTAATTACATTTCTGGAGCAGACAGCTACACATACGTAAATAATCCGAAAGAAAATTAAACTGCATCTAGATTTTTGTGACAGTGCGTCAGCTTGCATAAAAAATCGCTATTTGAAAATATGTCTTTTATCTCAATTGAAATGTAGACTCCGGTGTAAGAGCTCAGAGAATACTTGGTGTTTTATACCCAGGATATAAAAATTTCCGTTAGACCAGTTTATAGCGCAGAGTATAAAATGGACTGAGGCCAGAAAAAGGCCCACCTTTTCCTCATGTAATAAAAAAAATATATTATTATTGTATCGACTGATAATAATCTTGGAGACTATGGAACGTGCAGAGTGTCATGGTGGCAGGGAATTTTGTGTGCATTCTACAGCTGAGATTTTTATGTATATTTTTATAAATATGTATTTAACTTACCTTGGGCTGATAAGGTACTGAATGTGTAGGGGCTGTAATGTGACGTAAAAAACATTGTATTGCTTTAATATTTGGAGCGAGCACAGGGTGTTTGTTTTTAAAATTTGATTTCGAATTGAGGTTTGATTATATTTCCTTCAATAATTTCTAAATGTGTTTTTTATATTTTATCTGTTTTAGCTCTGTAATAATAATGTTTCGTGTAATTATTTATATTGATTCCTGATGACGATGGAATCTGAGTAATGACTCTGCACGTAGCGTAACAATTATTTCTTTTACTGATAGTTCACGCAATGTTACTTTTAAGAGCCACTCAAGATAGAGCGTTTTACTGAGTGAGATTAGGTCTTGGAGGGGCAGGAGGAAATAAGAAGTGCCTATTATGAGAACATGTAGAACGTACATCAGTTCGCCGCGGACCTGTAGAATCCATTATTGTGATGCTCATAGAAACATGCTCTCAGGAGATTGTTCCTCAAAGTAACATTTCTGGGGAAGTAGCTGTCTTTATGGAATTTACTCTTTGTCAATGAGACAAGAATGGAATGTAGACGATTTGACACGGTGAATATGTTCTCAACTAGTTTAAACTTCTTAGAAATATTTTCAATATGCCGTTATATTGGAAATAATGGTTTGATTCTAAAGCCACATTCTACTTACATAATCTCTTAGAAGCTCTTATTTCGTAAATTTATTTCATTTACTTCCGTCAACTACACACTAACGATATGTTTCATGTACATATAAATTGAATAAAAAAACACTCATATATGTATGTGTGTAAAATACTAATTTCAGTTAACAGAATTTGTTATCAAAATCATTGCTTGATATTGAATCTCTACTTAAATCCCAATTTAGTATTTATTAAATTGGATTTACCCAACTGAAAGTGTACACACACACACACACATGCACACACACACACACGGATATATATATATATATATATATATATATATATATATATATATATATATATATATATATATATATATATATATATGTAACGATTAATGTTTATTTATAGAACAAAGATGGTAATGCCTTTGAAGAATTATAAATACAAATAAAACGAATATAAACTTTATGTGTAAAATGATCAATTTTTGCAATAGTTCTATACTTTATACAATTTTTTAAAATTACCTTTTATTCTTTTTACACAAAATAAAATTTATGAGTTTGCTATGGACTCATGGATGCAAATGTTTCGTTAAATTTCAATGATTGACTTTTAATTGATTTTCAGTCTCGGATGAAGCATAATTATCATCTCTTTATTCAAATATATATTTTGTTTAAAAGTAAATTGTATTATTTAAGTGAACTGTAGTTTTTCCACTTTCCTGAGATATCTGAAAAAATCTGTTCAGTATTTTTATATTGACTTTTATATATATGTAAATCGTTGACATATTAATTAGTGTAGGTTTTTATAACTTTTATTTTACTTCAAGTGTAACAGGGTTTTTCTCATTAAAAAAAGTGAAATAGAGACAAGGAATAACGAGGATCGGACTATTTAAGGGAATATTTCAAATCCATACAAAAATCTAATAAATTGTCAAAACTATGTCTATATTATTACGTTTCTAGATAAGTATATCATGACGTAAACCAAAGTTAACACATTTTCAGCTTTATCAACATATATCATATATCACGAAATGTTTTAAATCATAGATTATACTATTGTGTATTTTGCATCACTCATATTCGATTTTTTTACTAGTTCCTAAATAAACAATTTATCCATTTTATGTTCTTTTGTGTCTTCTATCGAGACATTCAGAGATTTTGAAAATTTTAAATGATTAAAATATCCTATTCTTAGCTCTTTATACGAAACTAGAACACGATCTTTAAGATATGGAGTGATTGTACGCATTAGCATTAGAATTCCACATATTCTCTCTGTATCTTTTAGGAAATGTTTCTATGATTTGTTCCTGCATTGCTGCTTATTGTATAGATTATTAACAGACAAAAATATTGGAGGTATGCCCATTTGTTAATATCCATTTCAAGATTACTTATTCAAAGCACAGCAAATAATACAAATATAGTTTTGATTCAATAAGATGTGAACATTTCTTGTAATAAATATATAAATTGTTATCAGCTAATACATCGTATTTTCGATTTAAGTAACACTTAAAAGTGATATTATCTCAAATCCACTAATTCCAAAAGAATAAATGATTGTCGTTCGATAATATTATCCTCCCTTCTCTAAATATATTAAGTTATAGAAATTGTATTTAAATTATATATATTTGGTAATTTCCCTCTATTTATTCCAGGAATCGTTATCGCCGTTACGAAAACATAACCCCACAGGACACGAGATTATCTTAATAAAGATAAGACTGTTACCATATATATATATATATATATATATATATATATATATATATATATATATATATATATATATATATATATATATATATATATATACATATATGTGTGTGTGTGTTTGTGTGTACGTGCGAGTGTGTTTGAAATTTGTGTGTGTGTGTGTGTATACAAAATAAACAGTAATTTTGTGATGAACCCCAAAACTAAAGTGAAACACTCACCTACACAGTAAATTAATGTGCTTAACTCTTAGACTAGATAGACACATCAAAGGACGCTTCACAACGTCAACATTCAATGAAGTTTCACCCTTTCACGATCTTCAAGCGTCTGTAATCACTACCCACACATACATACACACACGCGCTTGCGCGCTCACGCGCACACAAACACACACACAGACACACACACACATATATATATATATATAAATTTATATATATATATATGTACACATTAAACCAAATTAATCCAAACAACAATACGTAACAATATATATATATATATATATATATATATATATATATATATATATATATATATATATATATATATATATATATATATATATATCAGGCCATCCCATAGATTCTGTCCGAATTTTGAATAAAGAAAACAAGTGACCAAATGTTACATTTAATTACAGATTCAATCAACAATGTATTTTCCCTGATTATCTATGACTTCCTTCCATCTATTAACAAGCTTACTAATTCCATTACTGTAAAATTCTTTTGCCTTTGATTCGAAGAACTTTCAAATGTCAGTTTTAACCTCATCTTATGTTACAAAAGCTGTTTCTTCCAAATGATTCTGTAAGCTACGAAACAAATTGTAGTCTGAAGGAGCAAGTTCGGGAGAATAAGGTGGATGAGGAATTTTCTCCCTACCAAGTTCTTCGATCTTTTTTGACGTGATTCTTGCTGTGTGTGGTCGTGCATTGTCCTGATGAAAAATCACCCGTTTTCGATTCATCACAGCTGGTCATTTTTTCCTCAAAGCCTGGTTCAAACGCTCTTATTGCTAACAGTATATGGTAAGAATTAAAAGTGGATTATTCCTTGGCAATCCCACCAGATTGAAAGAATCTTTTGCCCATGACGTTCCCTTCTCGGCTGTGGCTGGAATCCTTTACCTTTACCAAGCCACTGTCTATGGCGCTTAACATTTCGATAAAAGATCAATCTTTCGTCGCCAGTCACAAGTCTATCCAAAAAGGTGAAACAAGTTGGTGAGAAGAGCAGATGTCAACACGGGATTTGAGGTTGTTTTCAGACAATTCATGAGGCACCCATTGTCCATGTTTAGGAACTTTTCCAAGTTGTTGAAGATGACGATGAACAGTTGTATGGTTTGAATTGAGAACCACTGCCAATTCCTCAAATGATAATGCAGGATTTTCTTCATGGGCTCTTTCAAGAAGCTTTTCATCAAACTCAACTGGACGTCCGGTTCGATCATCATGTTCAAGGGTGAAATCTCCACCTTTGAATTTTGCAAACCATCTTCTGCAAGTTCTTTCATTCACACATTCCTCTCCATAAACTGAGTGAATGTTTCTAGCCGCTTCGGATGCTGAGTTTCCTTTCTTGAACTCATAAAGCATTATGTGCCTCAAATGATTCTTGGGTACTTCCATGTTAGCAGGGTTTTAATCAAACAAAATTTAATTTTATTGTTCTCTGAAATAAAATTTGATCAGTTTAAATGCATCTAAACCTAACAATAATGTTCAGCTGCATTAGACATAAAATACTCTTTAAATTTCGTTCATTTTAAAAAAGTTTAAATTCGGACATACCTTATGGGATGACCTAAAATATATATATATATATATATATATATATATATATATATATATTGTTACGTATTGTCGTTTGGACTAATTTATTTTTCCCTCGTTTGTCAACGATGGTTTGTCATTCCTCTGTGTTAGTATTGTTGTTCATGAATTCAAATATCAATGCGAGGCTGACTGTATAGGTCGAACCAATCAGCAAACTCGAAACTCGATCAGTCAAATTGTTCCTGTAAATATAAGGCAGGTTATTTTTAATTGCAATTATGTCTTGTTTTTTAAAAGGCATAATGCAATTAAAAATAACCTGGCTTATATTTACTGTTCACGTCTCGTCCATTGGTCAACATTTACTAAACAATGCGGAGTGTACGTCAGGATATAGTGGCTCGACTCATTTCTCTCTGCAGTGCTCGTTCCGCTCAGCATTTAAGCATATTAGAAATGTTTTTATTAAATTACATCTACCGTCTCTCTACAGACAGAGAAAGCATTTTGTTCGCCCTCTCGGTCTTTTAGGGGGCATATGATTAAAATTCCCCACTTTATACTCACATGGAGCCAATTTCATTGACTCTTTTACCAGCATATTTTTCTTCCCACTCATTTTTATTAATACATTTGTATTTTAGTCTTGGATACTTTTCTCCACCTTACATTTTTCTTTACCTGTAGTGCAAATTGTTATTATTTCAATTTAATATTTACTAACGTGTTCTTCTGACGAAATGTCGGTTGAAAAGGATCCTTAAAGAAGAATTTCTTCTTGCGTTTATGACATTTTATAACACAAATACACCGGAAAACTATTTGATGGACAATTTATAATCGTACCATAATTTTAGGCTAAATCTTTCATGTATGTTGCAAAAATGCATTTGATATAACTTATATATAATAAACTAATATGCATAAATTTTATGCTACAAACTTATAAAGTATTGCGTATTATGTTACAGAATAAGAAAATGAATAAGATAAATAACCACCAATAAAATATCTACAACTACCGTTTTTATTTGTATGACCAACAATATATCTCCTGACCTGCTTTGTATATGCGACTCAAAACAATTGTTTTGATGGATTATCGGATTGCGTGTTGATATTGAGCGATTTGACAGATTTAGTTAATCCGGACTCCTTTCTAGATATTTATTACAAATAGGGCTGCGTAAAACTGGCAAAATTAGTAGCATGTTGTCTGTTTGAAGTACGCCTACCGATATGACTGGCTAGGCAGGTTCGTGATATGTAGACGTGGCTATGAATATAACGCAGATATGTATTGCCATCAGCAGTGTGCTCTTTTTTATTATGGCTATTTTTGGCTTGCGGATCTTTATGACATTTGTAAATAATTTCTCCCCACCCTCCTAATCGATCAGTTGCATTATTCTCTCTTTTGTCTTGTTTGATTTAAGTCACTTGTCTATTGAATCCTTAAAGTGCTCTTTTGGTTTACGTTGTAACCTTTTAACTCCTTTTATTTCCTTTATACAGTAGTTGATTTTGAATGCGCTAATCTTACATTCTGACCAAATGACACATCCAATGAGTGTGTGATTGTGTTATCTCAATTATCCACACCCTTGTTTTTTATCACATTTTTCCTTTGTTGGATAGAGCGTAGCGCGGAAATCATGGTATAAAAAATATTTACTACGAAACTTGATTTAAATTACCACCAGAAGTAGAAAAATTTTAAAGAAATTTTTAAATAATGATAGGAAATTCTGTATATTGGTTCATATCATACAATATCAAATCAAGAAATCTTTTTAACATTTAGCAACATATCTTCTTGAAATCTAACGGAAACACCTATTACTAGTCAGATGACATAAGTGGCAAAAGGAAATGTCACTAGAGATGCTCGTGTTTATCACAATCGCTGTTGTTTCTTTCCATTTTGCCCTGAAGTGAGATTTTCTGTTACCTATTTCTGTGCAGTCACATTTATAGCCGATAAAAATATCTACAAAGCATGTAAATCAGAACCAACTGAAAGCACGTCGATCATTGTTCAAAGAATTGCGGCTCAGAGCATCCTTCAGAATTCATATCAGTGCTAACATTAATTTTAGAATTTCTTTGAGGCAGAAACCAATGTTAAATAAATGGAGTCTAGTTTTATATAGATACAAAGAAAGCCATAAAATAATTTTTACACTTTCCTATTAGCGTAATGAATGTGAACAATACCATTGTGCACTCGATGCAGAGTTTGGTTAATTTTCTAACGAATTTACGGGTGTCTAAAATTTCATCATATATCTGCAGAAATAGTTATCTGTAAAAACAGTCATAAGACAAAACGTGCAACGATGCACTAATTCCTCATAGAACTGGTATATTTTACAATGTTTAAGAAAAATATAACAATAACCAAGGATTGTTTCCTAAAACCAGCAATTGATAATGAAAAAAAATGTGAAACAAATCAAACAATAATTTATGTTGGAATTTCTAGCATGAGGAATTAAAATTATTTACATGCAGAAGAATATTTACATTTTCTTTCATTATTATAACATTTTGGCTATTGTACCTTTCGGTGGTCATAAGGTGGTTATCAATCTGGGTATCATACAGCGAATTTCAAATTATTTAGTCTACCGGAATAGATTGTTCCCATTTCGTTGTCCATATCTTGTCTTTTTCAAATTTAGTGCTGCGGATTTATTACTCATGCTAAATCTCCTGCGTCGACGTCTGCACCCATTAGGGCAGGTACTTGAACTTACAATTACTATATCACCAAATCCAGGAACTAACGATTTTATCCTAATTCTTCGGGTAATCCTAAGTGTAGAACGTTAAACATTAAATGTGCATGCTGCTGAGACTCCTTCTGCTGCTGTTTAATACACTTGACTGAATTCATCGATGCTCGTGTATTCTTATTACACTTGCTGCTTCTGTTGTATCCTTGCAGGTAAATGTCTTCATCAGTCACCACAAAAGCAGTAGCAGTAAGAAAACGGAGGATTCATTGTATTCAGTCAAACGTGACACATAACAATATCAATCAAAACAATGGACAGGTTAATTTAAATACCCCAAGATCTACACTCAGAATTGTCACACTGGATTAAAGCGTTGATTCGAGACTTTGGTGAAATAATAATTACAAGTTCAATACTTTGACCAGCGAGTAGAGATTCGATAGAATCAGGACAAGTAAATAACTGAGCAGTACTAAATAAAAAGTAAACCAGATAGACTTAAACAAAGTCTCCTGAAAGAAAAGTTTAAATCTGTGGATTAAATAACAATTAATTATGATATGTGTACATAACTCCCAGAGATCGTTTGGAAAATGAAAGACCGAATGCTCCTTTTCTACCTCAGTTACATTTCTTATCAAATGTCGCGTTTTCACGACTAAAGACACTTTTAAATACCTCGTCGTCACATGAGTTAAGAAGAGGAAATAAACCATATAAACTTTCTGCAGCGGCAAAAACATAAAAATATCAAAGTAAATGAATTTACCCTACGCAAACACGATGGCAAGATAAATACCTTCATGGTCAATACTCTGCCCGTTCAAAAACAAGCAAATGTAGACAACTGACCATCTTGTATCAGGTTACCAGGTGTTAATACCCACTGAATATGAAACCCAGCACGATAGGGTGGACCAATATCTGCACTGGAAAATATGCAACTTTACAGGAACGAAACTATAAGAAACTAGTACGAATATCACCGAAACTTGGTTACATAATACCTGTAACAATTTCATGGTACTTTACAGTACATACACAGAGCAATTAATGCTAATGGCCCAGACATCGTGATCGAAGACTACAAAAACAAAAACGCTTTCTTATTGACATGTCTGATTATAATATATATTGAAGATCTTAAACAACTATCAACTTATAAGGATCTTGAAGTGGAAATCTAAAACATGTGGCACATGAGGACATTCCAGTTGTAATTGGAACCATTAGAATGATTGGTAAAGTTTCCCATAGACTCATTGAAGGGATTCCTGGTAGCCTTTTCCTTACAGAAATACAAAACCTTGTACTCACAAGTACAGTTCACAAATTATGGAGAGCTTTATCTATGCAAAATGTGTGTGATCTATTTGTTTGTTCGTTTCATCACTGGGAAATGCCATAAAGAGGTTTATGACCTTAGGTATCTGATTGAGACCCTGAAGGAAATATGTATACAAGAGAAATGAAATGAAGAAATAATAATAATAATAATAATAATAATAATAATAATAATAATAATAAGAAGAAGAAGAAGAAGAAGAAGAAGAAGAAGAAGAAGAAGAAGAAGAAGAAGAAGAAGAAGAAAATAGGGATCTGGCCTATAAATGATTATTATCTCTCTTTTTGGCGTCGACAAGTCAAACATTGTAGTCTTTGGCCGATGTCACTTTATGTCCGCGTTTATGTATTTAAGCTTTGTGTTTATTTTTTAAAAATTGCATTTTAAGTCTGCTTGACTTTATTTACACTTTAATTTTAAAAACATTTTCCACACTTCCAGCTGAAGTTTCCGTAACTGAATTGCGATTTTTATCTAAACTTAGTGTATCTTCGTCGATATATATATATATATATGTATGTGTGTGTGTGTGTGTGTATGTGCGCGCGCGCTCGGGAGTATGTATTTGTGTGTGTTTATATGTATGGGCATAGGTAAAGATAGTATTGGCTAATTACTTATTTTTCATTTTTTTCTCAATGTATGTTTCTGTCTGTCATTTTATCTGGTAGCCGTCATTGCGATTTAAACATTACTATCGTCAATATCATTTCCTTTTCCCTGTGTTACCTCCCTGAATGCAGTACTAGATGATGTATTTTTTAAATCTTCTATTTTACAGTGAGGGCGATCTCCTTAATCTTGGTCAACAATCGTCCTTGAGTTGGTAACTTGAACAAAATTAGTCATTCGCGGTCAAGAAGAAAACGCAAATTATTACAAATTTGAATGCTTGCAAACAAATACTCATACCGTATCGGTTGTCACCCAAGTCAACAAGCACCGCGTCTCTCAAAGAGGAAACTGTCTGGGGCCAAAAGCACTATCACTGGAAAAACAACTATAAGATACCTGATCATCAAATTTGGACTATTTCCAACCTGGGACCAAGTTAATCGATGCCAACTCAAATAATAAAAAGAAAACGAACGAAATGGACTCGCGAAGATTATCAACAAGTTATGATACATTCGAAATTTACAGGATAACATCATGGATCAGGCATACTAAATATGGAGAACTAGGTTGGAACCGGTATCCCAACGCAAACATGTTTTCCAATGTTTGCCAATGTCCGCAAGAACATCGTGCGAAATAAAAGATTCACAAATGCTGAAATAGATCAGTTAAAACTAAATATGAGACATAATGCAATAAACCATCACTCAAACAACAAAGTGATGAGACTGAAAATAAATAATATGACAGAGAATGATGTAAATCTGAAATAAATATGATACAAAATTATAAGGAAATAAAACTGACGAATCTACTTACAACATCAACTGCATTTATCCAGAGTGTCATTGAAGATGACTCAAACGACATCACGGCAGAATTTCTTGAAAACAACAGTGGTGAACCCACCGAAGCGTAAGACCACATCATTTAAATACTCAGTAGAGTAACTCGTAATCAAATGTCAGAGATAGACCAGCTCCCAAAGGTTCATATGACAAATCCCAATAAATCTATTGTGTAAATATACAACGGTGCACTGCAAACACTGTTAATGGAAAAACTACTGGGAAACATCAGAGACGTAAATAATGTCATATATTTAACAGCTTTAGCAGCTACTGGGAAGCTTGGAGTCGAGACAAAAGATCAAACAACAGACATAAAGCGCCAGCTTGGAAGGAAAAACTGATGCGAGAAAGAAAGGAAATGAGATGTCAGTTATCGATAGTAGATGAGATCTCAAGAAACCCATAGTTCTGAACACGCAAATGCTGGGATCAAGCGGAGATATAAAATTAAATTCGTTAAATGACATTCCACCACTCAAGGAAATACTAAAACAGAAAAGACAGTTAAACACGATAAGTAAGGTGTTGTAGGTTCTATTTCCAAAATGAGATATTCCAAACGGACCATAAGAAATTTTACAGGGAAACTGGAAAAGCATTATCCGTTGAAAAAGTACATAAAATTTGGAAGAATACTTGGAGCAGCCCAAAGGAATATAACCCTAATGCAGATTGGATCCATGAAGAAGAACGAATGATTGATAAACCTCTACAAAAATGGGAAAATATAATGACATCCACAAAATGGAAATCCCCGGGAAATGATAAGGTAACCAATTTTTAGGTCTACCATCTGTCTTCTATCCATAAAACACTAGCACAAACTATCAACGCTTATTAGTAATCCCAATGAAGTCCCAGAATGGATCACTGAGAGTATTACATAAGTCCTGCTAAAAACGGGTGAAACTGATTCGAACATTATAGGTCAAAAACGTTTCTGTCCAACACGTATAAACTGATCACGTCTGTACTGACGAATTGTACTAAATCTCTTCTCGAACAAAGCAACATTCTTCCTCTGGAACAGAATGGATGGAGGAAAGGTTCATATTACCTTAAAGTTTTTGATAGTGTGTCACACTCTTGCCTCCTTAAGGCTTTGGAAATATACAAAATCTCCTTGGTGAAAGTAAATCTCCTTGAACATAGCATGGGAATCTGGAAAACCACGTTATACCTCAATCACAATTTAAGCACTGCCATATCCATCTGCATGAATATCAGACGAGGCAAAAACTTTCAAGGAGACTCCCTGTCAACCCCCTTCTGTTTTGTCTGTCCTTAATCCCCCTTATGCATGAACTAAACAATAATAGTTATGGATACAAAGTAAGCAAGAAATTGTTAAATCAAATATTCTACATGGATGATCTGGAATTCAATACGATAGAATATATCATTGACGACATAGGTATGGATTTCCGATTAGATACATGTGCCAAAGTAAAATTTAAGCATGGGAGAATTAGAGAAACACACCCAATAGATCTAGACATTGTCACAGATATTAAGAAACTGGAACAAGAATAAGCCTATAGATACATAGGAATTAGCGAAGGAGATGCAATATAGAATACACAAATGAAGGAGAAAGTAAGAAAAGAATACTAAAGGCGTGTGCGTCTGGTACTGAATACCGAGTTGAATTTTTTAAAAAATACCAACTATAAACACATTGGCTGTTCTCGTGGTGGAATACAATTTCAACATCCTTAATTGGACTATAGCTGGCATTAAGCGAATGGGCTCCAAAACGAGAAAGTTTCTCACTTGCCACCGCATGCATCTTCCCAAGGCTAATGTTGATCGTCTGTATGTGTCTTGATCCGAAGGAAATCGAGGATTAGTTCAACTGTCTCACAAAACTACAACAATCGGCCGTCAAAGATACCTGCTTAGTACAGAAGACTGGATAATGAGATGTGTCAAAAAAACATGAACAAATTAGAAATTTTATCAATAATAAATGAAGCCAACAAGTTTAAAGTGGAGTTACAACTGTGTGAAAAAAATCATATAAAATATAATACACATACTGAAGCTGGAAAAAATGAAAATAATAGCGAAGGCAAATTCAATCGACCAGATAAAGAAACGATGATAACGATAAACCTCTTCATAGTCTATATTTAGCCAGTACGAAAAAAGCTGATGTAGACACACCTGTACCCATCAGTGCCTACGTAGTGCAGGTTTAAAAGCTGAGACCGAATCTTATTCTTGCTGCATAGGACCAATACTTGCTGACTAGAAATTACCAATCCTACATACTGAAAAATTGTGTTAGCCTCAAATGCAGATTCTGTGATAAAAATTGACCATCTTGCATCAGGTTGCACGATATTGGCACCTAGTGAATATAAAACACAGATTGGAACAATATCTGCATTAGAAAATCTGCAAATTTTACGGAAAGGAAACTGCAAGATATTTGTATGAACACCACCCAAACTCGGTTACAGAGATAATTACTGTAACAATTTTATGGGTCTTTACAATAAGCACAGACAGAACAATCAAAACTACCCGCACTGGCATTGTGATCAGAGAGAGGAAAAAACAAAATGTTCCTTCTCTAGTGACATTGCAGTCCCTGCAAACTGCAATGCACCTTTGGATTTCTTTTTAAAACAATATCTAAATAAAATCAACTTGAAATCAAAATTTCAAAAATATGGCACATGAAGATATCAACAACTCCAGCTGTAGTTGAAAACCTGGGATTGATTGGAAAAGATTCCAATAGATTAATTGATATGATTCCTGGTACCCATTGCCTTAAACACATCCCAAACATTGTACTCACAAATACAGCTCACACATTACGAAGTGTTTTATCTATGTAAGATATGTTTGATTTTAGGAGTTTTTTTCCTCAAACAACACTCAGTAGAAAATGCTATGATATCATTTCTGACTTTAGGCCTCTTGTTGGGACACGGAAAGAAATGAGTATACATCAGAAAGCAAAGGGAATAATAATAATAACAACAACAATAATAATAATAATAATAATAATAATGTATAAATAAATAAAATAAAATTAGATACAAATAAACATATAGCATTACATCAAAACTCAATAAACTCTATTCAAAATAATGTAAAATTGAATTAATGACAACTAAATCTATAATGTATATGATCAGAACAAAAAATATTCATCTTGTCTTTACGTATGCATTTAATGTAGCTGGATTTTGCAAACACTCACGCATACATACACACACACACACACACACACACACACACACACACACACACACACACACACACACACACACATGTGTGTGTGTGTGTGTGTGTGTGTGTGTGTGTGTGTGTGTGTGTGTGTACGAGAACCAATTAATAGGTCCGAAAGCTGTCATGTGGGCTAATTTCTATCTGAGGAATTGGGGGTATACGGATTTGTTCTTAAATTTGAGAAGTGTTGGGTTAAATTCATTTACAAAGTCGTGCATAATTTAATCTCATGACATTAAAAATGAATTCACTAAGCTCTGTTCGATAACCTTATATTCAAAAATTGATCAGTAATAAAACAATGTTTTACATAGAAAATATGATAATGATCAATGTGTTAAACAAATCATTCATTGCTGTTGAATTTAGGGAGTATATCATAGCCAAAATAAGGTTACTGTGCAAGTGAATTTTTCCCATCTTTGCAAATTATTATATACAATTAATAGGAGAAGGTAAATAAATGAAGGCATCCTCATATGAATATGCTATATATGATTTAAAATATTTTTCGCTCTCCATTTTTCCGAACCATGTTATTAAAACCTTTCTTCTTGCAATATCGTGGATCTCTTGTTTATTAATCTTCTTCAATATTCCAAACTGGTAATTATTCTAACAGAATTTCGATCCTCAACACTTTCTGTTGTAATACACTTCTGCCATGTATGCTGTATATCCGTTGACTGAGTTACATTTCATATTGTTAACAATAACAGTTTAGTGTCTTTGCTGTTAATAGTTCCACGTCATTGTGTCGAATTATTCTATTTTCAACAAATACTCTAATTCCGAAATCACAATGATCATGAATAAAACAGGATTCAACATCCAGTGATGCCGATTGAATAAATGTATATTCGATGATAGATTATATATATTATAACATGTCCAAGTGTAGTTCGTGTCTCATAATAGGATTTGGATTCTTTAAAACTAGCGTATGATGATAGGCAAAACAGAAAACAAGAAGTACGTATTTGTTGTTAATAATGCATTGTATCTGATGTTTGGGTTAATTTGAACTTTATAAATAATTAATGGAAAGCTGTTTTAGGTAAATAACTAGAAGCTCTTCATAAAGATTCAGTTTTAATATAAATGAGCTGATCCTATTGTTGCAGCATTTTGCTAGTTTCAGTTAAACTCTGTAGAAATAAGAACCTCTAATATGGCTCAATGGTAAGCGTCATTGCCCAGAAAAGCAAATTCGTCTTTCACTGCAGATTTCGCAGGTTTTATCTTGTCCTTCCTTAGGAATATAAATAGGAATAAATAGGAAATTTGAAATTTATCCTGTTTTTCCAGTCAATCATTCAGGAAACGTTTCGACAAGGATAAGGAAACATAATGCTTATTGATATACTTATACAAATTCACGCCTTCATTTAAGATTTCAAAGGTAAAATGGGATTAACAGAAAAATTAGAGGTGGAAATCAAGGATGAGATATGCTTATGTAAATAAACAAACACTTTTACTAGATTAAATGTGGCACAAGAATACACATAGACAGGCAAGGAGAATGAATCTCATGGGCCAGTGTTAAAGATCAATCAGATTGAGTTTCTAACCATTATTACATGAGAGGCTAGAATATATTTACAAAGTGTAGCTTATGTTCACCTCAAGGATTCAAGCAAGGATTGAACTCACTACAGAACCATAACGAGCTGACTAGTTTGCTATCCGTTTTCTCATGACATAAAAATTAAAAATAAAAGTCGAAATGAATGGTTCGGACAAAATCTGATAGTATAATGAGATAGATAGATAGATAGATAGATAGATAGATAGATAGATAGATATGGTTTGATATTTAGGAATCATCTGCGGGACTGATGTCGTATAGACAAAGAGAGAGATTTTAATAATCGGATATAAAAAGATAACACTCAGACATAGATATTTAAGGGAAGAGTATTGAATGTTGGACATAAGCTATTATATGAGAAATATAACGTGATACACCCAGGACAAAAGACTGTCTACTGTGACACAAAAGCCTCTTTTCAATTCATATCTATAATATGTTTTGATAAGGATGAAGTAAAAAATAAATATATTTCCTTTGAAATAGAATATCCACCAGGATTACACCTCAAATATAGTACATGCAGAAGCTATCGTTAGTTTAATCTATAATTTTCATTAAACACAGCTAAGTTATATGTAAACGTCGTTCAGAAATTCTTAGCAGCAACAATGTAAAACAAAAAGTAAATAATATTTCAAATCTGGTGGAGCGGGAAAAATTCTTCAATGGGAGATGAATTTTCTCGGTAAGTTACACACAAATGACAAATTGCAAAGTATATGAATCTGTGATGCTAAATGCATGTCGCTGCAATGTTGATTTCGTCATTCCAATAATAAAATGAGGTTTGACTACATGGATGACGACAAAGTTTCAGGCGTGTCTACATACAGCATAACCAAAAATATTTGCCAATGATCTACTTCTTATTTTGTAGTTAGAATGATGATGCTAAATAATCGCCTGAGTTTTTTTTATTTGACCGCATAAAAGACTAGACCAAACATAGAAGATATTAATACAACCAGTGGATTTTCATATTTCGTATCAGCTCAAATTATTTGTTTTTATATGATGTGCGTTTCTGCATCCCAATGGTTTGAAATTCAATTCTGTTGTAGTGAGCGTCATTTCCATTAGGTTACTCTTGGTTTTGGTCTCCTACCAGGCCGGGTTAAGTATATTAAATCATTATTTAAATTTGATTTAATTAGAAGGATCTCAGAGTAAGTCCAAGCTACATTGCGTCAAACGACGCGTAGTTAAATGGGAAAGGTGGGGAGATAGAGAAATATAAGTACACAGATGCAGAGAAAGAGATAAAAAGAAATAGGAAACCGAAATACATGTTCTTCATCAGGATATATGAGATTTAAAAGAGGACGGCAATAATAATAGGAAAACAAAAGCTGGTAGAACACAAGGAATGATTGTATGGCGGATAAATCTTTCACAAAGTCAATGGATGAATCCGTCATTGTCCATACCATGGACTGAAACACGATACTGATAAAATAAGTAGTTTAGTGACCAATATAAAGAAGTAAGCAGAATGATCAGATAGGAATATCACCTTGATAATGTTACACAACACCGGAATTAATAAGTTTACTACAAGAATAAAAGAAATACACCACAGCGTCAAAGACCTCAAGATCTAAATAAAAGAATTTTGATCATACGATGCTGTGGAGATTGCCCAAGTCCTGAATCAACATGTCACATAAAAAGAGAGAGGGGAGAGAGAGAGAGAAAAGGAAGGAAGGAAGATCACTGGCTTAAATCTACCATTTTACAGAAAACATTAATAAAGTGAATTATAAAATATAAACCAATATACAAAATATGAAGAAATTAAAATAAGGTTCCTATATAAGATTTAAGGTACCAATATTTTTAAAGCACAATATAGAGCAACATTTTGAATAATACGTCTTGTGTTTAAGTGGGTCTAAACATCAGAGAACTACACTGTAAAATAATGCTTAACAATTTCGTCTCTCAGACCATTTGTGACGAATTGTATTTTATTCTCTCTGAGTGCACGGCACTTGGAAAATTGGGTTGTACAGAACTAAAAATATCCAAACGTATGGCAATTGTTAAGAAATCACACTTGATCATCAATCAATCAATCACCTACTCGGTTCGTTTCTCTCTATGTGGGCAGAATAAATGCCTTTCGATACTAAGCGACATTTCGTAATGAACATGGAATATAGTATCAGAAGCCAGTTCATTTTAGAGCGTGTAAAATATTTTCCAAATAGTCGACATATTTGAAACGTACAAATGTCGCATTGTCACTTCTTTAAGCAACTAGCAGTTCTACAAAAATATTTCGTGAAATAAAAGATGAAAACTTTACTTCTCTCTCTTATTTAGCTTTATTAGATTTATTTGAAATATACATAAGAAAATATTATTTTTAGATGGCTGTAAAAAAGGAATTGACTAACATTTCTTATATGTCTATCCATAGAAGCAAATTTACAGTTATCTATCTATCTATCTATCTATCTATCTATCTATCTATCTATCTATCTATGTCTCTGTCTCTCTCTGCATATATATATATATATATATATATATATATATATATATATATATATATATATATATATATATATATATTAATAAATATACATATTATACCTCAACGTTAGCACAAGCAATCTTCATGTGCTGAATATAAACTGACCGTTATACAGTTTGAATTACGATATATCTGGTTTCACATTGTTGGCGTAAAAAAATAAAATTTACCAGCTTTTCAACAAGACATAAACTGCATTTATTTCCTTTACCGTTATAAGCCTTAGCTCTGGATATAAGCTCCTAGTCGATTGAAGGTGAGATGCCATCGTTCTTTAATTGCTAGAAATATTTGCAGAGAGCAGTGCTGTTTTTGTATTTCAAATTATTGAAGGTTATTATATGATGCTAAAAACAATACTTTATAGGATTTCCAGTGGAACCAATATAGAAATTAATATCATTACCTGAATGTATGTTCGCTCGGTATATAATATTATAGGTCATATATTGAGAGTTTTAGGGACAGTTATTAATTTCGCGGCGGTTGCATTTATTTTTTTAGAAGAATTTACGTTGTCTTGCTAATATATTTGTTTAATATAATGTTGTTATGACGTGTGATGGATGTGCCTATGCAGTAATAGCCGTCCTTAACATTGTTTTTATTAAAAAAATCCTTTTTAGTTTTGGTGAATTGTTAAAGTAGTTATCGATTAAATTTAATAAACACATATTTTATTTTATGTACTCTAAGTATTTTAAAAGTAATATACAGTTTTTCTTTTTAAATTATTTGAAAAGTTGAAGTCATTAAATTCCGATACACCAGCAAAATAATTTTAAAATTATATCATTTTTATGTGTTTTTGTTTTACAAGAATAAAAAATATAAATAATTATATTCGGAGCTTTGGAAGGTTCGCTCAGTCACTAAATAAACAAGGATATATAAAGCATTGCAGACTGATGTATTTAAACTCACCCACATCTACAATCGTGCCTAAGACTTGTAATGATATTATGTTTCGTTACATTGTAATTGCTTGTCATATTGTGGATTCTATGTGTTTTGTTTTCATTATTTAATGATAACAAAACTTGCTTATCGAGGAGAGGGACAATGTATAGGATATTTGGCAATTGACTTATTAACAAACTTGTTATTTCGCAAAATATGTCGAAACATCCACTGAACCCAATTTTGTTACAAAATTGTAATAAGGAAAATTAAGAATATCTGTATTCTTAATTAAATATATAGTTAACGTCTCTCTCAGAAATGAAGTATTTTAAGGACATGTTTTTTCTTTATAATAGTGAATCGATGTCACTATATTTCTGTAACCTATCTACATGTAAATACAAATAAGAATGTAACTATAATTTTGTCGAACATTCACTAGCGAATTAATCAAGCATAAGGAGAAGCTTTTAATTAACAGTTTAAATAATTAAAAAAATGCATGGAAAGCTGTTTATCAAAGAATAGTAAATTTATGCTTATTTCTTTTACTGACATTTCTTTGATTAGAAGTTAGATGAAATAACTTTTGAATGTCTTGTTAAGTGAAATTAGCAGTTTTAAATTTTACCGATTAAAAGGACATGAGAGACGTACTGTATATGCACACTATTCCCTTGTGAAAAAAACTAACAATACTCGACGAATAGATGTTAAATAAACGGTAAGTGCTGATGGATAGTTGCGGAAACAGGAACACGTCTCATGCGAAAAATAAAAAAACAGAGAGCGGAAAAGTGAGTTTATATGTAACAACAGCCAACACTATCACAGTTCGAAGCCTAACTATTGATTCAATGCAAAAGTAGAACCAAATATGGAAAAAAACAGACTTCACCTTGCAACGTGAGGATTGCTTGAATTTGCGTGTAGCAGAGGGGTAAGCGGCTGAAGATGTATTATTATATTACACGCAGGCAAACACAGACGCAGGTGCGCACACACACAGACACACATACACAGACACATATATATATTATGAAATGGACTAAATTTGACAATTACTTTAACGTAAAAAAATTATATATATATATATATATATATATATATATATATATATATATATATATATATATATATATATATATATATATATATATACATACACACACACACACACACACACACATATACACACGCAACACAAACACACACACACACGTAGTTTATTTAGGTGTTTGATTTAATAAAAATATAAGCTAAGCTCTTTGCAGCATCGTCGTTTGAGCAGAATATTTTTTTTCATATCAGGTGATAAACTGGAAAGGGAATTGCCGAGATTACGTGTTTTGCTCTGCGTGTATATATCCAATATATATATATATATATATATATAATATACATATATATATATGAATTTAAGACATTTATGATATGTTTAACGATCTTTTTATAGATACAAGTATTTAAGCAAATGCTCTGTTTTATAATAAACAGTATTAAATAATATTTACCGGCCTGAATGTCCGAGAAATTTTCATAGAAAATTTTCGTTCTCCGACAGGAATCGAACCTGCATCCTATACGGCCACAGAGAAGCGACTGGTTAGCAAAGTCGATTTTACTATCTTTAAACTTAAATCTTCCGTGAATCTCTTCTATTCATATCTGCTCTAGCGTATCAAATGTAAACAAATGACGTCATATATTTTTGAATTGGACATAGTCGTACAATTTATTTAAAGACATTTATGGCATGTTTAACGTTCTTTTTATAGATACAAGTATTTAATATATTTTTGAATCGGACATAGTCCGACAATTTATTTAAAGACATTTATGATATGTTTAACGTTCTTTTTATATAAACATATCAAAAATGTCTTTAAATAAATTGTCGGACTATGTCCAATTCAAAAATATATGACGTCATTTTTTTAAGAAAGACATATTTGCCTGAAAGATTTGGCCCGTAGTGAATATATATATATATATATATATATATATATATATATATATATATATATAACCCCAAACATATAAACCTTTTATATCGTAACCAGATGAATTCTAATTATAAACAAGACGAACATATCCTAAAAAATATAATAAAAACTAATACATCCACCACAGAGCCTAGCAACAAATTAAAACTATACTATACTGAATCCACTATATCTAATAAAATCTTTCGTAATGACTCTTCCCCGACCTCTTGCGTCTTGCAGAAAACCAACATCGCTTATAAATATAAATGTCCTCTGGAAGACTTCATCTCCAACGAAAAAAAAATAATATCCATATCGGACACACGGCAACAACACTTTCCCCTAAACTATGTCTTCACCTGAATAAAATTTGCAACAACATACCTGTCCAAACTCGCAATTCAGAAAAATCCTAGTCGAAAATTGCTCCATACTTTCCAACAAAATGAATAAACAGAAAATAAAAATTCTCGAAGCTATTTATATCAAAATGTTGAACCAAACCTCTATTAAATTAATTACGAATACACCAAAAACAGTTTAAAATGTGTACAATATATCGTCTTTAAATGCTAGGATAGTTTTCCCTTTTCTAGCAACTACTCAAGCCTCGAATCTTTCTACAGCATACATAGTTACCACCCCTAAAACGGTGTCTGGAAACCAGCGATGGCACAGCTTCCGTGACTCCACATATAAAAATCGTAATCTTTAAATGACCACAACAATTTTTGTCCTTCACAATTATGAACACTAAATACTTACTCTATATTTAACAATACACTGATGATGACTTTATGCTATGTCGAAAGTACTCGGAATAAATATAATATAAGCCAACACGATGTTTTCCTCTCGTCTTTTAACAACCGGACAAAATGTTTATTCGTGTAAATAAAAGGATTTTATCGAAAATATTAGTCATAACGTGTCTAAATTATTTTATGAAACCTCTCTGAATATATATATATATATATATATATATATATATATATATATATATATATATATATATATATATATATATAATTATTTTCTTGGGGGTACAAAATGTTATTATAGAAATAAAAATGGCGAGGGTTACTTTACCATTCATGTTTAAAAGTAAGAGAGGTAAAAAATTGCCAAGAGAGTTGATGTAATCAAAGCCCACAAACCTTATGGACGACGACTCTTTTCATTTTCTTTTTTCTCTTTCTTCTTTTTGCGTAAAAAAGAGGCTGTATTATGCTTTTAAATCTGATTAAATCTTACTCAACAGTAATTTACAATCGCCTGATGAGATGCTTTGTATGCGCATCGAAACACGGCTGCAATTGTGTATCGATTTTGATAGGTTTTCCATGGAATATCCTAAAATACAGTGTATAATATATATATATATATATATATATATATATATATATATATATATATATATATATATATATATATATATTACACTGTATTTTAGGATATTCCATAATTCCATACATAAACATATAGGGTGTTCTGGCTAAATTTGGCAGAGGTTAATGTTTTAATTAATTTACTTTAATAATTCCAAATTAGCTTGGAATATCTGTAAAGAGTAACAGGCGTTGTGGCACGTAGTCGCTACAGATTTAGAGGCGTCAAAGTTAACTGACATGAACAAGTGGAAAATCACGTGAATATTGACAAAAAATAACCTGCATCATTAGTGCCGGGCTTGAAAATGCCACACACATGACAGCTTCTCAATGCAATTTGAACGCAATGAACACAATAAGACGTGAAATGGAGAACTGTAGCGGAGACTACAAGGCTGTGGCTTGTACGAAATAACACAGCATATGGCCTTATTGTCATGTCACCTGAAATCTTTGAACAGGGTCTCAGATTCATTTCGGATGGCTATGTGTAGTTGCTGAACACCTGAGGCAAGCCTTGATTGGAGAGGGAGGTTACTGAAAGACCATATATGTGACAGCAACACTGCCACATCCCCGGAAAGAGTTAGAAATGGTTCTCAGATAATTTGTACACCATCAGCCGCAATATCTGTCCCCCTAACTCCGCTGATTGTAATTCTATGGATTATTATGTGTGAGGAGGCGTTGAGAAAGATACCAGCAGCAATGCTTGTAACATCAAGACCAAGCTGATCGACAGGAAAAAGGGGACATTTAATGTTCACCCTAGGAACACCGTGAAGGCTGCATGAGCCAGATCCCGGAATAGGATCGAAGCAGTAGTAGATGCTGAGGGTGGCTTCTTTGAATGAATTGTATTTTGACTGTTATAACAGATGACACTTTTCTATTTTATGTTTCCCAGTTGATTTATTTTGAGATATTTACTTTAATTTCACTTTAATAAAACTGTCAAATCCCAGTCGAAAGTACCTGTAATTCGGAAAATGTGATAAAACAAGCAACCATTTTCCCGAAGGAAAACACAAGCGACAAAAAAAAATCATACATAGTAATGGAAACTGGAAACAGAGACTATAGTCACAGTCATTCTCCAATACTGCCTTGAGAGACCAAATCACTCTATCCAAGCATTATTGGAAGATTAAAGATAGTAGTTTCACTCCTATAATTAAAGGGGAAATCATCTATCGGTCTCAAAACCCCAACAACTTCCGGGACAGATGCGATATGGGTATACAAGAAAAAATTGCTATAATTAAATACGCAAATGCTACCCAATTGTTAAACCAAAGGAGCGAAATAATCTTTAAATGTAGACATTAGAACAAATCCCCTTAAAACGCTTATAATGATTTTTTGGAGGATTGCACACTTGAAGTGTTGGTACGTTTATATGATTAATAGCGTATATAGATGTATATTTATGCGTATGTAAGAAGGTATGTACACGTGTGTGTATACGTCTAGGTGCGAATGTGAGTTGGTATTTAGTTTCACACGACTGCCTTTTGCGTGTTTCTTCACACATCGTTGGATCTATGACTGACTTGACACTGGACAGCACACCTATAAACTAACATCTTTTGATCATCCATACACCATTGTTTTTATTTGCACTTGTATTTTTATTTTCTCTCTTAATTTTCGGAATTTATTTGGTTTATTTATCAATATTTAAAATCCGTCCATTTAAGTCTGATAGTATGATTACTATTGCTATTATTGTAATTTCTAAATATTATTTGTGTTAAGGACACCTCCATTGAACTAACTACTGGAAATGTATCGGTTGGTCATACCTAACACAACCGGCCATAACAGTTAACTTGCAGTATAAACCAATGTACAATGTTCCAAATTTTAAGGAAATTCTTGGGTGGGTCAATCTGTTACGGTTTACTACTACACATCCGTTACTCTCTTAATCTTTCTTTTTCAAAAAAAAAACCCCCAAAAAAACAAACCTCCATGTCATCTATTCAAAAGAGCCTTCCCATTTTTTCTCACACCATCTCTCTTGCTTTCCATTCCCACTACTAATCTAATATATCTGCCCGGTATATTGTATCAATTGCTTAATATTGTCTCCATTATCTAATTATTTGTATTAAGGACTCTTTCATTAGACTATCGGTCACTTTGATGTATAACCCAATATAAAAAATCCCAAATTTTAAAGGATAAATTCTCGGCCGTTCCAGCCGATTTAGGTTTACTACTACCCAACCATTACTTCACTGACCGTTTCTTCAGAAGAGATGAACATTTCGGTGTCCCTGAAATAAATTATAATCGAATAATTAAAGTTTCCTTCTTTATTATTATTATTATTATTATTATTATTATTATTATTATTATTATTATTATTATTATTATTCTCTGTAGTCTACATTGAGGTCTCCCTGGATTTATAAACAGACACTGATAATGCCAACAAGTGCAATTATAGTGCTATTCAAATCCAACATTTAAAAAAAATATATATTGGGAGTGACAAGAATCCTTTTAAAACCAGATGGTATCATCATGTATTATCTTTCAATAATAATGCTTAAAAAATATGACGTCACTTTCTAAAAATATTTTGTAACTTAAAAGATGTTTAAAAAACCTACGGTTAAATGGAAAATACAAAAAATATTTAGAACTTGTAAATCTTTAAATGAGCCTTGCTTCTTATGCTTACATGAAAAATTAGAAATTATCAAATTTGCCGACAAAATATCTCTGCTAAACAAAGAACTGAATTAACTGTAAATTGCCGACACACTATATCTTTTACCTTACAATATAGCTATTTTTTAAAACATTAGTTAATTCCATTTCTTATTATCATAATTTATAAGTAAATAATGGTGCACCCTCTACAAGTAATTATCTTATTTTCTTAATTCAGACATAGTATTGCTATGGATTGCCGTCCAGTTAGTATTATTTATATCTTATATAGATGTTTCACATTTTTAAAATTTTATCGACAGATCCCTATAAAAAGCATCCGTAAATTGAAAATTTTAAAAAGTTCTGTTGAAATTAACTTTACGTCTGATTATCCTCCTTCCGTTCAAACTCTGCTTCATTTTAAAAAAAATGAACATGTCATATTTGTCTACAATCCCAATACATTTGTTACTTTCATGATTTCCGTAATTGTCAACAGTGACCTTTCGAAGTTTATCATGTAATGAAAAAATAACTCCCCCACCTCCATCCTCTCAGCTTAATATTTTATTTAGCGTAGATCTTATATTTAATTAGTTGACCAAGACAAATTTAGAAGTCTATTTTTAATTCTGACGATTTATTTTCTTAACATCCCCCCACCCTTTTTCTTTCGGGGAAAAAAGGTAACAGTTTACTTTTGAAATTTAAAAAAGTTAATCACCAGTCATAATTCGCCTGAAGAGGTAGAATGTAGTGGTGAAACACGAAAGCTATTGTGTAGAGATTTCACCATGTTTTGTTCTGATATCTAAAAATAAATTAATATATACATAATATATATAATTTATATAAATTATTTGTATATATGTGTGTGTGTTGTGTGTGTGTGTGTGTGTGAGTGAGAGAGAGAGTGCGTGTGTCTATGCGTGTGTATTGCCAAACATTACCGTGAGAGAGAGTGTAGGGAGGTGTACTTGCATATTCAATAGTACTGAAAGGATTTCAATTCACATGAAGTGAGCAATAATAAGACTTTGTAACGGTCCGAATAAAGAAAGTGCATAAGAAGGCTTGCGTAAAAGCATCAACTTGATAATAAGCTATACTTTGAAAGAAAGACGACCAATTGTATCCTAAAGGTGCAGTCATAATATATCTTTATTACTTTCTTGTAGGAAGGATCTTATCTCTCCAACATTTCCCAGTTGATATGAATAATCATTAAAGAATCTCTCCAACATTTCCCAGTTGATATGAATAATCATTAATTTTTCTAAATATTTTTTATAGCTTCTATTTCAAATAATATATAAAATCAACACTTGAATTGTTTAGAAAATACACAATAATAAATAGGCAAAAATAAATACATGCAGGCAAAATAAGTTAATTTGGCAACTCTGGAGATTGCCTATGTGTGATGATCGCTAATAATGTATTTATTAGGAAGTCGAATGGAAGTTTTGCCACCATATATGAGATTTAAGTGGATCAAAACACATGAAATGTTTCCCCAATTGTACTAAACTGCGTGATATGAGTAGCGGTTTCAATCTCTGGCTAATATTGAATATTAACACTCAGTTTCATTTGATTGATTTGTTCGAAATGAAGTGATGAAAAAACCTTAACTTCTAATATAAATTTTTGAGGCCCTATTTGAATCTGTGCACTTGTGATCGATTCTCTTCTTTTAAAACTGTCAAATTGTAAAATTTCGAAAGTATGTTTGAAAGATGCTTACACGACTTAAACATGTTCGCTTTGCGAATTAGCTCAAGTATACAGATATACTGATTTTAGTGTGTATATATATATATATATATATATATATATATATATATATATATATATATATATATATATATATATATATATATTTATATATAAATTTGAACACTGAATTCTAAAACCATTCGTCAGACCATGTAGCCTGTGATTTTGCTTGGCTATTTATCGATGCAGGTAAGTAATGCATTGTCCGTATTCTGTTGTATTACTCTAAAGCTTCTTTTGGTGTACGGTAACGGTCATTAACGGTTTTATATTTAGATGATATTGAGTGGAAACAATACTGGCATCGGATGCGGTTTTTGATATTTATAATGCTGTGTGTTTACTTTAAATAACTAAAAACCGCATCCTGACCCAGAATTATTCCCACAGTTCATATATGGCGTGACGATTGCATTTAGCGTGAACCAGATTGTCGCTTCTAGTTGTTCACTTCAGTGTCTACTTTTATATTTACATATGCTCTATCCGTGATATATTGTTTTCTCGTTTTTGGAATATTCAACGAAAACAACAACAAAAAAACACAGACACACAAACACACAGGAAACAGCGTTAAGAAATCGCGTCTAATCGAACCGGATAGAATATACAAACAAAAACAATCCAAAGAAATAAAATAGAATAAGAAACATAACCTGGTTCAACCTACTCTACAATAATGCAAGAAAAGCAAAATAGTAAAAAAATATTCTTCAAAATAATTGAAAAACATTTCCCAGTACAGTAAAAATCAGTTACAGCTGCATGGATAGCAAAGACAATAATAACTACAACATAAATCAGCAACAAATTGTCGAAACAAAAACAGATACCCACTAAACAACAAATGCCTAACCAACTACAAAGTATATAAAGACACTGTAACAAACAGCAAAAACACGGAAAAAAAATTCATATAAGATCTACCGAAACAATACTTAAAGAAAGATTTAATAATAAAAAAATCTCATTTAAAACAGAAAAAAACAAAAACGGCACAACACTATCAAAATACATATGAAACCAAAATCAAAATAACATCATTACCCAAATTAAATGGAAATTTATAAAAACGCAGCCCCACACAATAGCAATAGTAGAAAATGTAAATTTTGTCGGGAGGAAACATTAACAATCATCACCTTTAAGAATCAAGACAGCTTACTAAACAAGAGGAACGAAATAATTGGGAGTAGCAGGCATAGAAACAAGAATCTAATTTACTACCTAAATAATAACATTGACGAAGGAAAGAAATACAGCACAAAACGCAAACCACCATACTTAACATCTAGTTCATACCAATCAAAAACACAATCCATACAGAAAAGACTAACCACAATATCAACAAATAATAACTAATAAAATAATACACAACTATATAAAACAAGCACAAACGGACTTACAAATCACCACAACTCCACATCTTACAATCTCAAAAAGACATAGACACGCTCTGCACAAAAACCACAACATCAACAAAATTATAACGAACAAAATAATAGCCAAACAGACAAAACGCACGCAACGTATCACAACTACGCTCTTTACAAAACGCGAAAACGCACTAACGCTAAGTATAAAAAACGCGAAAAGATAAAAATCAAGAAAACAATATACAATGTGCACACTGAGTAAAGATAAATAATACAAACTACTAAAAATATACATACATTTAATATCAAGAACTACTAGTATAAGGGCACAAACGTACAAACGCTGACCCATAAACACGCATACACAAAACACAAGAAGGCATTTAGAGTCATATACACAAACAATCAGCATACACATGTCGGTGTGTTTATGTATGCATATTTATATGTATGTCTGCATGAAGGCATGTATACTCATGGGCACACACATAAACACACTCCAGCACAAAAACCCAACCGTGAGATAAATTAAATGGTTAAAACAAAAAAAGAGTATCTACAATGCCAGGATAATAAGTAATAAAATAATACCAATCATAAAAACATGCGAATCCAACATAGTAATCACTACAACTGTGCCGCTTACAAAACGCAAAAATACGCAAACACTTTCCACAACACCCACATAAAAAATTAATCAATGAAATAATAAGCAAACACACAATACACACACAAACCCAACACACACAAATTACTACAAGTACACTTTTTACAAAACGCAAAAACACAGACATTAAATATAGAAAAAAAACGAAAATGGAAAAAAAATGAGAAACTAAAAAACTCAAAATACATATACAGTTAACATCCAGAACTACTTATAAAGGAGCGTGAACGTACAAACGCGCGCACACACACACACACACACACACACACACACACACACACACACACACACACACACACACATACACATACACATACACGCACACATCCAAACACAAATACACAGTCAGACGTCACATACAAGCAAACAAACATACACGTGAGCGTGTGTGTATGAGTGCATGTTTGTATGTGAGTATGCATGCATACATACACATTCATCGACACACAAATAAACACACATAAACCACACAAACATACATACTTACACAGAAATTCAAACGTAACATAAATTAATGAGTCCAAACAATAAACCACGAAAAAAAAGTCAGTAGGAAAGATTAGCAATAAACCAGAGAACAACGGAGAACGTGAGAAATGAATAAAATAAAAGAAAGGAATGGAGAAAACGAGAAGTCAACAACCAATCAACACCCATCCAGCGAAAAGGAAAAATAACAAACTCATACCACAATATAAGAAGTGCAAAAAATCGAGAAATATCGGCAGTCCAACTTCCGTTCCAACGAGTTGTCACATTTATGTGACCATGAAACTTCGAAATAAGCAAGAGTTAAGTGAAAAAAACATTTTTATATTAATTATATATATATATGTGTGCGTGTTCGTGCGTGTATTGCAGTGTGCATATATATATATATATATATATATATATATATATATATATATATATATATATATATAAAGTAAAGAAGTTTGCAATCAACAATTTATGCAAGTTCTCAATCTGCTGCCCTTTTACAATATCATATTTACATTACATTACTGTAATTGCAATGTTTCCCGTGTAAGATAAATTATGTTGCTAACTTTCCTTCAGTCCTAAGGTGGGAAATCAAACCAATAAATCCAGGCCTAAAAGATTTGATGCAACTTGTTTTATTGCACGAACTAAAATAGTCAAATATAAATAAAAGCAAAATAACATCCTCTAACCTTTTGATGTGGGCGTCAATCTAATAAAAGCAGTTACTTGGATTTTAAGCGATTCAATTACATCGATTTATGGAGTTAATGCCTTGACTTCAGACTGTTGGCCCTAAATCATGGCAACTTGCCTCTAATTCAATAAGTGATCGCAATATTTTAGAAGTATTTTAGTACTGACCACACAATGATATTGCAAGTTTCATTTAATTCCATCACTCTTTGGATCAAATTCTTCGTCTGAGATTTTTTATTATTGTATCTGTTAATGTCTTATAAGACTAGCATACGTTTGAAATAGGAATGTACTAAATGTATATAACATTGCAAAAATATTTTTTATTCAAACGATGTTTTTATATATATATATATATATATATACGTGTGTGTGTGCGTGTGTGTGGGTGTGTGTGAGTGTCTGCGGAATCTCACTTTCTGCATGTGTGTGCATGTGCACGCATGCTTTTGTCTCACTTTATGTGATGATGCTTGTTTGACGTCTTGCAATCTTGATGTTGTAAATATTAAAACCCTGCAATTCCAATTTTTCTCAATAAATGGACTCATGTAATATTGAATGATGAAACAACAATGGTGTTACCCACCTTCTCATGAATCTATCTAAGTTTGATCCTTATC
This sequence comes from Acanthosepion esculentum, assembly GCA_964036315.1. NCBI lineage: Eukaryota > Metazoa > Mollusca > Cephalopoda > Sepiida > Sepiidae > Acanthosepion > Acanthosepion esculentum. The sequence goes on from OZ038477.1 coordinate 1,790,193, forward strand.
TATCTATCTATCTACTTCTGTGATATGCATAAAATTTGGCATACTTATACAAATATGCAATACTGTCGGAAGAGGATTGGGTGTCGAGGATATCAATGGCAAAAATCACCTTAACTCCCTGGTCAGAATTATATTTTCTAAAGTGAGTGAATCACCAATATCCTTCATTCTGTTTCTTTAAAATGTCAATGTAAATCTTCCTCCCTATATTAACATAATATTGAATATGAGACGATAAATAAGTACATCAACATTACAAATAATTTACAAGATAATTCCTGTTGGTATTAGTAATGGATAGCGTCTCGGATTGAGCAATCGGAGAGACGAGTTCGAATTCTAGTCGAATCTATTGCATTCAATTACGTGTTAATACCCTTGGAAAAGGTATGGATCCTCTTCTCCCCCCGCCAGCAATGGGTAAATAGCAGGACAGACCGAGTTCCATAGCATTGGATGGAAACTGTCTACCGCAGAAAGAAATGGCAACCAACTGCGGGAAAAAGAAAGATACATGATCGCCTAAGCGTGTATCACGCATGACTGACTGATTAGAGACAAAGAACTAAGTACATTAAATATTTTCATTATTATTAACATGAACTTTTTACAATATTTTCTTAATAAATACATATTTGAAGTGAATTCATTAAAATCATTATGTTTCTCTATCAATCAATTGAAGTATTTTTCTTTCTTTCTCCTCCTACCACACACACACACATACACACACACACAAACACACACACACACACACACATATATATATATATATATATATATATATATATATATATATATATATATATATATATATATATATATATACAGGTAATAAACCATTGGTATATAATCCAAGAGAATCCCATTAATACAAAATAAATTAGTAAATAATAAAACTGATTCACACATAGGGCTCAATATTTTAATTAAACAAAGCAGACTTATGTATACATTAGTTTAATTATCATTTTTGACCTTGTAAATTGAAATAAAATTTGCAAGGATTTTTCAAACCAGTCAATGGATGATAAATTATTGAAAAAGATAGCCAAATAGAGGATGGAAAGAAAGAAAGAGTGAAGAAAAATGAAAAAAGATAAAAAGGGAGCAAAAAATGAAAGTAGTATGTTTGGAGGGGTGGTCAGAGGAGAAGGAAAGAGAAGAAAGAGGGAGATAAAGAGAGAGGAAAGGATCTATTTATTTTATACAAATCAGAAAATAGCTTAGACATAATGAAAAACTTCTTGATCTATAAAAAAAATAATATAATAAACAAAGAGATAAATCCATTAATATGAAAGTGAGATAATTCCAAATTAAAAATATATTAAGAAAAATAAGAAAAATATATAAATTAATATATTGAAATGAATATATAAAATTACGAAGAAATATCTCATTTAACATCTACATTTAAATCAACATATTTTAAATAAACCAGTATTAAATAATTCCCATATACAAGGAAAAAATCAGTTAAAATTATCATCTAATATATAACAAGTTCCTTTAGAATAAAATTTACAAGAAAATGCACTATTTGTTGAATGATGATAACTCAGTGATAGAAACGCTGACACCAAATCGGTTGTGTTTCAATCCTGTCTAGTCGCACTGAGGATCTGCGTATAACATGATATAATGAATAAATATAACCATATTAATTTAGTTAAGTAAATAATTGAATAAAAAAATAAACAACATTTTAAATATTAAATGAAAAACATAAATAATGAATATTAATAAAAATAATAATAAAACTTACATAAAAAATATATAGAATATATAAACTCCTTAAATATTATACTAAGATGCAATATATATACATATATATATATATATATATATATATATATATATATATATATATATATATATATATATATATATATATATATCAGTAAGATACACTTCAATACTACATATCAATATTATATATTTATACATATTAACATACTAAAAAGACCAATAATATTAATAAATTTCTAAATACTTCATAAATAATCATACCAAATATATATAGAAGAGCCTTTATAAACATCATAATTATCTATTATTATATAACAACAAACCATCATAAAAGTTTTAGTCTACTACATTGTTACGTAATATTGTTGTAAAATTATAATAATTATTATGTAATTTGTATTTATCATTTATATATATGTATACATATACATATATATGAAGAAATATAGTCTTAAAGTGTGCTATATTTATGGGATAAAGTGCTCAATATCAGAGATAGAGCGCGTGTAAATATGAAAGTGAACATAGAAGTCAACACTTAGAGGCGACAGTCTGT